>OY755083.1:5904701-6504701 GCA_963576655.1 Gastrophysa polygoni | reverse complement strand
AATAAATACAGCAAGTATACAATATGAATGAAATAGTGCTAAATCTTTCGCTCACGACTATAATAAAACCTTTTATTGGTAATAGTAAATGTCATTATACATGACTTCATATTTCTTACGGACGAAACGAAAATCGCGATATCATTGAAATGTGACAACTGATTGACGATACGTTAATAGATCCAGAGATTAGCTCATCAAGCAGATGAACTGCATGCAGTTGGAATTTACTTGAGCAGTACGTTTTCAACACATATAGTAGGTTTTCTGTGTGAAATTCACATTAATCAGTGAGGAATAAAGTCAAAACGTTGAGAACAAAACTTGTAAGGTTTCATTTGAACTCTTTTAATGATTCAAGTTACATTCAGGGTGTCTCTAAAAAGACTTGGTAGTTTATTTTTTCAATTAGACGCCTTTTATATTATTGGATTCTTGGATTCATATTTCATTGGAGAACACATCCCATGCCTAAATTCAACTGATTCTAAGAGAATGCATATCCTATGAGCTACAGACACTGTAAGTCAGGCAAAAAAAAATTATCTGAAATTGTGACTATAGTGACAAATTGAATCTTCTGAGAATTGTCCTGCCCTTGTTTTTTCAGGCCCTCTATGTCTTTGCTTCCAAATTTATTGCCCAAATTTTATGTTTAGAAACAGAAATTCTGAATTCGATATAATCTCCTGGGCCATGAAAAAAAAAAAAGAACTGAATAATCAATAATCTCATAACAAATTTTGCTCTCCCTGCTGCTGTGGCACCTTAAATTCTTCTTTGCATAGAACGCCGAACACTTTCTGAAATCCCAGGAGAGTTTCTTATGTACTCAAAAGTATTAATGATGCGTTGACAGAACTTAATTTACAGTGGCTGTAGCTCAGAGGGCGTGCATTTTGGGACGTTTATTTGAAGGAAAAGTCTTATTTTGATACCAACTGTTACGGTTTTACACCCATGTGGAACTCATAAAGTATCAGATTCTATATACTATGTTATGGTGAAGTGGTTCAAGACTGTTAAGACTACAATAACTCTAAGTATCCAAGATATCTGCAGGGATATCGTAAACATAGCCCAATTCACTTGAGAAGAAGGCGAGTTCTGATCTTCAATTGTTATCCATACCTACATACTGTATTTTATAATTACAATCATCAAAATCTTATTGTGTAATTTCGACGAATACACATATTCTTCGAAAGCAAGATGTAGTTCAGTGTGTATACTTCAAATCCTAGGCAATGAAAGTGAATTACTAGAATCAGTAGCCTATAAAAATACAGTCCACTCTAACATCAAACAAACGAACGAGACAAATTTCGTCCCTTGAAATATTTAGATCGAATTAATATTGATACCCATTCTCTTGGTACGTAGTGCGTGTTCTGAACTCACCGAACAGGTGCATTCAGTCTTTTCTCCCCTGAGATCGTTGACCACGCCCCTGCAGCTCTCGAAGCACGCGCACCCGCTGTCAAAAGCCCTGCCCGAGCTGAGGTCGCCCAGGCCGAGCTTGCCGCCTGCGCGGACCGCCCTCGGCCGAGACGCCTCGACGAGGGTGGAAGCGTCGCTATGCGACCGCTGGTGGGACTTCTTGGCGGGCGTCGCGGCGGCCGGCGACGGCAGGCGGTCGGCGTTCAGCGACGCCGTCATAAGCGCCTGCCGGTGGCTCGGCCGCAGCTCATCGGAGAGGATGAGATCGCGCAGGCGCGTGCCGTGCGACTTCTTCTTTGTGGGCATCGAACCATCGCAACCGAACGCCTCCAGGAGCCAGGCGCACTTCAGCGAAAAGTCGATGGACTTTCGGCACCTGCAACGCGAACGTGTAGATCAGTGATTAATTCGATATTCGATTATCTTTACTACCCCCTAAAATTGTATAGCCACAGAATTTAAACCTTACGGGAATAGAAGCGACAGTCCAGTGCTATTAGAAATCCAATTTTTCATGCGCATGCGCAAGATTCGTGCAACCAACAAAATGGCGCCGTTAAGAATTTCAAGGTTAGATGTCATTATGATTTTGTGAGATATTTTCCGTTATTACCTATCGCAGCAATTTAGTTAGAATTTCTCATCTACCCACACAATTCATGGACATAATATTTTTTCTAAACTCAAAATTTATTTGAAGTAAGCAAGTATACAGGGTGTTAATTAATTGAGTGCCGAAAATACAGGGTGTGAATCCTCGGGTGATTTCAAGGAGAAAAACTCCTATCAACATATGTCCTAAACCTCCTAGTTTTTGAGCTATAGGGTGTTAAAATTTTGAGTAAAAAGTTAGTTTTTCATCACCCCCCACCCCTCCCCTCCCTCAGGTCACCAGGAGGTGACCCCTCCTCATCAGTGATGTAGTGATGTAGAAAAAAACAAGCTTTTATCCATAAGATTTTTTTCGGTCTGCGAAAGATCGCGTTCACATTCAAAATTTCGAAGGATGATCTCTCATTTGGTGTCATTCGATAGAACATCTGAAAATATTTTGGCCTTTTTTTTGTTTCTCAATCCGTTTTGTTGTTCGCGAGATATTTGAGGGGTACGGATGGTCTGACACACACTATATATATGCTCGTTATCATGTATATAACTATCTATAAAAGAGGTGAAAAACAATGCATGGTCCCAATTACACAGAAAGGAGTCACTGACTCTAAAGAGTCATTAATAAATATTGAAATATAAATAATTAAAGTTGATAAAGACGTAAAGAATACTGTGGTAGATATCTTGCTAGGTAAGTATCGAGGTAAGTATTCAAATTTATTCATTTATCTTTACTTCAACGTTGGAATCAACGTCTCGGTGTATCGAAAATTCTGAAGGTTCTAAACTGAAGAGCCGTTGGTTTTTGTTATCAAATGATGAGTAATAAATTCGCGAATGTGGTAATCAATTGGTAATAAATTATGCACCGGAAGAAATTTTCGAAAACTTGGTATTTGAGTTCTGGTTCTGTTAGGATGACATCAAGATAGGGGAATTAGGGATTTCTTTCTCTGAATGAAAGGTGAAACTCTCGAGTTTGTGGCGATGGATCAATCAGTTAGGTGAGAGTGAGGAATCATGACGCATTTCAAATTTGACAAAAAAAGTGTTTCATGCAGTGATTCTGCTACATTGACGTGAAGAGCCGTTGGTTTTTTCTATCAAATGATGAGTAATTAATTCGCGAATGTGGTAATCAATTGGTAATAAATTAGTAATAAATTATGCACCGGAAGATATTTTCGATAACATGTTGCTTTAGTTTTGGCTATGCTAGGTTGACATCAAAATTTGGGAATTCGCGATTTCTCCCATCGAATGCAAGGTGATTCTGAGTTCGTGGTAATAAATTAATAATAAAATAATAAAATAAATTATGGCATGAGTGGATTTCGAAAAAGAGGTATTTTTAGTGCTGTGGTTCTGCTAGGTTGATATAAAGCTAGCAGAGCCGTTGGTTTTTACCATCAAAGGAAGAGTAATAAATTCGCCAATGTGGTAATGAATTAGTAATAAAATAGTAATAAATTATGCAACTATTAAGAATTCGAAATTCGCATTTGGTTCTGCTAAGTTTATGGGGGTAAGACTGCCGAAGCGATGTGAACCAATTGTACGAGCAATATTAATAAAAAAGTTAACAGCCGCTGACTGGGTTCGAACTCTCGACCGTAATGTTCAACGAATCGGACGTAAATTAAATTTTTCGTCGTGTCGAATATATTATATGTTATGTAATACTTGTCATATTGTATTTTATAAATACTTTATTCAATTATGACATCCATTTTACTAACCTCATAAGAAACGGACAGTAGTTTCAGCTGCAAAGGCTATATATTTAGTCCTTGAGTCCTGAAAATACTATCGATATTTTCTATTCACTAGGGTCAACTTCTGGCCCATGCCCATGTGAATTTTTTTCATTTGGTTCATGCGTCTATGGGTAAATATCCTCAACATGTCGATATGAATACACTTGATGCCTTGGATGATGCTATCTTAGTGAATTTCCTATTTATCGGTTTTCACTAATTACCTATCTCATAGACTAATCCATCAACAAATTGTAAGGAATGTTCGTCGATTTTGAGAGTTACTTATGCATGTCGTGCAACTTTTCAAGGTAAATATACTTATTTAATCATTATTTCGACGAGGAACGAACAACAAACTAATCGAACGTCTCAACATTTCATGGAAAACAAAAGCAATAAAAGTAATTTCCATTGATAAATCAACATACTTGGAATAGTTCCTGACTGGGTTTATTTCTAATGAATAAAACAGTCCAAAGTTTCATTCAGTATGACATAATCATTGTAGCATGCATGGCAAATGTGAGATTGTTTTTAATTGCACTATAGATAATTATTTTGGCTCATCATAAAACGATGATTAAAAAGTGACGTCAGAATCAGAATGTCATAGGTGATGTGCTTCGACCAGTTCAGAAACTAAGAAATTTTTACAAAGTGTTTAAATAGTGGTGCATTATGAATTTCCATAAAGTAACAACAAAGTCCATAAAAAGACTGAAGATTTGTTAGATTTTAGATGGATTTGAACATATTCTACTTTGGAGATTACATCATCTAATGCTACTGATAATTTTTGTAACCTTTGCCATGCATGAAGTGTGAATAACGATGTTTGAAATAACAGGAAATCATTGAGAATCACTGTTATGAACTAGTAGAATGACAATGTAGTCGATGACGAATCTTACTAGGAGTTATTTGAAATCACGGTTGTCTTTGCAATTCAATGTAGCCTCACGCCTCACGGTTGCTTCTGAGATTCAATGGAAGTCACAAGAAGTCATGGGGAATCAATTAGAGTACAAGTCGATTAAGTCCCTAAATGACATGAGTGAGTTTATTTTTAGTGTGATAAATCAATCAACTGTACGATATAATGACGATTCCTCGAAAAGCCGCCGTTCACATTCAAATTTTATTAACAACAGTGATCTGAAAAATCCGATCTACAGCACACAGAATAACACATGACGCAGCATCAAACAAATCGGAATCGAAAATGAAACACGTATTAGTTATTTTCGTCCAGCCTCGGCGATAGGTAATCATTGATTGATGCCTTGATTTTTGCCAAAAACTGGGCTAGCCATTCCAGAAACACATTCACGATTCTCAACATAGAAATCGAAACCTATTTGTGTGATTGAATACTCACTGAACAACTTTCGGGTGGCCGTGTGCCAAAATATTAACTCTTTTGAGGTATGGCTAGGCAAAATAAAAGTAAACGATCGAGTAGACGACCTTCGTTTGAGCTCTCGTTTTTGATGATTCAGTAGACATGTCAATGAAATGATAGTGCTAATAAAATGTTCTAATGGTCAAACGTAAAAATAGCATTGCAATATTGCACGAATCGAGTATATCGGAAATTTGCAATTCACTCAAGATTTATGCACCAGAAGGTTATCAATACATATCGTCCCGTAGCTTCTAAAGAAACCCTAATCAGTATTCGATAGTATATCGTTGAAATACAATGCACTCAAATTTTGGTAAATCTACAAGATTTGTGCTTGGGATAATAAAAAAATCAAATTTTAAATTAAAAACACATACTGTTGTATAAATCATTATACAGTAAAAAACAAATGTTAGACAAATATTTCAGAGTGGTTTCATGCTAACCTCTGGTTCGATTCATATACATCTTTATCATTGGTTCAAGTTATATAGTTTCAATTTTCCGAGTTATATAGTTTCAATTTTCCGAATTATGAATCACTGAGTGTTAATTAATGGATAACCTCGAAAATCGAACTGTAAATTATTGGTACAAATAAACATTTCGAGCCGAGATGATAAATACATGATAGTGTACACAGTTTCAGCATTGACGAATTGAAAAAAAATTGAACAACGCCTTGGAAGATTGCATTTAGTTGTTCAGATAAAATGTTGAAAACAGAAGATACTACTTGATTATTGAATTCCATGGTATTATATTTCAGACCCATTTCTAGTGACGTCATTTATACTAAATGAATATGGCGAGGTCATTTATAAACAATATGTTTCAAATTGAATGCTCCGTATCAATACTCATCAGAGAAAGGCATATATTATTGAATATTATATATCATTCCTTTTTGAGCAGTTGCAGCCACAGAGCACATCGACAGCCTAGATATCTTTGACCTTTATAATTATTGGAATCAAAAAGATTCGAAATACACTTGGAATTTGCCGGGGAATTTGCTGCTGCCCATAAAGGACGATTTTATTTCTTGTATTTATGTTCAGTGGAATTTTATTACCTATATAACATTATATATCACGTATTGTTACATACAGAGATTTGAAAGTAAGGGCGCCTTTCTAGAAATTGATGAACGAATTGATAGATGTAGGATATTTTTCGACCTTGTATTGAAATTACGACATTGTGAATTTTTCAAAATGACCAGTTGATTTTCAAATTTGCCACTTTTCAGATCCAACTTTATGTGACATTGAATACTTATATATGATATATACATTTTTAGATCACTTCCCGAAAAATTATGACATCAAATCTCTGACCATTAGAAAATTGCTGACATAATTAAGTGACTACGGATTCATGTGAAGGATCTGAATTTCGACCTGAATCAATTCACTCGCACATTCAGGAACAATATAATTTTCCTTCTCAGCTGTAACCTCAGATATCTACGACTCTCTTTACGTTTTGTATGAGTGTCAATTACTCGGAAATTAGTTCAAATTCCCAATACATCTACACCTAGCTCATTCCTTCTCAAAATTTTGAAATTGATTTGATTTCAGTCGTAGATTATTCATAGTTCTCATATTCTGTGATCAAAACGCAAAAAAATAAAACTCTAAACCAAAAATCGGTTCCACTCATTTTGTAGAAAAATGAGCCAGCACATCAGCAATTTCAGATTTGTTTCAACTGATAGACTAATAAGGATAAGGATGATTATTAAAAGAAGAATCAAATTGTGGAAAGTTCAAAATAATCTCGAGAATAATACGAGAAATAAGAATTTTTGAGTATGATATTCTTCTGAAGTTCTCATCTACTCACTAACTAACTGATTTTTTTTTATTCCTATAGTTCTTTTGATTGTAATTCTAGAATAATATCTAAGAAAGAATATGACGATATTAAGCTATGTAGATAGTAAAGTATGTGTTGAAAAAAAACTTTCAGAATCTGTGAACAGATAATCAGGATCGTATTCGAAAAAATAAGTTGATGTTTCATGATTATAAAACATTGGATGAAGAAATCATTATCACCAAGTTGAATAATATCAAGAGTTGCAACTAAGAATGATCTTCAGTTTTTTTCTTTTGCTGATAAAAACGTCAAGAAATAATTAAATAGATTTTTTAGAAATTCACTTTTTTCGTTGTAACTGAAAAACTATCATTAATTTTGAAAATATTCAAATACTGTTTGAATGACCCTTCAAATGAGCAACTTTTTTCACAGTGAAACGAATTCATATCTCTTACCGTTTTTGCTATGCATTCAAATTTATACTCCTGAAAATTCTTGTCGGGAATTGTGACAAATTAAAAACTGATTTACACCAGGAAATCAGAGCCTATGTTTCAAATTTAGTGCTACATCATTGGATACTGGAACCTCGAGGTGAGGGATTGGTCGTCAAGTAATGAACAATATGTTATGATCCTCGGAGTTCGAATGATATCCTTGATTCGTCGATAGATAACCTACATGTGATAGACGTTGTCTAAATAGTCATAGAGAAAGATCATTTTTATTGCTCACTTGATGACTTTCAACAGTAGATAATAATGGGTTGATATCCCTTTTATATAGTGGATAAGAAGATAATAATACAATAAACTGGCAAGTTGGCCCAGAGTACTACAAAGGCAGAATTTGCAATAACGTTTTCTCATACATGTGGCGATATTTTGTTGACAAGAGTCTAATTCCGGCCTTCATGGCTTCAATGGTAATGGGCTGATTAACATAAACTTGTGACTCCAGATAACCTCTGGTCACCAAACCGGAAGATGACAAGACCAGAAGCAAACTCGTGTAAAACCATCATTGTTCATGATGATGTTTAACAGTCAAGACACGTTGTTCTCCCGAGTAATGCTGCAATTTACTAACGTATAATGCTGCTATTTACTATCATCATGATTGCCAAACGTGCGCGGAAATCGAATATTGCCCTCTCATTGGAACACCCTTTAGCTTTAGTTCAAGAACCAAGGATATAACATTACATATTTTCTACTATATCGGGATTAGAGAGAGAAAGAGAGAGAGAGAGAGAATGAATTTGAAACTACCATGAGAAAGAGACGCAGCGATCAACTATCTGCCAACTGTTGGCAAATCATTTTGATTTTTTATGTGTCATGCCATTGTATTGAGAAATACGACAGTTATTTCCATTTGAATCATGTTAATAGTGAGAGAGAGAAAATATACTTCAATGTCAAAGAAAAATACTTTCTTATTGACATAGCTTGTACAAAATTTAGTCAACATAAATCTTAAAAAAAAATGAGAAAAATCAAAACACAAATACACAGAAACACTCAATTTGAAACAAGTTTACATGTCATGTATAAAATATAGCAGTATAAAAAAAGGATTCAACATGTGAGTTCGACAAAGTTTGATGAAGAGAAATAAAAAGGAAATAGTTTTATAATCATTGAAAGAAAGTGAAAAACACAAATATACAGGAGACACCATTCAAACATAAGTTCAGGCATGGAGTCAAAAAAACATATATTACAATATAAAATGAGACTCAACATATAGGTGTGAACAGGTTAATCAATCACAACAGGGTTTCATTACAATATTCTTCCAGGGATTCTTTAACAAGATTCCTGAACTTTATACAGCTTCTCTCCTTCCTGATTTTGTGAGCTATGTGGTTAAACATCTTTTTACATTCATAAATTGAAGAATATTTTGTCTGGCTTGTTTTTAGAACAGGAAGGGGTATTTTCTTTTCAGTTGCTTGATGGTTAGTGTAAGATTATCCACTCATATCTATTGTTTATCGAAGTTTATTGATCCATAAGTGTGTTAAAACAAGGAGACTGAATTTTAGTATTGGTAAAGAATCCTAGTAGGTTCAGCCCATCAAGTAAGGGAAGGACTGAAACTTTGTTCAAAGTGGTGTTGTCATCAGCACATGGCTGTACTAATATATTCAGAAAAGATCAGGATATATCATTTCATAGATAAGTTATTCAATAATGTTGAACCAATTTCAAATAGACCCTAGTTCGCGTCTAGAAAAAGGCCGACGAACCCAACAAACGAAAACAGCAAACGAGCGAGAGGCAAACTGTTGGCAAAATTTTACCTTCCTCTGTTGCACATCCATGTGAATCAATAGCTCTTTCGTTTTCTTATTTTTTTTTTCAATGCTCCTCATAAGTCGATAGGGCAAGGGTGCATCTAGCAGAGAATCTCGTAGAGAATACTATCATATCTTTGATCAGATCCGAAAATCTCACGTTGAACTCGAACTCACCTATGAACGAGATACCGATGTATCACCTCGGCCACGTCGTGCATCTGCACGTACATGCACACCAGCTGCGGCAGATAAAAGTCCACAGCGAGATCGTCGAAGCTGAACAGCTTGTTGACGATGTAGCACAGCACGCCGGGCTCCTTGCTGTTGAACAGATAGTGCATCGCCATCGACACGTCGAACACCTTGCTCTCGAGTAGCCGCAGCATGCCCGTGCTCTTGGGCGGCTCGGCGCTCGCCTCCGGCCCGCCCGCGCCCTTGGGCGGTTCGATGCACTCGACGCTGGACTCTCGCGTGCCGCTCGAGCTCGCGTCCGAGCCGCACAGGATGCCCGAGTCGTCCGAGCCGAGGCTGGCGAGCTCCTCCTGCTTGGGGGCGTCGGCCTCGGGGCTCGGCGTCACGTCCACCTCGGGGATGCGCTGCAGGGCGGAATCCAGGCTGCGGTTGCGGTGGTGCATGGTGGTGAGGTGGTTGGCCGCCGTCGCGGGGACGACGGCTTGGGGGACGGACGGCAGCACGATGCCCATGGACCTGCAACATCGATAGAAATAGATTTATTTCAAATAGATATTCTAATATATAAGTTAAAAATAAAATGTATAAGACATATACAGAAGAATATGCGAGAGAATATGAGTGCATAAAAAGTAGCAGTGAATGATATTGATATTGAGAAAAAAATGATAAAACAACTCAGTTGGAATCATAGTACGCTCGTAGATATTGAGATGAGGAGCGTTTGTTGATGAGTTGGAGGGTGCTAATCTGTTTAATTTCATTCGGAAGCTTGTTATAGTCCAAGAGCCCTCTGTGAAGTGAAGAGTTTGATTTTTGGGACAAGGTTTGTTTGTAGGACAACCAATTCATCTCTTCCTCTTGTAGCATAGTTGTGAAACTGATGGTTATATGTAATGAATTCATTGAAATAATGTGGTGCTTTTCCAGCGAGTATTTTAAATATGAAGATCATTGAGAAATATGGTAATCTATCTCTTAGTCATCCAATTCAGAATAATGATAATTGATAATATAGGAGTATACTTATGTCATTTCAATAACAAACGCATTCCTCTGTTTCGTAACTTTTGTATATACGATGGCTGGTATGAATTCTCGGTATTCTCGATCAGAGTCGAGAAGGTACTATTCGGAGACTGTGGTTGAATACTCGGCTAAAGAGTAAATAGATACCCAAAAACTAGAAATTAAATACAGAGTAATTGTCCGTGTCCATGTCAGTCTATCTATGCAGTGCTCGTCTGAAGTCCGTTCCCCCCCTACTGATTTTTGAATCACCTGTTATACCGCAACGAAATTTGAAGGGCTTCAATAGGAGATAAAAACCTACTCTTTCATGGAAAAAATAACAGGACAATGTTTTAAAATGGCGACCGAGCGCCATCTTCAATATTTTTTTTTAAATAGAACATCCCGTATATTATTCCATTTTCAAAGTCTGCCTGTTATTGTCAACATATTTGTCATTTCAGTCATTTCAAACCCAACCAAAAACACTAATGTTGCAGTTGCAACTTTGCATTGGAAGAAAATCGTTGTCGCGGTAACATCTTGTTTACTGTCAAACTGAACTGCTAAGTGTCAAATAGTCCGTTGGGTTATCAAAACGATTTTACCAAATTCCATACTTCTCTTCAAATTGGTATGTCACTTTCGGACGTTAATATTTCGAAAACAATCGAATTCAGGTGTGTAGTGTATCATAGAAAAATGATGAGAATTGTAAACATTCGAAAATGGAATATTATACGCGGTGTTAATTATTCAAGATGGCGCTCAGCCGCCAATATGAAACTTTCAGCTCTGATTTTTGACCTCTGAGCTCTAATGTGACCTCCGAACAACAAACCCACTAGGAGGATCACAAAACAAATATTCTGATGCTAACATGAATTCCCAGAATTATCATAATATTAGTACCCAATCGTCGCCAGTGTTGTCATATCCAATCATCAAAAAGTGATGAATAGTCCATAATATTTAAAGTCCTTTATGAATTCATGTAGTTCAATGCACAAATATAATAATAAATTTGGGTCATGACGATTATGAATCAGTTCTGATTAATAGAAGATTGCTACATTATTCTGAGACTTAGCAATTTTACTTTCTTGGGGGCTCGAGGACCAGCATGGGTATCGTGAATACTTTTTGCTCAACGTTGCAACACCGCAATCTGATATTGACAGTCGACGGCGATTATTGCTTTGTTTGGTATATGTCACTATTTACGTTTTGATTTATCGATATTATTCATCTTGTGTTCAGTTTTGTGTACTCAGAATACATCAGAAACTCAGTTTATTTCCTGTTTTGGTGATTTGATATAATGGTGAGACGTTTTGAGGTGTGTTAAAGACAATTTGAACCGGCGATCAAAACACGTCATTTCATAGGTGAGTTACCATTGTCGTATCATTAGAGATTTTGATACATTTTCCCAAATGTAATGGATGAAAATGAATTTGAATTGAATTGATTAGATTATATTGATTATACCCATAGGTCAGCTGCGACAGTGTCTTGTGGTAGAATATGTAGCACTGATGAATGCTTCCTTATTTGTAGTCAAAATATGCGAAGCTGCTGAAAAATCACTGAGAATAATGATGAACTCAATTAATATTTTTGATAAAAAATTTAAGGATATTTCTATACTTCTTCTACATAAACAATGAGAAATTTACCGTTCACTGTTTTTGGAACTAGTCAAACTAATTTGGAAAGATATTTCACTGTAAGACTTCATCATGAGGCAAATAAATTGAAAGATTCAACGGAAGTTAGAGTACGAAGTATGTTAACAAAAAGAATCCTATTCAAAAATCAATGAATTATTTGTGTGATTATCCATGGTTGTTTTTCATTTTAGTCCTGTTTTAAATAAGAAACACTGCTATTTGCTACATCTTCACATGATTCATGATTTTATTGTTGATATAACATTTCGTCATAATACTTGTCAACACATATTCATTATCGATTCTCATCTATCTACATGAAATGAAATAATCAGACATCAATTTTTTGCGTCAAAATATATGAATTCTACTCAAGATGAAACCTCCTTCATTTTTGACGGTATCGTAAAATGATATAAACAAGTTTCATCTTCAGATTTGAAAATTACATTCAAATATGCAATCATATCTATTTGCCTTGAAAACGAGTTTTTCACTTTTTTGAAAATTATTTCCACTAGTAGGTACTGAACTTTGAAATCGTAAATATACTTACATGCACTGTCACTGATCGCCAAAGATATAAATGTTCATTATTGAAATTGAACGTTATTTATGATAAAGTATAAGTAGACAACTGTATACTGAATAGTAAGTATATTGTTTCATATGGCGTTGAGAATTAAACTTTTCTTGTGACTTGGTCATAATAAGTTTATTGATTACAAGCAAGTTACAAAAATCCCCATAGGATTGTATGTATTCGAATTTCTCGTAACAATGTGAAGGAAGTATGAAGATGTTCATTATTCCACCAAGAAATGCTAAAAAGTACCACTGAAATTGTTACGGATTTTCAATTTGGTTTCATCATGAATTAATAATAAATTCGACCCCCTCTGACAACACGGCACTGGTGCTGGGAGAATCAGGTTCTGCTATCCTTGTTTAGACAAAGATTGATACTATAGATGTTGCTTCCAAACAAAGTGTATTGCCAGGGCTGTGGATTACTTATCTAGTCTGTTCAATGATCGAAGGATGTGACCGTGGAAAATTCATATATACCTCGTCGCATTCAATTCATATATACCTCGTCGAAAAGTTGATCTCAATATGAGGAAATGAAGGGTTGGGAAGTTACAGCCACTCAAAGTTGCCAATGTGTTTTTTCAATAGTATGACCTAACCTGCTCCACAAATAGCCTCACCTTATCAGCACCTCACCTAACTTTATCTCAATCAATCTAACCTTACCTAAACTAATCTGATGGATATGTATGCCAGTCAAATCAGTGGACTAATATATTGAAAAGGAAAAAAACATTAAAACTGGAAGTCTCGTGACTTTTGACCCTTTCGTTACATTTTTCATTTTTAACTCAACACGTAAAGCCACCCAACAAATGTGCAGTTCACACATTCTGGGTGCAAACAGCACCCAGACTCTAGTATCCCTTCACTCAATTGGGAACAGAGTAGCATACTCAGTGACACAGATATTGTTGTTTTGCATTCTCGGGATTCGAAATCCAATTCGATCTACAATTTGGCATTTGATAGTTCTCGAACTCCGGTACCTCATATCATATCTGATATGCAGATTTTCCATTCACAGATAAAATACCTAGTAATGTCAATGTGTCATGTGGGTGATACAAGAAATTAGAAATATGCATATTCGAAATTGAGTTTATGATAACTCTATTCGAAATATACACAAAATAACCATATTGAACTTATTTACGTTTTGACTTTCCAATGTTTGTAAGTATCTCGGTTTGTATCATATGATAAACTCGGTGATATATTATTATGGAAGGAATCATTCAGAAAAATCGAGTGAGATATTGATATATTTTCTGACTTTCCCATGCATTTTCGTCAGTAGTTTCGTAAAATTCAACTGTTTAGATAACCTATTTGAAAATTTGCTAAATTTCAAGTTGACTTTTGAGAATCCAACGAATATGGAAGACCGACCAAAACTGTTGTTTACCAAGCTTGGCAATCCGGTGCATCGTTTTGGAAGTGGGTAGACTAGGTAGGCATTCAAACTTCCTACAATATCGGTACACGGTACTTGATATTATGCAAATAATGAAGGTCAGCGAAGGTGAACCCCAAGGCAAGTAAACGGTATGTGACATACCTGTAAGTGTTGAATATATCAAGTATTTATCAGGAGTTTTAAATTATCTCAATATTAATTTCAATATTTTCATTAGCAATTGTATATTATATGACTGGTTGAGAAAGCAGAATACTAGAGAGAATGCTTTACATTTATTCAAAAGACGGAAGGTCAACAAAGTGCAAAAAAATAAAGGAGAAACGGTTTAAGATTCTCGCGAAATCTGAAGGCTAAAGTGGCGTACTAGAATCCAAAACCTCTTTAGATTAAAGATATAGGTAGGGCATCAAAATCGCAAATGGAAATTAGTTCGAAAGTTTAACCTCCAAATCTCTCTTCACCATGATCGAGTATCGAAACAACGAAACATTCGAACGAATAAATAAAAGAAGGGCGATGAAACAACTATGTAAGTACCCGCATCTGTCAGACAAAAAAAAAAAACGATGTAGAATATTCGGATGGTGTTCAATTACTCCATGCCATGCATCCAAACCAAGATCCAAACATTTATACAAACTCTATGGAATGTGTGACGTAAGTAATCAAGAAAGAATGTCGAGAATGTACTGATGATTTATGGAATGTTCTGTTGATAATTGCAATGTCGCTTAGTACATGAATGCGGATGATTAACAAACATCTCTCGAGTCTGGAAGCATTTATTATCATCGAGGTTACAAATAGTAAATATATCGAGAGGAATATCATCTAGCAAGGAATATGTATCTGCATGATATCTTTATGTCCTGTAACTCAGGCTGGTCACCCCTACACTGTCAGCACCATTCATCTAGGAACGGCAAAGTTGTGGAATTCTTTGCCAGGTCTTTCCTGATGCTTACAACCTCCGACCTTTCAAGAAAAATTCCAACACCTTCCTTCTCTCCCAAAATCCCACCGATGGCTAACACGATGTTCCTCGAACATTATAGGTTTCCCTTTCGTGTTGTCCACAGATAAAAAAAAAATAAGGACCCATATGATTTTTGTTGTGAGGTCAACTTAAGACTCGGTTAAAGATGATAGTCTAGTTTAGGTACGTATAACAACGTTACTATGTACATTGCATCCCATTTTCATTGAGACTGCCTGCTTTCTCGGTTGTTATTGAAGATGGTGCCTTCCGGTTTTCACGATCCTGTCCTACTTTTTCTTGAAACTCAAGATGGTCCAATCAGATTTTGCATACCTGACTTCGTGTAGAAGATTCAGGGTGATCTTGAAGATTATTACTTGTTGGACCCCTTCTATAGCTACGAAGCCCTTAGAAATACTGTCGAGCATAGACCTACGTCTAATAGGAAATTTTGCACAGAATCCAGTGACGTATTATGTGACGGGTTATGGTTTCGGCGATACGACACAAATCTATATTTTTTTCAATGGTACACCCTGTATTTTAATACAGGAACGTGAAGAACGTGAAAAGGTTCCACCTTCAGTAACAACCGAGAAACCTGGCAGTGTCAACCAAAATGCGATGCACTGTATGTACAACCAAACAACTAATTATGTATGCAACATTAGGTATACCCCTCGGTAAACGCTGAGGTAGTTATGCCAACTAATTCAACTCCACGATCAATCTAGAAGTATCTCTTAGCTCGCTTAAAAAAATTGGCGATGGGCAAGGATGAGAGCCTTGAATTATGGAATGATCAAATCTTCCAAAAACAAACCTAACCTACCTACTCTGTGTACCTAAATAGCTTGCTAATTTTGGTATGAAATCCCATGAATAATGAGGTCATATTTATTATTGTGGTTAGAAAATTTATTTCAGTGGGATGTCTCCTCGGATATTTCCTAAGATATCTCTGAGCTTGGTGATTTCTACAAAACTTGTGTAGCCAAAAAACGAGGCGTCAGCCAAGTGATTCAACGTTACGCCCAGAGAGTATTAAACTCTCTACATTACGCGCGTTTCGTTAGTGTTGATATCAAACTTATATCCATGGAAATGTTCCTAATAGAGGTTCTGTTTTTATTAAAAATATATTTGTATCTCCATTTGAAAAAAAAATAAGGTGTCATTGACAAATAGAGAATTTGTCTTCAAAGTATCGAAAGGTTCAATTCCAAGTGCAGTCACATTATGGGGCAGATCACAAAATCTGTTTTTACTACGAATATATTGAAATAATTATAATAACTTCTATTATATTTCTTAGAAACGAGGAGAGAAAATTCCACTCAAAGAATTAGCAATGAAATGATAATAAATTATGGAAGTACTCTAAATTCGGAATGTGCAATTGGTTCTGTTAGTTTTATGGGGATAAATTTTTAATTCACGTTAGTTAGGTTATTCCGTAGTCTCTAGCTATATCACCTAAAAGACCGATCGTAAATCCGGCACCACACAATATATACCCTCCAACACCGTGTGCATTCGGAAATGTGATCTACCGATGAGGGCGCTGTATTTCTAACAGAAGGGCCGACTTCTGGAGTGGTTTGTTTACGTTTATTTTGATGTTAACGTGTGGTTTTTATTATTGAGTTTCATCAATTACCTGAATTCTGCTGAGCCTTCCATTATCAGTCGTTCAAAGGACTTTTCGTGCGTTAAATCATCATTTATCCTGTTCTGTACAAAATATATCGGGGTAAATTTTAAATTTACGTTAGTTGTGTAAAACGCCTGGTCTTATTTTACAGTCGAGGAAATAGTTATTCCCGAGGTCATTCCGTAGTCTCTAGCTATAGCACCTAAAAGAGCCATCGTTAATCCAGCACCACAGAATATATATACCCTCCGACACCGTGTGCATTCAGGAACTGATCGACCGATGAGGGCGCTGTATTTCTAACAAAATGGCCGACTTGTGGAGTAGTTTGTTTACGTTCATTTTGATTTTTACGTGTGGTTTTTATTATTAAGTTTCATCAATTACCTAAATTCTGCTGAGCCTTTCATTATTAATCGTTCAAAGGACTTTTCGTGCGTTGAATCATCATTTATCCTGTTCTGTTTATGAGTTTTCACAAAATATATTCTCGTTAAGTTCAAAAAATCACCGAGTTGAGAAACACGGATCCTCATGAAAAAGTGCGAATCCGCCGAGCACCCACCTGAAGTCCAGACTGAGGTTTCTCTGGTGGCTGCCAAGCCGCGCCTTGGCGCAGCCCGCGGACGCGGGCCGCCCGTGCACCGAGGGCAGGCCGCCGAGCTGCGGCCGCCTCGGGAGGGCCGGGCCGGGGCCCACGGAGCTGCTCATCTGCGCGGAGGGGGCGGCGACGTCACTTCTACCGCCTCATCTCGGCGGTCGGGAAGCGGCTGGGGGCGGTCCACTCTGCGGGACGAACGAAAGGACGGTGAGCGAGTTTTCGGAAATGTCGGGTTGACGGATCGACGCCGAACACGACAGGGGTGAGGTTAGGGGAGGTCACGGTGGAGTCACTGATGATGTTTTGTTTTGCCGAAAAGCTAACGCTGATGAGATAATATTTATAAAATTCCCTAGAAGATGGCGCTATTTTTGCAGATTCGTGTAAAATCAGTTGATGTTTTGAAATTGTAAGTTATGTAGGTTGATCATTAACTGAGAAGTAGCTTAAAATTAATACTTCCGAAGCATTGTTTTGAAACATTCGATTGTACAATATCAATGATACTGATCTTGAAGATATTTTTGTAGCACAATCTAACAGTTCACATACGAGTGATTTTCCCCAATAATAAATAAATAAAATGCTGTTATCAAGTTGGCTGTACGCTAGAGTTTTGGCCTCGGTTTCGGCAGAATGAATTAGATGGCAATGAATGAATTAGATGAGGGCGCTGTATTTCTAACAAAATGGCCGACTTTTGAAGTGGTTTGTTTACGTTAATTTTTGACGTTTAAGTGTGATTTTTATAATTCTGTTCTATCGATTATCTAAATTCTGCTGAGTCTTATAAGAGTAACCCAATTTGAATTAATCTGTGTGAAGTGAGTAAGAATAAGACCGACAAACTTCGAATATGTATTTCTCACAACATTTTAAAGTGAAAAGTTCCTATTATCGTATGTCTTATTACATATATGCGTATACCATAAAATGCATCCTCTCTGAGAAACAGGGTGACGAATAAACGAAAAAAATTATGATTTAAACTCGGATTTACATTCATTTGTTTGGAATTCCTGTACCAAGGTAATTTGAACTTGGTATACTTTTCTAGATTCACCTAGGTGATAACTTGTTTTCATTTATTTATTTCGTCAACCAGTGGCGTAGTTCCGGTCGTATATCGCCACATTTTCCTTCATATTTTTTCTAATACAGATGAAATGTCAAATTGGTGTGTGACTTCCGAGGTGACTTCGGTTATGCCTATTGATAATCAACCTAAACCTAATGACATTTCACAAGCCTGAATTTTATGACAAATTTCTCAAGCTTGTTGCTCAGCCTTTGGTTTTGGGCTGTTACCAAGGTACAAGCTTTTGATTGTTATAAAATTATCTATTATCTATTATGGATGTCCTAGGAATATTACTACTGATAACTATCCCAGCGTGTTATCATTTATGTAGGGTTCATAATAACCAAACTAAATTTTGAAACAATCAAAACTGGGCATTCTATGTTCTTAAAATGAGTAGCTTATATAATTTCTCGTATAATTTAAATAACAAATTGAAACGTTCGTGGTAGAAAAAGCGAGAAAAAGTAATTCATAATTCATTTCATAATTCGAAAGTTAACCCTGGCTCAATATCACTTTTTTCCACAAAGTGAAACTTTTGATAATCTCAAATTCGATTTTGAAAAAATTAAATGTTAAAAAATTGAGCACTAAAGATAAATCTTAGGTCACCCCTGATAAACTGAAAAAGCCTATTATGTTTCAATGACATAATCCATACTAGTGTCCCTCCGAGTGTCCCTCATTCTAAGTTTTCATTTTATTATATAATAATATTATATAGGTATCGATATAGATATATTAAGTTACCTATTCAAGAAAAAAAGAATTCCAGTGGCGCTCTTTAGGGGCCTATGTCTAAGTACGTAAGGAGAGTCTATAGAAACAATTTTTCTAGGAACTTGTCATCTTATTTTTTCAGGTTTTAATTTAAATCAGAAAGATTTCCCACATTTTCCAAGACACAATTGTATTGTATGTAAGTATGTATGTATTCTAAATCAGAAATAACGAGAGAGAAAATGTGACAGGACCAAAATATACCGGGTAACACAGAAGAAATTGAACAAGATTTTTGAAGTCAGTTGTTTCTTTGATATTAATCGGTCATCGAAGTTGAAGAACTTCCTAATCTGTAACAATCTGTAGAAATGTGGAGATACCAAATTCTCTTTTCCTCTTCTCCAGATATTAATCATTCGGGGTTTGATATTTTGTTTGATTTCTATCTCAAATAGTTGTTTGGGTATTTTCTCGGTATTTTCAAGAACATGAAAGGTGTGGTGCAGCTATATGCATTGACTGTATAGGCTGAAGCTGCAATTGTTAGAAGCTCTTGGGTTGACTTTTTGGAAGTGGACTATTAACGCAGCATTAGTTACAACCAAGGGTACAACAATTCAACAGCCAATCAAAGAATGAATACCAATTTGTGATCTCGTTTGTGATAATGGTTGAATACAAAATTTTAAGGCAAATAAGATGAGCTAAAGAAACAAACAGGATGACATTACAAAGTTGGGGCTACTTTCAACAAGTGGTTGAGAAAAATTGTCCTTAGGTCCGGAGGAAGCACTATCATTGATCACAAACCTCCTATGAATTTTCAAAAGCCCGTGACCTAACGACTTATATTTTCAGCGATGCAGTGTTGCCGCTCATACTAAAGCTAGCATCAACTCTGATAATTCAAATGAGGCATTATTGCATTTTTGAATTCTTAATTGCTTTCTGGATATTTTTGCTGATACTTCCCTATACCCATCCTGTATAGGGTTTCCGAGTTGATATTTATTTTCCATATCAATTGTTCAAAACATAGCTCTAATTTTATATTTATTTATCATTCAGTTTATTAAAAAAACCCTAAATTTTGGGCGTATTATACCAAGGTCCTGTGTATTAGTTTTATGGCGAAGTTTGATCTACATCGGTTCTACATTATATAGGGTCGCTATAAATTGCTAGATATGAAAATCATGAAAAGATTTTTTTTTTCAAATAGAACACCCAAGAAAACATCCTTTATATTATCGAATATTTCGAAATATTCAATTTCCAGATTTTCTGGATCTGAAAACATTACCTAAGATGATAATATCACAGATTTGAATATTGTTTTATCACTGGAGGAATTTCTTACGATACTGCAATGCAAAAACATTATCTGTGATTGAAAATTATAGAGAAACGAAAGATAGGTATGTACATGTTGAATTCAAATTTTTCTTCTAGTGTTTTTTGATGAACATTGAGTATATCTGTTAACCTGTGCAATGTAAACCACTAGTGCCTCTATTCAATATGTATTTAACTCGTAAGTAATTGAATTAAGGAAGCAATCTCATCTTATGACTCCACTCTGTCTCCTGTTGCTTTCAGTAGATTGGATAAGGGTGTGCCAAGAGACATCTGAGACATGCATTTGTATTCACATGCCAACGAAAATTCATGTAAAATAATACAGCAGAATCGAGAAATCGTAACAGAATGTTTAGAATTTAGAAATTTCCTGCATTCAGCCTTACGAAGCCGTCGTTCACGTATGCACTCACTTTCTACTCCAACTGCGGGCGAATTCCAGGGACGCAAAATCCAAGTTACTTAGAAGACTTGATTTGAATCCACATGAGTGTAAACAATAGTTGTTTCCTCATCAATTATATCTACGCACTCACTAGATTCACATGTTTGAAAACACTGCACTCAAAACGCATCCACGATATTGTTTTTATTGCATTTTGTAAATAATAAACAGACCACGAACTAACAACGAAAACAAACTGATGACAGCGACGATCGGGGAGAATGGCAAGCGTACGCTACGATTGGAGCGCAGGCGCCATTGAAGAACTATGTCAGAGAGGGAGTGAAAGGTTATGCTTGGTTGTCAGATGAAAATTGAATTCAGGCTATCTTGGATTTAATCATCGATATCCTTGAGTATTCAACTAATAATAATGATAAATCGGGAGTATTTGATTTGGCAGTACTCATCAAGCTCTATAGAGGTAATTTTAAATTTCACACTCAATTCGCATTCATCTTGATATACAAGAGATTGTCAGTTTTGACGACTAGAGGTGCCCTTAAAAGCGCTGATATCTCAAGGATCTCAAGAATCTTGGGAGATAATGCACAAACGACACCAATTAGATTAGGCGATGTATCTGCATTGACATTGGCATTGGCAGAATAGAAGTCAACAGTCGAAGGAGAGCAAAACTGTACAAATATAGAATATGTCTGAAAGTGGCTATCTCAAAAATGGTGCTCTCTCGTTTCCTACCTGGCAACTGCAAGACACTGTGTGATAACAATCAAGAAATGCTGGCTTGTATCTTTCAAAGATTACTCATGATAGATTATACAATAGATGACTAGCATGACTAGCAGTACTATTTATACGTTTCTTGATATGAGAAATCATTGAAATTAGGATTGCATTTCCACTCAATGATTCATTCGTTTACCTGGTAATTATTTCGGTACCTATCCAAGAATCAATAGATACAATCGTTGTATGATGACTTGAATTTTCAGATGACTAGCTGTTTTCCTATAACTCGCATTTGACGAGTTCTCCGCATATTATAGCTGAATACAAATACGAAAGTTTGCGAAATAAATTACTGCCTTACGAGCAACTAGATACATGGGAAATCTCTATCACGAAACTTTTCTAAACTTCGTGATATTCACTATAGTCTTATGGTATTTCCCTTATTTTTATATCTTACTCTAGAGGGGATTGTCATCAAAACTGGATGATTTGTGAATATAACTTCAAAAACTCCCAGCGTCAGTTTCAAAACTCAAATCAATTGGACGATTGGCAATGGATCAAATGTAACTTGCAAAATTTGATTACAGACAGACAGACAAACACCAGAACAGGTGGAATCAAATGAACGGTTGTGAGAAATACTGTTTTTCCAAGTACCTACCAGTATAAAATGAAAACAAGACGTCGGCAAAGTCTGGCAACGCCGTGATTAAGTGACCAGAATAAAAATATTCCAGGTCCGTAACAAAGAAATTATGGCGCTACTGTGGACGCTTCTTTACGTATGAACATATTCCACTCATGTATAAAATAAGTACCTGCCTACAACGACAAATCAATGAACTATTGGTGAAACGTGCGTTAGGAATACTGTATTTCTTTATCCACAACTATCGGTTGCGTTATTGCCTTCTTTTTTAATGACGATTATCTGGATATCACATAATAGTGGTTTGAAATGAGGGAAGGTAAGTCAATCAACGCTCAGGAGATGGTTCCATTCACCAAGGAAGATAGAACGGCAGATAACCTGATCAACTGGTCTGCAAAGTGAGTAAATGCTCACATAAAAACATACACCTTCAAGAAGCAATGCAGTATCGTAGAATCCCTTATAGTAATCCTCAAACGATCATGGAATAGAATTTATAAAATTACTCTATTTTCACTAATAACGTAGATCACCATCTCTGTATTTCATAAATGCTAGAAGAAAGCGCCTCAAAATAAGTGAAAATGTTCGTCCAGCGTTTTTTGAAAAAAAAAACAAACATCCAAGATTAAGTATGGCTAATTTGGTAGCAGCTCATTTCAGAAAAAAATAGACGCCCTGTTATGATGCTGTGGATATGATTATGAGAGTCCCATAATAATCACCAATTGAAATTCCAAGGTCCTATGTGCCAGACACCGCATGTTACTTCCATCTGCTTTCTTGTTTTCGATAAGTGATGTGTAAGTATCTACCTATATCTGTCAAATTTGCCTATATCTATACCATAGACTTATTAAGGATAATAAGTCTATGATCTATACCTACCACAATGAATATTGATATTCTTGTATAATATATAGTTATTATTATCTCGTTATGCTCATAATTCAGCCTAATATAAATACTTCATTATTGTTTGAATAATGTTCAGGTATACGAAACTTTCAGCCAAAATATTAAAGCTGAGAGATCAAATAACATCCAAGGTGAATGGCGCATGACGTAAGTTGAACGAAACTGGAGATTGCAATCTTGAATAACATGCAAATTAAGAATTTGGGATTATGCCTATTCAATACTTCTCAATATTACAAGTGAAGATAATATTTCTACCTACTTTCACATCCATTATCAACGAAACTAATATGAATATCGAATGCACACACAGTTAGGAATTTCTTGATTTTGATTGAGAACCTTTATCAGACAAGTCAGAAAGTAGTAGAGGTTTTGATTTTTTTTTTAATTTTGTCGAAAGATTCAAGCAAAAATCACGGTGCACTGTAGGCACCACGGAATCTTGGATGAAAAAAAAAACATTCAAAACCTAACTATTAACTGACCTTGAAGCATTAGCAAAGTTTACGGAAATAAGCATTAGTCAACAGAAAATAAACGCAGGTTGATCCATAATATCGATTGATAAAATACATATAATATTATGATATGAATAATAGATAATATAATTGATATCAATGATTGAAAAAGCAGTGCAAACAACAATACATATCATTGTAAATATTGAGATGTTAGGAATGTAATTGAAAATTCATTGGTGAATTAGAAATGGCATTGAGAATTCAGAGAAATTTTTGGAAAATCAGGATATGATAATGGAAGATAGGTCTTGAAAAATCATGGAAAATTCACTGAGGAATTGGAGCAGTCACTGGAAAATGAGCAAGGTTGACGACAATCCATTGAACAAACCGTGAAGTCAACGAAAAATAAGCGAACATCCTTTATCATTGAAGTACACAGTTGAGAGTTGACGAAAAGATCGACAGACAATTCATGGAGAGTGGATCAATGCTAAGGTCAATTAATCTGCTCGGATCCCATTTCAGCTGAGTTGATCAACATTTTGTCCATAACACCAGAATTTCCCATTAAATTTTACAGAACAAAGGAACGAGTACGAAACAACAGCTCATAAATTATTATGAAATAACTTTTTTCGATATATTGATATATATATGACTCTGATATGACTATGATAATATGACAAGATAGCTCACATATTATTATTTCAAAAATCTCATTGCTTCAAGAGAGTAAATCTCAGAAAAAGTTGAAAAATAAGAGATATTTAGCTTTAAGCTTGGTCATTGGTCTACGGACACGCTGTATTGCTGCTCGAGTGTGACAGAAAGACTGGTCCAAAGATATGATATCATATATTCTCTACTAGATTGCGCTGATAAAGAGCAAGGAATTGGAACGACCATAAGAATGAGACACAGCAATGAAAAATCACATGACTGTTGGCATTGTCATAACATTTTGATGTGTTATGTCATTGAATTGAGAAATATGAGATTTTCAGTTATTTTCATTCCAATCGAGTTGAATTGTTAATCGAGTTACTTGTTTGAATATTAAAAATTAGTCGAGGAAGGATTTTGAAACTTTGTACAAAGAGGTGTTGTCCTGTTCAGCCTATGGCTGTACTAATGGATTCAAAAGGGCACAGAATATATCATTCCATATCGGTACACAAATTTCAAATAGAACCTAGTTCTCGCCTGGAGAAAGGCGGAAGAATTTAACCAATGAAAGAAAAGAGAAAGAGCAAACGAGGGAGAGGCAACCAGCAGTGATCAGCTGACTGTTGGCAAAATTGCACCTTTCTTTGATGCACATCCAGACATCCCGTTCAACGGGAAATCCTATCAACTTCTTTAATTCAAATGGGACACCCTATATATTTTTACAGATTCTGAAAGAACTTGTTATTTTGAATTCATACATACTGAGTTTAGTGTAAAAAAAATTGTAAAAACGAGGAATATAGCACTTTAATCAACCTCCTTTGAGTTTTTTGCATTAGAGATAAAACACTTTAGATAAACTTATTGATGTTGTTTGTATGCATAGTAATAAATAAACGAGTACTCTTTTGTTCTCCAAGTGTCAAATTCTAATTTCCCGGACATAAATTTTACAATCACCATAACCGATCATCATTAAGATTTCAATACTCTCTCTTTCACTTAATTGAACCATTCTAAATTGTACAATTTGTGAATTGTACCTTTATTTATTGCAATGCATACAAACAATATCGATTAGTTTATCTACATAGTTTCTTGCTCTAATGCAAAAAACTCTAAGGAGGTTGATTAAAGTGCTGTATTCCTCGTTTTTACAAATTATTTCAGTCCAAACTGATTATGTGTGAATTGAAAATAACAAGCTCTTTCAGAATCTGTAAAAATATATATAAGGTGTCCCATTTGAATTAAAGATGTGGGAATTTCCGGTCAAACCGGTAATATATTATTGACCAAAAAATGTTCACCAGATGCATTTCGTTCTATTGCACTTACCTGCAAATTTTCATAAATATCGTTCTTTTCGTTTTAAAGATATTCACTTGAATCCATAGTTCATCCCAACCCTGTATAATATGACATCTTATATATAGCATATAGAGAAACATATCTCCGCAATATCTCCGTAGTATTTGTATATTGTTTATCAAACGGTAAATCTTTGAATTTCTGATAAAATTAACCTAAACCACAAACAGGAATGCTCTAAGTGCATTTATAGGTCCATGTCCAGGGGTGAATGTTACACCAAATGTAAATATGTCGAAATGGGCCCCCTGTATATAATTAATAAAGTGGTTTTTTTTCTCATATATTGACATTGACGAAGTTACTGGTGTAAACTACTATGTTTCATTCAACAATGTAGGAATATGTCCTTCATTTCGAAAACTCAATATGCTACGGCTAGCATTCCGAAAATTATTGGGCTCAAGTGTGAAAAGGATAAAAATAAAATGTAACTCAGACGAAACGTGAATAACTTATTTCAATTGACTCGTAAGATGTAAACCAAAATCGTGCGTGCAGATAGTGAGTCAAGGAATTAGCCCACAGTTGTTTTTTTTTTGATAGTCGTAGGTTAGTCAGCGTTGCATTCCTGCCGATGTTTTCATCCCTCGAATCAAGTGTCAGTCGTTGGCATCTGAATATTCTGATTGGAGTTGGCCATGTTTGCATTCAAAACATTAAAAAAAAAATCATTTCTATACTCTTGAAAATTTAACGTGAATTGATTACTATTGAACATGAAAATAGTCGTAAGCTGCACTAAAAATAGGGGAAACTTAATCACATACCCCTATGAACTGGAAATAAAAAGTGGGGGCAAAAATAATTTCAGCCCTCACCAATTTTCCAAAGGATACTCATTAGGTTATTGAAATGGTGAGAACGATAATGAGCATTATGAAGCATTAAAAAGAGGTGATTTCGGTCGGTGGAAAAATATGTACATTATATACAATTCGTCTTCGTGCGATATCGACATTATCATTATATCCACACTTGTGCTGTTCTACAATATTTCTTTTCGCAAAAATACGAGTGATGATATATGGTAAGGGTAGGGTAAATGGACAATCTACTCGAGTTGTGCAGTATAATTTTTCTTCGTCTGAAATATTTTCCAATATGCTTCTCTTCTGCATTTAATAGTTTTTTTTTTAGATTGACAGTGGCCAATTCGATAGATTTCAGCCTTTATACCTAGTGACATATTTATACAGGGATTGTGATCGGTGGGTTTCATATTTCATATTGAACGGATATATGCCCACTAGTACATTTCATAGATAGTGACGAGATTTTGACAATATATAAGTGGAAGAAGGAAAACAATATATTACTATATGTTAGAAAATCAGGTTATTGTACATATTTTCGCTCCTAATTTTACCGAATCTTGCAATAACATTTCGTCAAGAGAAATTCATTGAGCTATAAAAAAATAACTGCACAGGTCAACACAATGATAGACTATTAGAGAAGTAATACCCCCAACTCTCCAACTCTAAATTGATATTGATGAGAATCATCTAATTTCTTGGTGCACCTTTATATTCTACTTTCTACCGATTTTACTCTTGAAAATATCAATGCAATATCAAGAATACAGTAGTATCTAATGAACATCATGGTTTGAAGTACGTTATCAGAAATCATAATGTGTCTATGAGTATCTATTGCTATTTTTATGCACCCGTCTTGAAAATCCTGTCTTGAAGGACAGTTTAGAATTTTGTTCTTTACAGGGCTAATTTAGAAAATTGAACATGATTGTGACAAAATTTGACTAGCTCTCTGACGATGAAATCACTTTAAATTTGACGTATGAAACTTTATGAAAAGCACAGGGGTGCTCAAAGAACGTTGTATGTATGTATCAAATCCAGAAACGCGAAACGAAACGAAATCACTTGTAGGCCTTACTACTACTTCATAATCCCTTTCCGGACGTAAATACAAATAATCGAAAATCCTAATCGTCCATCATGAGCAACTTTTGGAGTTGAAGTTCTATTGGTTAGCAATTTCAATTAGATGACATCTAGGTATTATTTACATCCGATAAAAAATTAGGATTCCCAAATCTCTGCCTCGTTCTTCCAAGAAGACCGTAGGAGGCCAAAGGGCAGCGGCGTAACTAGCATGAGGCAGTTGGTAGATATCTACCTGACGAATGCGAACAAGAAAAATATCATGTCTAATATATTCTTTTGAAAGTAGAAAGAGGTGATGAAAACGACACGGGAACATGTTAACAATGTTAACGTGTCAATTTTAATGAATTAAGTGTTTCATTGATTGAATCAATGAGCAAACAGACATGTTAAGAAAAGTATGACAGATACAATATAATATTACCACCAGCAATCTAATACAATGGTAACATAATTCGAAACTATGAGATATGGTTATAGAATGAAAACTGTTTTACTATTTCGCTCTCTAATAGAGTCATTAGGTATCCCAACTTTAATTTTCTTGTAATTGGTATTACTGTACATTCAGTCATAATTCAGTTTTTTATTCCCAAAAAAGCTAACGGCATTTCCCGCTATACTAGCATAAAAAATATGAAGCTCCCTAGAAGATGGCGACATTTTTGCAGATTTCTGTACTAATAGTTGATGTTTGGAGATTGTGATAATGTAGTCTGATCATTAATTGAGAAGTAATCTAAATTACCACTTCTGACTCAACGTTTTTATAAAAACTGATTGTGCAATTATCGATAATAGTGATTTTGTTGTCATTTCTAGTCAAAATTGATGCGAGATAGAAATACTAGTGAATGGTACACGTTTTATAATACTTTCGCAAACCGAAAAAATTGCGAAACCCAAGGACTTCAAAGTGTGTGAAAACATATATTACTTTTTGTCTTGTAGACGCATCCCTCTGCAGATATTTGGCTTTGAAGCTTTTGCCGTTTTGAAGATATCTTTGAAATTCAATTTCAATTTTTCTCCACTCGTGGAGAAATGTTTGCTTTCAAAAAATATCATCGTTACTACTGTTATTGAAAATGGAGGCAGCAAAGAACACTTCATCCATTATTCAATTTTTTCTCCGAAATCGAAAACATACCAACTTTTTCCTTGGAAACTGGTCGAGAGAGGACAAGATCAAGTACCTCTGATTTTAATGAAATCTCTCATTGATTGACCTATAGAAATGTTACTGATCATTGCCATGATTTCCTAGAGGTGAAGTAGTACCACAACCATGCATATGCTGCAATCTTTGTGGATTCAGCCGATTGTGGATTCTCTCAAAGCTTACATACAAGGTGAACTCCGAAGGAGGGTGTCACTAGTCAATACATTACCTTCCTGAAGGATTTACCATATGTTTTATGGGCACCCCGTATTAGGTAAATCATTCAATAATATAAGCATTTTGTTGGAGATACATAGATGTGTCAAAATGTTGTGAGAAAGTAGGAATTCTTCCTAGATGAATGTTTCAAGGAATATCTCAGTAGCCTTATTTTGTTCCTCCTAGTTGCGCCAATGCCAAACAGGTTTTCTTCATCGCCGACCCAACACACACATTTTATGTTATCATTATTTTTGTATGTAGATGACTCTCAGTTTTGTTTATTTTTTCTCCGAAAGAAAAAAAACAGTTATATATCCCGACTATAGCTATATAAAGCTATTCATACGGCTTAGGCCTCATAGGTATTATAGTCTCTTCAGTTCAGAGCATCACATCATGAACACTTTAACTGTGAGTATTTTTTTGTTTATTTACTCGGGCATATGAATTGAAACCTCATCACGAATACGTTTGTCTTATTCAATCAAATAATATATTATTGTATTGTGTATCATATCATTATTTTGTTATTTTTTTTCCATGAAAGAAAAATCTATCTGATTATTTTCATATTTCATTGGAATATGCGAACGTGTTGGTTTGGGTCATCATTTCAAAAATTCGAAAAATATAGTTTTAATGTATATATATATAGCTATATATATGCTATATATATATAGCTGATATCACCGATTAGTAAACCAAATGTCAACATTCGAGTAACAATTCAGTGGAATCTAGATCGAAAAATGTCAGTTCTGTCATTCAATCTATTTCTCAAAAAAGCTCTACCTATTCGAGTTCATTTTTGACAAAATTATCTCAACTTTGTGATTGAATATATTGGAAATTGCATATATTTTTAATCTACCCACTTACAAATTCAATTTTCTCGATTAACTATTTTCACCATATTATGATTTATCGTTGAATAAAGAATGAAATGGACTGTCAGTTGAACCAAAACAAACATGGGAGTGCAATTTGAGAAAAAAAAAGTGGGGTAGTTTCTCGGGGGTCGTTTGCCAGGGGGTGGATTTTGCTATGCTGCATGAACAAGCTTGTGGTCTCCTACCACACGTTTTTTTTTTCAATTTCCTTGTCTGCAAATAACTGAAATATCTGCTGGCCCAAAAGCTCTGGGACACCCGGTATTCATATCGCAAAACTGTTTTTTATAGTTTGTCAATCACCATGAAATTGCGAAACTTCACCATAATTTGCTAACAAACTACATGAATAAGCTTTGTATCTTTGAGATAGCCGCTGCGATCTCCACATACTTGACCTCGAAAATGGGCACCCTGTATGCCTTTTCAATATATAATCATCTGGTTCAGACATGATGAATGTTCTATTTGAACGAATTTTTCATCATTCTACATAGTTTATTTTGTTCCCTTTCGAAAATCTTTGAAAAAATATTAAGCGCTGGTACCTCTATCAGTCTTTATGATATTGGAACACAAAATGTTTTCGACTTATTCAAGATGGATATACCTTTCCACAAGCATTCCATTATTTCACCTGAACACTCATTAAAACGAAAAAGTCAGAAAGTAAGTCTAGGCTGACTAGGAATTACAGTTTTTCTTTTGTTCTCTGCGTAAACAACTATCATCGAATTTTTCGGTAGAAGAAATCCAACCATCTTGTTCTTCATTTGATATTTCACCTGATAATAATATCATATCACGGGTATATTCTGAAATGTCAACTTCATTCACAATTCTACTGACACATTGATGTAATACTAGTTTATTACATCAATACTGACACTATGAAGAACATAACAATTACATTCATTGAATAATTCGATATGATAGCCTGACTCAACTCTATTCCTACTTCAACTATATTTCGCATGAACATATAATATATATTATTATGAATATATATTCATAAACAACGCAAAGGAATCTTGACTGAAATTTTGTTCTCTACATGACATATTTCTTTCCCATTTTTTCATGACGGCCAAGTTCAATTCGTATGCCAATCGAAATTTCATGTGAATATGAAATATGTTCAACAAAAACGAAAGGGTATACCTTCTGACAGAAATCACGGAATTTTTGTTGTCCTTTCTTCTGCCATTTCTCGAGTTTTTAGATGCAGTTATCAATACTCTTTCGAGTGGTGTTTGTTGTCAGTGTTTGTTCAAAATGACAAATCTTTGAATAATCTCTAACCTAATTTTCCTCATGGATTTTATGGACGCTAAAATCTTCAGGGAATTTCGAATTAAAATTGAATCTGACTCATAGTTACAAAGATTCTAATCGCTGGAGACACACGTTAGAAGCAGGTAAAATATTATTTTACCAAAGGATAAAAGAAATCCTGAAATCGGCTCAGTGGCTGGAAGATATACCAAATCAACATCAGCAATTTATAAAGATTTTTTTGGTACTGACTAATGAGACATAGAGCTTATGAAATGCTTCTGAAGAATACAACATGAAAAAATTAAGGTGAAAGCACAAAATCTGATTGCTGCAAAACATTTGAATTTAGGTCACCTTTCCTCATTTAACCTTACATCTGGGTTTTCATAGGCTATTTTAAAGACCCCTTCTCAGAAAAACAATGAATAATAACTGATTATCAATATTTGTTTAGGTTATTGTTTTCGTAGCCATCATCGCCTGTACTTTGGGAAACCCAACTTACGGTCACCAAAAAGTACCAAACTCCCATCACGATCATCCCAATCCATTGGGTCATCATGAAGCGACAGTTCACCATGACACTCAACACCACGACATAGGGCACCAAGCAACCGTTCACCATAAGACAGAACCTAAAACTACTGGTCACCATGAGACAGGACACCAAGACACTGATCACCAAGCACCTAGTCAACACGAGATAGGACACCAAGCACCTAGTCACCATGGATCTGATCACAAAGTAACTAGTCCCCACGTGACAGGACACCACGCATCCGGTCACCATGACTCTGTTCACCATGCAAATGGTCACCACGACTCAGTGCGTCAAGCAATTGGTCACCACGAGGTAGGACATCAAGCACCTGGTCACCATGGCTCTGATTATCGAGTAACTAATCACCATGTGACAGGACAACAAGCACACGGTGCTCATGACTCCGACCACCATGTAACTGGTCACGAAGACTCTGAACACCACGCAACTGGTCACCAAGACGTAGGGCAGCATAAAGCAACTGGTCACCACGAAACAGGGCACAAAGCAACTGGTCACCATGACACTGGTCACCAAGAAACTATTCACCACGGGACAGGACACCAAGCACCTGGTCACCATGACTCTGTTCACCATGCAAATGGTCACCACGACTCAGTGCGTCAAGCAATTGGTCACCACGAGGTAGGACATCAAGCACCTGGTCACCATGGCTCTGATTATCAAGTAACTAATCACCATGTGACAGGACAACAAGCACACGGTGCTCATGACTCCGACCACCATGTAACTGGTCACGAAGACTCTGAACACCACGCAACTGGTCACCAAGACGTAGGGCAGCATAAAGCAACTGGTCACCACGAAACAGGGCACAAAGCAACTGGTCACCATGACACTGGTCACCAAGAAACTATTCACCACGGGACAGGACACCAAGCACCTGGTCACCATGACTCTGTTCACCATGCAAATGGTCACCACGACTCAGTGCGTCAAGCAATTGGTCACCACGAGGTAGGACATCAAGCACCTGGTCACCATGGCTCTGATTATCAAGTAACTAATCACCATGTGACAGGACAACAAGCACACGGTGCTCATGACTCCGACCACCATGTAACTGGTCACGAAGACTCTGAACACCACGCAACTGGTCACCAAGACGTAGGGCAGCATAAAGCAACTGGTCACCACGAAACAGGGCACAAAGCAACTGGTCACCAAGAAACTATTCACCACGGGACAGGGCACCAAACACCTGGTCACCATGACTCTGTTCACCATGCAAATGGTCACCAGGACTCAGTGCGTCAAGCAATTGGTCACCACGAGGTAGGACATCAAGCACCTGGTCACCATGGCTCTGATTATCAAGTAACTAATCACCATGTGACAGGACAACAAGCACACGGTGCTCATGACTCCGACCACCATGTAACTGGTCACGAAGACTCTGAACACCACGCAACTGGTCACCAAGACGTAGGGCAGCATAAAGCAACTGGTCACCACGAAACAGGGCACAAAGCAACTGGTCACCAAGAAACTATTCACCACGGGACAGGGCACCAAACACCTGGTCACCATGAATCCACAGGGCAGCATGTACAATCAGTTGAGCAGAGCGGGCATCATGTTGGATCAGCTGGTCATCACTCTAAACATTATTGAGACTGAGAGGAACGATTGTGGCTAACTGAATGTGTGTTGCATTTCTTGACTGTTTTATATATAGTTATTTCAGAAATAAAAGACAAAGTAACAATGCTTTTGACATTTGGTATGAGTAAATCAATTTCGAGTGCAGTGTTTTCATCAAACCTTTATTCATTTTTCAGCTTTTCGTGGGATATTCTCTCATCGTTTCTAAAAAATAGAGTAGAAGTGATTGAAAAATTATTTCAATATATTTGTAGTAAGGACAGATTTGGGATCTGCCCCAAAATGTCACTGCGCTTGAAATCAAACCTTTAGATACCTAAAAGAGGAATTCTCTATTGGCCAGTGACACCTTGTTTTTGAAAAATTTGGAAATACAAATATATTTAATAAGAATTAAACCTCTACTTATCTTTGTGAACGTTTCGGGAACGAATCTGCTCCCGTTCTCAACATAATTAAAATATTTTTCTCTTCGTAAAATTTTTCAATATGTTTTCGGTTTTGACACTGAAAAGTGACAATTTGGTAGACGAAGGAATTCTGGTTACAAGGTGTTTTCATTTATTGGTATCGAATTTTCCATTTTCATATTCAATTTTCAGAAGAGGATGCCAAATTCTATCTATGTCAACTGAACAAGAAGCAATATTATTGTCTCCTTTCAAGAGACTGCAAGCAGACTCTTTGATTTTCCGTTTTTGGTTGTTGTCTTCTTCTCCTATGATCCTAATATTACCCCAATCGGCCATATGTTGTCCATTTTCAGTAAGGATATGTTCAGCTAAAAAATCCCACGAAAAGCTGAAAAATGAATGTACCACCTCCTCGAAGAACTTACAGACAGTATTAAAGCCTTTATTCCTTTGTGCTATGAAAATTGGGACCATATCTATCATTGATGAGTAGATATACGGAGAATCATTGTGGCACCATGCATTTCAATAAATTCTGCTACGATTGTTAAAAATACTATCTGATCTATTCACTATATTATATCCTATTGTGAAAGCATTTCCAATCTGACAAATAATGGAAATATTTAATGTAAAAGTTTTCCATATCCCTATATATCTCCTCTGTCCATATTCTTCGTCTCCTCTGGCGCCACAGGCATCGAAAAAAGAATCATTGATACCTTGTTGTCGTATACTACAGGGTTGTCTTTCTTTTCCATAAATTAATTTTCAACTCATGAAGCATCCTAGATACGCCGCTGAGGAGGAGACGTTAACCTGGTAATTTAGGTTGGACAAGACGGATGTAATGAGGAGTGGAAAGAAAGGGTAGCTGACATAGTTGTCTGGTACATATATACTGGGGAGACATAAAGGCGCGCCGTGCCACCCCTTGCCCCTATCAATGTTTCATGGGAGAGTCGCACAGCACAGGACATGACCGGCCTCGGCCCAAATATCTCTCCAAATTATGAGATATATAGGCTTGCAGCATATTTTTAGAATACACCTACAAGAGATATTTGAAAAATTATCGAAAAAATGGTGATTATTTGTCAGTTTTCAAGGGATTTTCTCTCCTGACTAAAAGCAAAAAAAAATCAAAAATGTCAAAACGTCCGAGATTCAACTTTAAGATACCTTAGAGAGAAATTCCATGATAATATCAATAATAATATCAATATACATTATATCAATAAATATGATATTTCGGTAATTTTGCACTCATCATGTGATGGGTTTTGAAAAACTGTTTTTTTTATACGTATTTCGACTCAAGAAATCAGACTTTCACAATAAAAAACCCGTGCAAATCTATATTTTTCGAAATAACCAGAAGAAACTATGAAATTAACCCTCTGATGCTTTCGACCTTTTTGGGTAGACATCATCTGAGTTCCATTTCTCACACAGGATATTTTTCATACACTCAATAAGTCAAAAAGAAGGTGGAACATCCTCGAAGCAGTTAAGGAGTCTTCGATAGAGAATCTGTGATATTTTGACTGGTTGTTCCGACGGAGATTCCCATTTGACATTTTCGAAAAAAAAAAAAACGAAAATTACTGTTCTTTCTACTCATGGACGATTCGGGAAAGTATCTGCTCTCTTCTTCAACACACATTGAAAAAAAAATTCTTTGCCAATATTTTGCCTGACAATGTTCGTTACTTTCCAGTGACAAGTTGACAAACAGAAATTGGCCGTGACTGGGTGTTTCTTCATTGATTTCTTTCTTGAATTTACCTTTTTATAGATTTGAGAATTGAATGCCAAGTTTTATGTATATCAACAGCAGCCAATATTATTGTCAGAAGAATGGAAGCATATTACTCTTTTATTTTTTTTTGGTTGTAATCTTAATTTGCTATGATTCAAAATTAACTCAACATGAACATCAACTGGGAATGAACAGTATTTAGCTGATTGAAATGGTGTCAAAACCATAGGAACCATAGAAACCATCAGTCTGCTTGCATTCTTCTCAACAATGATGCTGTTTCCTGCTCAGTTGATGAACATAGAACTTGGCATTTACTTCTCAAATCAATTGATGGAGATACACCCTGTGACTCATAATTCCTGTTTGTCAACCTATTTTTACTGGAAAGTGTCAAACATTGGTAGTCAAAGTATTCAGTAAACAGGATTCTCTCAATTTTTGTTGTCGTCAACAGAAATAAGTAATATAGAGATATTGATATCCATTCACATATATTCGTGTATTTCAAAATTTTTTTAAACAAGGTGTCACTTCAATCATCTCTTGTATCTGAAAGTGACTCTTGGGGAGTATTATTGATCTGCCCTTACAACAAATACATTGAGAAAATTATTATAGTTTCTATTTTTATTTTTGGAAACAAGTAGAGAAAACTCCATAAAAACTGAAAAACTGAAAAAAAAATGGTGAAATCGAATGTCATGTTTTTCTGAATCATCATCATCATCTGAATCATTGCTTGCATCCATAGACTTATTATCCTGCATTCGGAAGAGAAAATCATATAGCAAAAATAACCCCGAAAAGTCAACAGAAATATTTTCCAATTTCAAATTCAACCGGTGAATATTTTCGAAACGAAATGAAAACATGGGGATTCATCAGTGGAATCAAAAGGTTTTATGTAAAATTCTAAAGCACCAATAAAAGTCTTTCCGCGGTTCAGTCTCGAAGGCTTAAGATTTATAAGACTATGATTCGACTACCAAATACTCTGGAGTTATCCAGGAAATCATCTATTCTTGACTGAGACATGGGACACCCGGTATAACAAAGCATTTGTATCGGTAATCAAATCGGTAAACAAAATATGGATCTTTAAATAGCACTTCTTGTGTTCATGCCATCTGAAGCCTTGGAAATCCACATTGAAAAATCCAAATTTCTTGAGAAAAAATATGATGAAGTTCTATGAAAATTTCGAAATTCTTGATAAACATTTTCACTGTTGATAACATTTCCAATTGAGACAATTATCATATTAATTATGATTCATTCTCCATCTGACAACACAAATTTAGAAAATATAATGAGCACCATAGCCATCATTTCACCAAGCATTTCACTTTCGAATTATCAACTTTTACCATCTAATGATGGTAATCATATGAAGATATCTTAGACGAATCTCGTATTCGCAGAGAAAACAAGTGAATGGTGTCATTAATCATTGAACATAAGGTTTTGTTTTCAAGTCTCGTATTTATTGGTGTAAAAATAAAGGAAATATACAGAGCGTGTATAATATTCAGAAATATTCAGCCATTTTATGGAAACGTTAGGAAGTAGACTGAGATACAAAATAATATTTAGAATAAATACGTATTCCGGCAACTCAGTTGCCATTTTCAGTAGACCTGAAAAGTAGAAATTATTAGCGACTTCTTAGTATTTTTCAAGATATCCTCCATAAATTACCGTCGAGAGTAATTGTCCGTATTCAATAATACCATGGTTCGATGAAACGTAACAATTAAGGGAACCGTAACAATTCAATGATAGTCAAGTCAGCAAATCGAATAATCGAGTGTATAGAATAGGACCTGGGTCTTGGTTCATTGATTGCTTCTTATTAGGATGAATGAAAATTATTTTACAAACTGTTCAATTCTCGATTGTTCGTTACCTGTTCAAGAAGTTTCAGATTATCTAAAGTTATTGGATGACTAGTCTCAAGAATATGTTGGACAACACTTGATCTGTCGAACCGATTGTACCTGAAATGAGCACTATATGTTATTTGAATCTAGTTCCTATGTTTCGACGAGTTCGTCCAATATATTTCATGTTACATTCATGGCAATATATTTCATATATCCCTAGTTTTTCATTAACATTGACTTTGTTTTTATAAATACCAACTTTAATAGTAGACCGTGATGAAAAATGATTTCTTCTCCCTACAAAGAATTATATTGATGATATCTGATTGTACACTCCAAGAAAGCTATCATTCATTAAATGAAATTGAACATATGAATGGATAATAATATGGATATATTGAACAGAAATCGATGTTCTATGATGGCGTCCTAGAAATTTTAGTTTGACTTTCAGTTTATGATTTGATTTTTCTTAAAAGTATTATAAAAAAACATCTTGCGTTTATTATAATTTTCTGATTCAAAATTGTTATTCTTCACTTCCGCAGTTTCTGCACAGTGAACGGAGGGTCAGTCATTTTTGAACTTCTAACCCACCCCGTATACCAACGAGGTGTTAACCTTTCACTAACACAACATATTTGGGAATTTCCTGTAATCGCTTTCCTGTATACCCTTATCGAGGCTAATCGACCAGTGTCAAAAAACCATCTGTATATCTATCGTCAATACGGGATAGCTCCAATTTCCTGCAATAAAAATGACAGCAAACACCCGCCTTTTCGTCTGGAAAAATAAGGGTGTGTCGATCGTCGATCGCGCTGGCACTTACAGACACGTGCGTTTAGAATATTTCTCGATTTTGAGGCCCCTCATTTCTTTCTGTCCAGCAGTTTATCTTAATTTTCGACCATCGATAATCTGCACCATGAAGACATATTTATGAGGGTTCATACAGGGTACCTATTTTAGTTGAAGAAACCCTAAGAACCACAAAATAATTGAGAAAAGTCTAAATAAGTGAATATTCTCTTTAATTCATTCGAGGCAGTGGTACATTCATTCCTCTAGTTTTTGTATGTTACTTTGTCTCCTTGTTTCTAAAAAATAAAATGGAGATATTATAATTATTTCAATATATTTGTAATGAGGACCAATATCATACCATCGATGACCATATCATGCCTGAAATTGTCTTTGGTCAACGCACGTTCTGCTTGACCTCGATGCCAAGAAGGAAATCCAAAGGGCCAAAAGGAATTCCTCCTCACTCTTCTCAATAAATGTACCCCAGCACTGACACCAATTTTTTGTAGGTTGATCATCATTTTATACGAACTTGGTGTGTTTTCTTCTAATTGGAAGATAGATAGAGTCCAACCGATCCCAAAAAAAAGGAAAAAAACCCTCCCAAACAACCGTAGACCGATTGTAGATCAACAGGGGACCTGCTCGTATGGGGAGTCTCTGGATGTAACATTGGATATCTCCAAAGCATTTGATCTTCTTTCTTCTTCTTAAGATTCTATTCAGAAGAGAGCTAGAGCTATTTGCCTAGACAGTGACACCACACTTACGAATTAATTTACCTTTCTAGAACATCGGAGAAAGATGGTCGATCTCTCCTTTTTATATATATTTCCATGATCGGTGCTCAACGGAAATCTCGTCTATTATTTCATTACAGGCAGACAAACAAAATGAGCTAAGGCCAGTCGCCCCTACATTGTCAGCTTCGAGACCTGTCGGACTTTACTCTACCAAGCATCATTCATCAATATAATGGCAAAATTGTAGATTATTTCCTGATGCTCAAGACTTCCAAACATTCACTCTTATACCTTCCTCAACTCCCAATATTCTACCGCTGGCTCACACGATATTCCACAAACATTACATGTTTTACTTTCGTGTTGTCAGAAGATGAAAAAATATCAAATAAGATTATTTGCTATACCTTCGTCGACGAATATTTTCGTTTGGCATAATAAATAATCTAAAAGATTGATTCAATATTAGTACTCGTATTCTACTATAGACATTGTATATCGATCGCTATTCATATAGGTATGAATCAAATGTGAGATTGTAACATGAATATTTCATTCCAATAGTCTGCTGCTTGGAACATTCGAATCAGTCGTTGGGAAAATATGGCATGATACTTTTTTCACTGTTTCTCAAAGTGCTACAGTGATGAAAAGGCATTTAGCGTCGTCATTATTCAAAAGCAGTTCTTGTTTTGGTAATATTTTTTCATTCTAGAGTAGAAATTTTTACGACCAATCACAAAACTCACTCACTCAACTCGAAACCGAGAGCGATTAGGATTTTTTTCCAGAGATGATTTTTTTTTTGTAGCAAATGACCTTCTCTTTTACCCATTTTCATTTGATCTATGACTTATGGGACACCCTGTATGTGATAGATACCCAGTACAAGAAAAACGCATGGAAAATACTTCTTCAGAACGACCGCCAAAACGTTTTGACTGACAATAAATACATTCTGATTCTGAAAATAGCTATTTCTAAGGTTCTAAATTTAGTCTAACTGAAAGTCAATTTATTTTTACAAGCCCGAAGATAGGGCATGAACGAATGAACTATGCCGGAAGTTTGGAGATAAATGTCGACTAGTCATCAGTCCCGAATTCCTATCTTATCGGTTTCCTCTATCAAATTCTTTCGGTTGAAGTACATTAACTCCACTGTTTTAAAACAGTTTCATCAATAAAGAATGTGATTATAACCCTTGATTCAGTCTGAAATATTTACTCTAATCAAATAGTTACTATATGATTCAAAAACATTTTTTGACAGCATGTGAAAAAATATTGAATGATCATAATATTTTATAATGACGAGCATATAATATTCGTGAAAAAAAAAATTGAACTACAAGTAAAACATTCATAATCTCCCAAATTGAATCAAGTTTTCTATGATTTAATCAGTGAACTCATAAAAGCGCAACCATTTTTGTATTTTGGGGTGAAATCAGGACTTCAAAGCGATCCTGTATATTGTAGAACAAACTGCGCCATACAGAACTAATACCACAGAACTATATACAGGGTGTCCCGAAAAGAAACCGAAAAGATGGTGATATGGGACATCAAAAAAAGCATTTTTTATATATTTTTTATATGTTCTCAAATGAGGATTTTGCTATAGAGGTAAGTTGAGTTCAATAATCATATTATCATCTCAGGACGAATGCCATTAGAAACGATTGATTGAAACGATTATACAATTGGAATGATTGAAAAATCTACGATATTAACTATATGTCCCTTTGGTATTAGAAACGAATACCACCTAGATACATCAGTCGATTGTACGACTTCGTAAAACAGCACATAGCTCGTAAAATATCGGAAAACAGCCAGTTTCTGCAGGCTATTCGTTCCACGACGGAAATGGAATAGACTAGAAATAAATAAACTTCACGAATAATGTTCCTTTTAATGTTCCGCAATGTTGTCCCTGTCTAATGTTATTTCCAGCGATAACTAATATGAGACAGCCCAAAGGATAAATGCGAAAAGAGGCCACAACGGATGTCCTGATGAGCCATTTTTCTATCTACCTTTTTAACGAGACAAAATAGGTGATTTTTTTCTATATTTTTACCTCGTTCTGGAATAAAATAATATTTATCATATCTGAAAGCACTGAACTGTCAACGAAAATATTGTCGCAATTCAAATCAGATATTCATCACAGAATTCTAACATGGTATGACATTTTAAATTTCCGTTTCATTTTATTCTCGGATGTAAGCAGGTACCTAGTAATTAATAATGGTGACATTGTGAGGGGGATCATTTCAAGTCGCTGGAATATCAATGACGTTATCTAAAATGATTCTGCATATGCAGAGATAAAAAGCTGAACATGAAATTGGGAAATGGGCTGCATGGTTCCATAAAGTTCCTTATCGACCTTGAAGGGGGCAGCTTTTGTACACAAAACATCGAAGTGTATACAGAGAATGAAGTAAATTTATGATGGTGAATACTTTTTCCCATGATTTTTAACGAATCAGAACGTCCAAGGTTGAGGTTGAATTCCAAGCGATTATTTTTTGAGTGAATTTGAACAATACGACACAATTAAAATAATAAAATATTGTGATGAATGTCGGAATGTGTCAGCGTGCATTGTTAATATGCACCAAAAAATGGGATTTTGATAGCTAATGTGGAAATGAACTGTATTAGATTAGATTAGATTAGATTTTTAATTGGCCGAATGATTACACCTTAGTGTTATGACAAGTAAATAGTTAATAGAAATTGTATATGATACGACCACAAAATAAAATAAATATATAAATGTAAAAACAGAGATAAATAGAGACAGTACATTGACGATAGTCACTCAGTAAAATTGTACATGATACGAGCACAAAATAAAATAATAAATATATAAATGTTGAAATAGAGATGCATAGAGTCAGTAAATTGACGATAGTCACTCAGTAAAGCTGATCTCAGACGTATCATAGTAAAGCATTCTTTGAGATGTGTTTTTTAGTTTCCTTTTTGAATTAGGGAGGGTTGCATTTTTCATTGATTGAGGCAGTGAGTTGTACGATGATATGAATAAGTTACATCTCCTAGTCACTTCTAATCTTTGGTTTGGTGCTCTTATATTATCTTTGTTCCTAGTATTAAAATTGTAGTAAACTTTTGTGAATTTTCTTGAATGTGTATCAAATTGCAGTATATTATACATGACGGCAGAGTTAATATATTGAACTTTATGAACCAATTCTTACATCAACTCTCCATCTGAACTATTCCAGCTCTGATTGACCTATATTATTGTATATGCCACACTATATAAATACAGGCCGCATAATTATATTACAGTTGAACAAAGCACGAATCTAAGTGGCTTTTCGAATCTGATTCTGACGAATGAATTTGAAAATAATTGCGGAACAAAGTACAATGAAAGAATACACCGCCTGGGGGTATTAAGTTATTCAAATTATAGACAAGTGTTTTCTCACACACACGGTGTAGGTTTCTATAGTCGCCGAGACAGGATACATACGTAACGTAACGCTTCGAATGACTGGCCACGACATGAAAAAGGGAGAAGGAACACTCAATGCAGCGGAAATCATTCTTAATAAAAAGGTCTTCGAGCAGAGGTCAACTAAGTACATCGAGGAGAATATCATTTGCCACGGCTATTGAATATAACATCATTACAGGGTGGAGATTTATTATTATTATTATTATATTGGAACGTTCAAAGAGACCGTCTTGAAAATGTCACCTGTCAAAATTACACCTACATTTCAACAAAAATAGCTGTAACAGCTTTGGTTGAATATGGAAAGTAATCATGTTTTACTCTTCTCGCATAGTAGCTGTTCTCAAGAAAGTAAAATCCAATCCAAAATATTATCCAAAGGATATCCTACGGATCGCTCATGATGGAATGATAGACGAGATTTCTGTTGAGCATCGACCAAGGATATACCTGTAAAAAAGAGGGATCGCCCACCTTTCTAAGATGTTCTAGAGAGGTCAATGTATTCGTGAGCGTAATTTCATTATGGCGAATAGCTACTAGGTACTGAATGGAATTCAGAGTATGTTTGGGAGCTGAACTCTAAAACATGTTTTTTGAGACATGTGAACCAGTATCCAAACACGTGAACTGTCTTCCGAATAATGATTTAAATTTTTCATTTTTCACTTTCACAGCATATGTCACTTCACTTTTTGCTTCAGAAATGATGAAAAATTCCTTGGATGAATGATATCAAGCAAGATCTGTTACCTGGCAATTTGTTAAAGATTATGTCATGTTTTAAAACTCTCAAAGAAGCCACTGAGAACTTAGTTTTTCTGAATAACCTTCACATATCCAAAATTCATTTTAAGCTCATTCAAATTGGAAGATATAATAATTTGAATTGTACTTATCTTAACTTTCATTTTTCCAGCTTTTGTGTGGGGTTTTCTCTCCTCGTAATTGGAAAATAAAATAGAAGTTATCATAATTTTTTCAATTTGTAGTAAAGACATATTTGTGAATTTCCCCAAAATGTCACTACCTAAAAGAGACATTCTAACAAATAGATAATTATAATAACTTCTATTTTTTTTTAGAAACGGGGGGTGAGAGAGTTCCACACAAAAGCTGGAAAAATGAATATACCACCTCCTCGAATAACTTTCAGACAATATTATATGTGAACATATTTTCTTGTGGAAAAATAGATAAGCTCCCTATGAAAATCGATGAACTTGGCGAAAAATTCTGCAATTTTCAAACCTATTCAAACGATAATTTTCTTTATGAAAATGGTATATGCGAGGATGAAACTGAAAATAATTTATTTCACGGAATACCTATATTCAGTTGAAGTGAATTCACTCATGAATTTCTGAAATTCCCACGAATTCAGGTTTAAATTCAAATTGAATAATAACTTTCAATATCAGAACCTATGTAGACATGTATCTGTTCCTTCATAAAACTTTAATTGCTTAAACAAATTCATTCGACATTCAACAAAATAAAATAGAAATGGGGTTGAAACACTTGCACAGACAAGCATGCAAAAAATTCGGAACTTTTACTTCGTTTAATATTTTCAACACAAAATGCCAGCCCTGTAGACAACAAAGCTGACATTATTAAACTCCCGCAGGTCCTATTTTTTACTGCCGGGAGCCTTTTAGGTAGATTAGGGAGGAATGTGATCCCTGCCATTGCATCCGACACACAATTTCCGAAACTGTTGTCGAAAAGTCTGAAGGATCACGCATGACTAATCGCCTGATCCCTCATTTAGCGCATTCCTTGCTGGGACACGCCATTTTATGGGATTTATCCGTTAGGAATTCCTACGGCCATTTATAAAACGATCGGGTTTCATTTACCATGAGATTAAACAAGGCGGTAATTGGAATATCAGTCAATTCATAACATAATTGAATAGTTCAAAAGGATTAAGATTGTCAGCAATAGATATACACATTTTATTTTATATTTCGAGCACATTATTATGCAAGAAATACAAAAAATCATGTGCACACAGCCTGACATTGAACAAAGGTGAACTTGTCTGAAACAATAGAAATTCGCAGATTTGACTCATTTCTACGGAAGGTAGAAGGGCCAATATTATTTTATTTTTATTGTTCGCTTTAATGCCGAGTTCTCGGAATATTACTAAATTCCGAAATGCAACTCGGAATATTACTAAATTACGAAATGCATATTCCGAGTTAAATTCGGAATTTGGGCGAAAAAAAAAATAACATTGGCCCTTCTACGCTTCCGTACATTTCATTCGACAAAAATGATGTTGAAAGTTGAGGTTCGATTTCTTTAAAAAGGACCCCTACACCACACAGATTTCAGAGGTCGAATTTTTCTTGTTAAACAATGATACGCAACAGGGTGGATTGGAAAAATAATCATTTTATATGAATAATGAAGGACCTGTATATTTGAGAAGATTATAGTTAGATTTCGATAGCTTACAAACGTTTCATTGGTCGGTTCTCTTATTTTCATTCACAGCGAGTACTTATAATACCTACTCCAAACCTCATTTCTATGACTATTGAACACATTAATGATTAAGATATATGAACCGGATGTACCAATCTCCACTTTAGAAAGAGCGAAAATGATAAACAATGAAATGTATTTTTCATTATGTTGAATGACTCAACAGGTATAATGAAATGGATTTTCAACAAGTGATTTTTTCCTCGTTAACTACTTGACGTCTGATTTTTCTATAAGAATTTCGTCACCGTACGTACGTCACTGTTATAAACGTCATGTTTTCCGCTTGACAGAACTATTCAGTGAAATCTCTGGTGAATATTATTGGAAATATAATAAAGCTATCATGTGTCGACTCGAATCTACCCAGCTGACTGTACGGTATATTGGGTCAAATAAAAACAATATCAATTTTATCAGAGACAGAGATTTCTCTAAAACAATAATAGTTATATAACCAACTAGTATCTTAATCAAGGCAAATAATGATCGAGATAGCGAGCGCGTTAATGTTCGAGATCACGAATCGCTATTTGATAAACAAGATGGTTAAGAGATTTTTTCGTCAACCTTATTTTCAATGAAAACTAGGAAACTCACCTTTGGTATTCATCGGGGCTGTCCAATTACACCTGTGAAATCTTGAATGATATCCATTTTTTTATTTGAAATACAGATTTCGCATAATATCAGCTTCAAAAAGGTACGCCACGATGTATGTTTGTTTGCCTATACCACAATCAATGCATCAATAGTGAAATTGATCGTTATAGCGGCCATTAACATTACAATTTCAGGATATTGTTGATTCATATAATAAAAAAAATTTTATATATTTTTTTGTTTAATTGCACTTTTTATAATCAATATCTCGAACTGAACCGGAATTCATAACGAATTTTGTGTCAAATCAATAGAAAATGACAGAAACAAAGATCAACAAAACATATTTACTCATTGAATGAGGAATCACCTATTTGAACTTATAATTATTATAATATAGATAATACACAAGCCTTAAAAAACAACTAGTCTCTGGGTGTAAATAAAAGAAAAACAGTACCGCAAGTGGTGATCATTGGCGTGGAGGCGGCACTGTATCTGTCACCACCCTCTCCCTAATATGGAAGGCAGGGTTAGGAAAGTTCTCGTCTGGAAGATAAATGCCGACCAGAACTATGGTGAATATGCCAGTGATGAGGATCAAACCCACTGTGGCTGTCACTGTGTACAAGTGGGCGTACACGTATCTGCAAAAAAATAACAAAATGTGCAAGTTTTTCGACCCAATATTCATAATCACGAAATAAATTTTTGTGCCAGAGGAGTTTTTTCTTTTCAATAGGTAAACAAAGTGGCATTGATAATATAAATAGAATGAATTGTCATAAGGAGGATATTCAGGTTGTTATTGCCAAGATTGATATGAACAGAATGAGTCTCGGAATGACGGAAGAATAATGAAAATTCTTCCAAACATAGCGAAATTATAAGTTACATGAATATTTTACACAATGCTGAATGAGTTGTCAGCTTCGATTGTTGTGCATAATTGATAAATTCGTCTTTTCCGAGTGACACAAAACTGGTGAGTAAGGATGGCTTTATAGATTAAAGATTTAACACGTAATATTTAAGACTCCACATTTAAAACAGATGGAACATGGAAATACAGTTGTTCATGTTATAAGACCATTTGATACTTTTCATTCAACATTTATGATCTGAGAAGATGCCCAACTTAAAACCAGAGAACTCATTGGGGAATGGCAATAAATGAAAATGAGATGTGCTCAAGTTCGCTTATGACGTTTTGCGAGCCGCAGTGTCGACAAGTGACACTTGGTATCCCGGATTTGTTCAAAATTGTATTGATGTTAATTATTACTGGTTGAAAACATTGGCAGAGTGTTTGCGAATATTTCTCAAGGGAATCATTAATCAGTTTCAACTGGTTTCGGCGTTTGGAGTAATATCCAATTAAAAAAAGTTGAAACAGAGGAGATACGAAATTAGACTGAAAAATCGACAGAGGAATACTCATTCTCAGTTCTATTTGTAGTAAATTCAATGGAGAATTTGGATAAAAAACAATTCATCAAATACAAGAATAACACAACTGATTTAATGATTTGGAGGAACTGGTGTATCCGTATTTGGTGAAAGATTAACGAGATGAACCAACTTCATGATAACTTTACAGTAGGTAAATATATTGGTAAAATTTACAATCTTGATTTCCAGTCATCTACCAGAGGGATGTTCTATGCAGCAGGTGGGGTTGCTTGGGATAATCATGTTGGAATAACAACAGTTCATAAGATTATTGAATAAACATGTGATGTTCTTTGGAACGTTTTGTCCAATAGTATTAGTTCAATAGTTTTTCCGAAAGAAGTAGGGTGGCAAAAAATTTTCTAGGAATTTTATGCAAGAGGGAATATGCCATGACAACTAATAATTGCTCATTTCGTGAATCCAGACAGTTGTTCGTTCTGTGTCAAATACTATACGTCAGTATTTACAAAGTTTCAATGTTGAATATTTTTAAAACCTAATCAATTATAATGTTTTGAATATTATAGTGATGAATGATAAATGTTTTTGTGAAGCCACCCTTTTAGACAGTGAACCAGTGATACGTATACTAATTAAATAATAGGTAGGCATTGTTTTTCAAACAAGATATGCTGCCTTATTCTGTCACAGCGCCGATAGTTACTAACATCCATGAAATTATTAGTTAATATTCTCGTTCGCTCAAGAGAAAATTGACATTGATATGGAAATAAGTGAAAATCATGATGCTACATCAAGTCTGCATCATGATAAAACTAATGATGTGGTCATGTTGAGAAATACTGTAGAACATTTTGCAACAATATAATAGCATTGTGTCTTGTTATAACAAACTAAACGGGACCTGTCCATTATGTCTAAGTCATGGTGATTTTATTATTTTAATTCTATGAACTCTTATTTGTGTAGTTTTATTTTAATTATATTGCACTATATGTGTTCTTTTGTTAATCAAGTAGCTTCACAGCAGCTTCACAGCAGAGAACACTAATTTTTTGACATCGCTAATATTATGAGATGTGAAAGAAGAGATTGTGATAATCTATTTTTGTTGCTGATCACAGTTGTTTCACATATGATGATCGTGGAGCAAGCAGAAAGAGGTTATTCTCCAAAATTGATGTTTTTTTGTATGATCTGACAACGCCAAGAGCGACATGATAGTGACCTGTGATCATTAAAAAGTTATTAAACATCATAGAGTGATCAAGTTGATGTAGATTTATGATGTTATTGAAATACTGTGAAAGTTGTTAATGAACTTGAAAATACATATGGTACATTATTATCAACTAATACATTTCTATGGTAATAAGAAGTATTATTAGGTATACTTATAATTATACAGGGTGTTCCGTTGATCATGTTACAAACTTCTAGGGTAGATAAAACACACGAAAATAAGAAAAAAAGTTCATGTGAACATGGGTCCGGAAACGCTTCTTCAGAGAGCTAGGGCCCTTCGAAGATGACCTCCAAAAACTACTTTTCGTTTTATAGCTTCGGTACTACTGCAGCTATCGCAACCAATTTTGGGACATGAAATCTAGTTCGTAGGTTCATCAATTTGAGCCTTCCGGATTTTGTCACCTTTAACCAGGGGCGTACAAACCAGGGGGGTATTTGGGCAAATTTGACCCTACTCCTCTTAGGCTTCAATTTCTTACCATTTTTATATCTGATTATGATTCTCCAATGCCTATTACATAAAAAAGGTACTCTTGTAAAAATCGCTATCTGTCTCCGTTTCCTCCGAAAATGGCTAAATCCAATCAATAATAAATTATTGGTCTTAAACCAATTATTACGTTGAAATATGAAAATGAGGTTCAGTACAGATAGTGAGCATTATTAGTTAGTCAAATCTTCTTCTTTAATGAAGATAAATTAGATTAGAGAAATTTATTGCCTTTTCGAAGATGGGGGTATAAAAAGTAAAAGGGAACGTATACCAAATTAAAAAAAAAAAAACAATGAAACCTACACAAGCAAAACTAATAATACATTTGCAATAAATCATTCACGAGCACCAATGAAGAATTAAACCTACACAAGCAAAACCAATAATAAATTTGCAATAAATCATTCACGAGCACCAATGAAGAACTTGAAGTTTTGAAGTTTCAAAAGTACAAAATAAACAAGTAACACAAACAGGTTTAACGAGTGAGTCGAGGATAAGGCAGAGTAAATTTTTGTCTTGAAGATGAATTTACTAACGTTGTCGTTGACCGACCCTGTACGTACCAAAATAAATTCACTTTCACTGGCGACACAATATTTTATTGACAGATTTTTGACAACTATCTGTACTGAACCCCATTTTCATATTTCAACGTAATAATTGGTATAAGACCAATAATTTATTATTGATTGGATTTAGCCATTTTCGGAGGTATCGATGACAGATAGCGATTTTCACAAGAGTACCTTTTTTATGTAATAGGCATTGGAGAATCATAATCAGATATGAAAATGGTAAGAAATTGAAACCTTAGAGGAGTAGGGTCAAATTTGCCCAAATACCCCCTGGTTTGTACGCCCCTGGTTAAAGGTGACAAAATCCGGAAGGCTCAAATTGATGAACCTACGAACTAGATTTCATGTCCTAAAATTGGTTGCGATAGCTGCAGTAGTACCGAAGCTATACAACGAAAAGTAGTTTTTGGAGGTCATCTTCAAAGGGCCCTAGCTCCCTGAAGAAGCGTTTCCGGACCCATGTTCACATGAACTTTTTTTCTTATTTTCGTGTGTTTTATCTACCCTAGAAGTTTGTAACATGATCATCGGAACACCCTGTATATCCTTTGATGAAATGTGAATCCATCTTAGAAGATGTGCTAGCGAGAGATGGGTATCCCACACAATCATTGAGCCTCACTTTTGCATTATTGCAGATCCCTTTCAGTTTTGTACAAGATATAGTTTGATGGGATCTAAATGTTTCAGAATCGTGAAACATTTAGTTTTCGATCGTGTTTCAACTCGTCAAGATATTCCACTCATTGAATTCGATCTTAATTTTAATTTGTCACGTAAAATCATATACTTCAGTGATTCTGTTGAGAATATCAGACAAAGACAGTTCTTAATAGCTGAGAAGAAGAAACAAAGAAAAAGGGGAAGAGGAACAGAGATCAAGGGTGAAGATGTGAGTTTATTTGATGGAGGGACGTAATTCAATTGTGATAAATGCGTTCTGAAAGAAAAAAATTAAAGAAATGCCGTTGAGTTCAAGAATGTTGAGATGAGAGCCGTGATTTGTCCAGTTGAACCCGATAAACAGCAGTATCACTAAGGAGTCGAATATTCAAGTAATTGAGAACAGCAGTAGAGATACATATTTTCAATTCTCACGCCCTACAGAAGTCGAACGTGCGTGTCAACTAATTCTTTTACTCTTATAACATTTTTTTCATAATTCTTTCAAATCGATTTGTGGAACTCTAACAAAGTCTATCTCTATTTTTGTGTTAATCCATATGTCTAAAAATGGACCCGAAAAAGTTGTTGAGATGTTGTTAAGTGGTTTCTTGTAGGAGACGACGAATATTTCTTCTATCAGAAATAAATACCTGAAATACCAAGCGGCCAACAACATGAGACTGATGAACGCGAATAGGAAGTTGCCGAGATCCCATTCCCTGTTCTGGTTCGAATTATCAGCCGCCAAGCTGGGGAAGGAATACCCCTCGCTGCGGCTCTCGATGACCCCGGGATCGTCAGACGACTGTCTTATGGGGTGAACGAGGCAATGGACGACGCAGTTGTCGAACAGCCCGCATTTTTTCAAAGTTTGCGAGTCCGGCTGTAACACTTGCCCGTTGAATATCAAGCGGATCAGCTTGTTGGAAGACAGCTCTTGCTCGAAGTGTCGCCTGAAAATCGGTGCGGATTTACAGGATGCTCTAAGAAACGCCGGACACTCGGTACAACATGTGCGAGCTTGAAATAAGTTCAGCAAATTGAATTCAGAGTTTTTTAGAACTCATCTGATATCGAATGAGAATTCCTTGGGGCAGGCAGATAATGTTTTATTGATAAGCGGATCTGGCAACTGTTGAAAAATTGAAAACACAAATTAGACATGAGTTAAATTCGGCCGAAATAATTAGGAAAGCTTTAGTATCGGTAGGGTGTATATATATATATATATATAAAAACATTTCCAAAGGGTACTATTGTTTGTGAATTTAGAAATATTTGCTTTTTTCATTCACCCTGTATTGAAATCTAAGGAGTTTATATAACCGGTGGAGTAGACTTTTAATGAAGGAATACATCAAATGCTCAGATCCAAAGTTTCATCTCGATAACTTCTACAGGAAGAAGCAAAAAATTAGTGAAACTAAAATATGAAAATATAATACTATGATTAATGTTTTTTCTAAAAATATCAACAAAAGTAATGAATCGACAGAATATTGGAAATATAACACAAATAGAATGAAAGATGAATACTTTCCAAAGTCTGCTAGAATATTTTCTTTTTGACTTCTCAAATGATCATATAGTAATTTCGAGGAAATGGAGTGGAATTCGCCAAAATTTGAGATGGCTGTATGGCATACTTGAAAAAATGGCTTCTATTTTCTGTAAATGGAATGCCCGAAAAATATCTCTCTATATTTTGATTGAACAGGTATGACATGTCTTCCATGCATATTCACTATAGTGAATTGCCCTACGGATTTCTGAACAGTATCTTTCAAGGATTTTGAAATTTACTGCTCAACAGTGCATTTTCCTATAGAGGTGAGTTGATTTCAATTAGCCTATTTCAATCTCTAGTTCACCCTGTAGAATATATTGCATGTTGTTGTGGGGCACCAGCAATTTTCATATTTTCTTACTTTCTTTGTATAGAAAGTAGTCTTCAAAACTGTGATGCAAAAATGTGAATGCATGAAAATTTCGTGACAAAAAATTTAAGTAGCAATATGAATGTAATTATTTACTTTTTGAAACTATCCAATGACTCTGAATAGGTACCCTCTACAATCCTTATGTCATCATTGATGTATTTCAGTTTTATGGTCAACCCTGAATTGTCCTCTTCCTTATCCTCGACAGTGTCATTGCCATCTCCCGATTCTGACCTTGAAGATGCTGAAGGTTCAAAAATTCCAGAACGAGAAGTAGATGGTTCTAAAAGAAATTTGGCGAGTATGAAAAACTGATTATTTCACGATGAAATGTTTTTAAATTGCCAACATCTCACTGAAACGTATCACATCCATATATTTTATGAACATGAAGAAATACAGACATTGAATGTTAAACTTCATAATCGAAGACCTACCTACAATTTTTCATTGCAGCTGAGAAGAGGACAATAGGTAAACTTTAACAAATTTCTAACATGGTGATATAGAAAATATACCATAAATCACAATGAACAATGATATTAAAATCTACTGATTGACCATTGGATTAATTTTAATCAATAATTTGAACAGCAGTTTATTATTTTCAATAGAATGAATTATAATGTGATTCGTGAACCCAGCGTGAATATTGTTGGTGATATAACCGTGACAAATCGTGACTCTCAGTAAGATATAAGAATTTTCGAAAATAATTTTGAGAAACTGGTCAATCTCTGAAGAGGAAATTCCATTTCAATTCCAACAAAATTGTGATTTACAGATCACATAATTATTCAACAAGAAATGAAGGACAAATATAACCACAAAATTGACTTTCCTGAAAATATGGAGAGAAATTTTGATAGCAGCACTGTGTTTTCGCGTTTGAACAAGTTTAGGACAAGACAAGATAATACTTTAGAATTATTCATAACCTTTGTGAAGTTTTTCTTGGTGACTTTGAAAATGATGTGAATAAAAATTGCTTACCTCCTTTAGATTACATTCCTACAGTCTAAGAAATCTAGTAGAATTTTCTAAAATTCTATTGAATGTTTAATATCCTGGGAATTTAGTGAGTTTCCTTAGAATTCAGATGACTAGAAGTTTTCAAGATTTCATAGGACATAATTGGTATACATATGCAAAGAAAATATAGTCAATGTTCACAAGACAGACTTTCCTGAATTTCCTGCGTTTGAGGAATTTGTTGAGAAAAAAATTGATCACTTCATTTTCAGTAATTAGAAATGACTAGATTTACTAGGACTTCAGTTATTCTTTTGAAACTTCTGTGATATCTTACAAATTCAAGTTTTGTAATCTTCAGAAATTTTTATTGAATTTTGAGGATTCACTACCTTAGATTGAATATAACATGCGAATTAGCACATGATCGATTCTATTATTTTATTCTGATGATGTGTATTTACATGGGTCTATACTCAATGTTTTGAAACATATGACCTATTCTTGACCTATTCTATCTGAAATTCGTGATAAATCTAACGCCTTCTCAGTTATATAGTTCATAAAACTCTACTAGATTTTCAGATTCACATTTCAAAATTTTTGCCAGAACAATAATATATGGACCTGTGTCCGTTTTGCACCTCTGGCCATTGATTAGCCACTCTATACACATACTGTATATTCTGTGTAAGTTCTTGACTCTTATAGATATTTTGTGAATTTCTCAGTGAACTATATGCTGTATCATGTATAGTAGGGACCATAGCACAATGGTCGAGGTGTTTGAACCATGATTGAGCTGCCGGTACAGTAGTGAGTTCAAACCCGGCCACGGCTGTTTCATCGAAATTAAATAGCTTCAGCGATTTTAATCCTGACATCGATCTGGTAGTGTCAATACACAGTCCCCCAGGAGTGGTTAGCAGAGTCCACTATAAAAACTCTTCCCGCTCTTCTCAACCCGCTCAAGCTTGGTTAGTCTTGCATTGTAAGATAATTTCCGAAAAATCTTGCAAGTATATTGTACTGTATACATACATATATACTGTATATACTGTGTGAGTTTTGGCTTTCATGGATATTTTGTGAATTTCTTAGTAAAATGGATCAATGGATCAGATCAGATATATCATGAAAAATGACCCACAATAAATTATGAATTGATGCAAACCTTCATCATGAGAATCATTCCTCAAATCAGCATACAATCTCCTATGTCTCAAGTCACAAGAATTTGTGTCCATTGCATTGATAATAATCGAACTATCTGTCAAGTCATCAATTTCTGCAGTTGGAGAACTAGTTGTACTTGGTTCTGGAGAGTTTTCAATATTAGAGGACTGTTCAGTAATGGCAGGAAGTTCACTAGTGGTTGCCAAAATAGATGGTGAATCGCTAGTACCTGAATATATAAATTTTGGGTCCATACAAACTGGAGTTTCAATCCTGTGTACCCAATGTCATAACAGTCTTCAATCTTGATATTTATGGATCAATGGGAGATATTATTTCTGAATATTTTGACAGTTGGCAGTATAGTGGAATATTTTTATGATGGACAAGAAAAACACAAATTTATATGTCATGGGCAGAAATATTAAGAAAACATACTGCTATTAAACTCAAATGAATTGAAACACGGAGGATACTCTGTGATTTTCTCAACTTCTTCAATGTTTAACATATTCCACAAATAATGGAGGATTTTGAATTTCAAATAAGTCATGACCTCCACAGGCAGATTAACATATTTTGATATCATTTTAGTTGACTGTGAACTGTGATAAAACATGAAATGTCAGAAATACATTGAATAATAAATCTTGTGAGATTCCAAGTGAGTTTCTTATTATTATTCACATACACAATTATTTTTTTCAAATAAATTTGAAGTATATTCCCTGTATGTTTCCTTCCTGTATTATTTTGACTATTAACTATTATGACAATAGGTAGTTGATGAAGATTGATGATTTATTTATTCAGAGCTTGATGTTCTCTTCTCTTACCTTCAGATATTGTGACAGCCTCAGTATGGTTGGTAAGTCTTCGATGGAACGTGTGTCGTACGTTCCTCTCCAGCAGTAGAACTGTCCTCACATACCTTTGATCATTGATATTAGTGGTCCACCAAGCAAAGGATACTGGAATTCAGAAACAAATACAGAAATAATTCATACACATGAATGATTTTCGTTTCACCTATGCCAATTACAAAGAAGCCTATCAAGACATGAAATACTTCATCACTCAATTCTTCGATCAGGGTCATTTCTTTGGAGCAACGTATGATGAATATATCGTTTTGGCCTACTTATTAGGTATCCCTCATCTATTTAATCAAATGAATGACATGCAATTCAGCATACAGGATGTTTAAATATATTGTCAGTACTATCTGGTAATGATAAGTTTCAACTCTAAATACTGATTTAAATGTAATGAAAAAAAATATTTCACTTTCATTTCAGTTTTGCATGATTAAAAAACAAATATTTTACATATGATTGACATTAATGACTTTAGACAGTTGAATGATCTGTAAAAACAGAGCTCTTCTGTTCTATGATCGATGTTCTGTGTCATTTTCAATGGTGGATATTATGGTGCATTGATAAACTGATAACAGTGATAACGCAAAAGTTGTTTTTTTAATGTGATTGTTGAGATATGTCTTCGTATTTGCAAGCAAATTTAATGGAACTTATCTTTTAGTGTTTTGCAACTTCGAATGCATAGTTTCATAATGTTTTTCTTCTTGATTTGTGACATTGATAATAAGCTTTCTTGACCTGGGACAAGTTATATTCATGTTCGATTGTAATGAATATACAAATTTATTTTTTGAATACTTTGAAGATGGAATCTCCATTTGGAAAGTTCGTCATCAGTGCTATGTTGATAATTATTCTGCTACTTCCAGAAAGAGGTAACTGAAGATATTTCTTTAATGATATGAATATGAGTATCATAACTATTCCATCTCTTTCAGATACATTTCAAGCTGAAGCTGCAATAGCACATTCAAATGAACCTATCATTACCACTGAATGTGAATTCTATAACAATACTTGTAAAGAGCTAGATGGGTGCATTGCTGTGGATAAATGTAGTGATGAAGGCCATAATAATGGCTGTTATGTTTTGTGGTCTATACAAAAAGATGGGACTCCCAATGTAAAACTGAAGGTATTAAATAGATTGCTACTAATGTGTTACAAGACAACAAGCTATATATCTTGCAAGACATATTATCTAAAAATTTCATAAGGATAATTATAATATTATAAGATGTCAATATGTATTATGGGATTTTGAATCTGTTATAGGTAAAAGTATTTTGTTTTTTAGGCAGTGACCATCATGTTGAGGCACTTCTACATACTAAATAATGAATGAATATTTTTTGGATTTCAGGGTTGCTTTGTGATCTCAAATCAATGTGCTAGTGAAGATGCATGTATAGAAAAGGAAATAGCTCCTAAAAACAATCTACTTTTTTGTTGTTGCAAAGGAAACATGTGCAACACAAACTTTTCATGGGATCCACAACCAACAGAAGCAGCATCACCATCTTGTAAGAATATTGAGATGAATAAAACCAAAATAAATAGCATATTTCAGATTCGTTGATTCATCTTCATAATTTTTGCTGGTAACATTCAGGGTTTGTTGCATGAATTCTCTGTTCAACATGAAATTATCTATTCTAACTCATCAGTTAAGGCATTTCTTGCCATGGATATGAGCAAATTATAGGTATTTATGGTAATATAACCACTTTAATGAAACATGTGCCGAGTTAAACAAAATGGAGAGAGAGTAGTTTATGGTGGATTCATACATGACTCAACTTGATTGCCCCGAATATTTGTCTCCTGAATTCTTGAGTCCTGTTAACATTGTAAAATGAGATATTCTAAATAACAATTTCCACAGAGTGCTTTGTTGCTATCAGTTCAGAATTTTGAACCTCAATTCTTTCATATTTTCACCATGAAAGTATCAAAAAACAAAGTTAGCACTCTAGGACATGTGTAGTGCTTGATTTTCATGAGGATTCATGTTGGTCAAATATATTTATATAAATTATTATTTTATTATCATTTATATTAAACCCAAATCTCAGTTAGGACTGAGTTATGTCATGTATTAATTCACTATCAGTTACACAAGTTTCATGATCACAGTTCATATTGATTGTGCATCCTTTAAAATCCATCTAGATATAAGATTATTTCATTCAGATTCAATACATCCTAACATACCATAATGACATAATAATTTGTTGAATGTTTCATGCAACTGGCCCTTCTAATATATCACATTGTTTTATTCATCCATCTACAACTATATTATTTTTCTTTTGTTATATCATTGTGTTCGATGTTTCTCTTCAAATAACTTTTTGACATCAAACAAAAATCAACTATTGGTACCAGTTCTATTTTCTCAGAATTTTTTTGTTTCTTACTCTGTTTGACTGTTTTGTATCCACAAATGTTCTATTTTTATATTTAATTTTCCAGCTGCTATACCCATAAACGAAACTAGTGAACAGAGCATATATTTTAAAATTCTGATAGTTGTGGCTGTTGCATGTGTGATACTTCTTGCTGGAGTAGGCTTTTTATGGACCAGGAAGCACAAACACTATTTCAATGGGGTATGTATAAACATAATTGCATCCTGGATGCAACTGTAATTCAATGTGATAATGATGTATTCATGTCAATTCTATAAAAATTCTGTAATATGAATAGCCCTTAATATTTGTTTCTTTTCATGCCACTTTGTCCTCAGTGGGGTGTAAGTGGCTATTATCTATTCAAGGTAGATTTTTCATTTTATTTTCCTAAATGAACAGAAATTCAGATACCCCCTCTATTTTCTTCATCTGTGACAACATCGAAAATAGTTTATCATTCATTGAATCCAATATCTCCTCTGTGTTTTGGCCCACGAGTGAAGGAAACATAGAGGTGCAATTATAATTGTTTTTTTTTTAAGTGAAGATGTTTCTCAAAAAATGTCTTGGAGAAAGTCAATAAGATTATAGAGAGTAAAGAGACTAGAGATTGTTCTGATTTCCAAATATCCTTATGAATAACATAAAATAATAGTGATATAAGTGGATTTTTTTGCCATCTGAAAGTTATCCATATTTATAGTTAGCAATTTTCAGTTGGCTGAAAATACTTTGTGTTGATTCTTGATTTTTTAGCCAAAAGAAAAATGCTTCTAGATTGATTACTTGTCTTAATTTTTATAAATTGACGTATAGTTTTCTTCCCTACTCATATATGTATAATTGTGACTGTATTTATGTGTATATTCTGTAGTTTTCCCATAGTCTTCGACTATGTGGCTTCACATGTTCTGATAGCATTTTGTTTCTTCTCATCCTACAACTTTGTCAATAAGAGTTTCTTTTCTTGAGACAATGGAGTAATTTTTGATCTGATTTGATTTAATTTGATATTTGATTATTTAATTATCTTGAGAAATCAATGAGTGAGCAACACTGCTCAGTCCTCCAAATCATGATGATTATGTCAAATTGTCCGATGCTTTGTATTACCAGACCTAAAAAACATGATTGTTTCTAGTTACCGACATCAGAACCTCCTCAACTTCCTCCTCCTACTCCCATCTTGGATACAAGACCAATTCAACTAATTGAAATCAAAGCTAGAGGGCGTTTTGGTGCAGTATGGAAGGCGCAATTCAAATCTGAGGAAATAGCTGTGAAGATATTTCCGATACAGGTAATGAACTATTAATCCAATGTATTATTCATTCATCATTATTGAATATCAACAACTGAAAGATGGCTTCTCCAAATGGTACACAGACTTTTTTTTACTGATTCGGGACCTGCTGAGATTTCCTTTCAATGTTTACATTATCATATTGGTTTTGTTCTCATATTCGATATTCATTTCTCATATTTATGATTTCAGGACAAACAGTCTTGGCAGACAGAACAGGAGATCTTCAAGCTTCCTCATATGGAGCACCCCAATATTTTACATTACATTGGCGTAGAAAAGAGAGGCGATAACTTGCAAGCAGAGTTTTGGTTGATTACAGCTTATCATGAATTAGGGTCTTTATGTGATTACCTCAAAGCTCATACTTTGACTTGGACTGAAGTTTGTCGAATTGCAGAGAGTATGGCAAGAGGTAACTGAAAAGTTGATGAATATTGCCTTAATAATAATATTTTTTTTCTGGCATGCTATACATTGACAGGAAGAGTCACTAACAGTCTTGTGTCACTGTCATGTCACGTTATTATTTCGGTGAAATTGATTAACAAATGTGTTTCATTTCTACACTAATTTATTCACATCAGTACTGAAAAAAATCTGTTCTAATTCACCACTGTTTTAAAAAATGTCAAGAGCTCTGAAGTTCATGCATATTGATCACTTCTTGAGGTGCTTCGGTGCCCTATCTGATATTATATTTATAATTATTGTCTTTTTCCGCCATTTTCCATCCTATTGTGGACACACAAAATTAATGATATTGAACATGGCGTATATAAAATAAAATCAAAGAATAATTTACATTATAAATAACAAGATATCACACATGGACAGACAACACAAACATGAAATAGAGCCCAATATAACATTCAGTATTATTGATCTTCCTGGGTTCTCATTATGTTCTACAGTATCAGGTTCAGTTCACTTCCGTGTATTTGTATCTTATTTATTCTGAATATTATTCCTTTCCACCTCTCACGACAACATATACTTCTGTTCTATCAAAATTCCTAGCTACATAGAGAGCTGCTTCCACCTACCGGAGTTTTGTATATACAGATAACAGTAATCGCCAGGGCTAACAAGAAAATAATATCGTGTCAAATGATGAGGGTGAAATAATTACTCAGAAATATTTTGGAATATCTTGGACCTGAGGCTGACAGCTATTGCAAATTCTCATTTGATAATATTAATTAATCGGTCCTAGTTGATAGATTATGTATATCGTAATGATAAATAATTACAGTGAACTTCTTTTATTTACTATGTCGTTGCTGTTCATTTGAACCTATTGAATTCGCAGCCCTAGCTTCAAAACAATCATAATTGTAGGTCTGATGCATTTGCACGAGGCAATTCCTGGTAAAATTCCGGGTGAACTCGCCAAACCTTCGGTCGCCCATAGGGATTTCAAGAGTAAAAATGTGTTGTTGAAAAGTGACATGACCGTTTGCATCGCCGATTTTGGATTAGCCATAATGTTTCAAGCTGGGAAGTCCTGCGGAGATACTCACGGCCAAGTAGGCACAAGAAGGTAATCAACTACTTTGAATTTCATTGTTAACATTCTCCTCTCATTTCATCATGTTTATAATAGGCGAGGACAAGAAAACGTTCATGCAAATACCACAAGTTTATGTGTTAATTCACTGCTATGGTAGGATATTGCAGGTATTCCATCTTCTCCTCAAATGTTCGAGGAGAAAATATTTTTCGATAATCGATACATTCAGTTACATCTCTTCTACTTGCACTCGCAACTCTCAATTGTGTTTACCAAAATATCATTATTCCAGGAAATTTATTTTGAGAAAAACATCAAAACAATCCTAGTCATTATTTTCAGAGTACTGGAAGATCCGGTGTATTTTTAAAAAAATAGTGTTCTTGTCTATACTGATATACTTTGTTAAAATTGCTAATTCACCCTACTGTGCCACTGCCACTCACATGCAGTTTTGCATTCAGATGTCAGATTTTGTTAGTTTCGATTACAAATCAATGTTTAAACTTGAATAGAAATTTCTTCAGAAGGAAACATCATAATCAAGAAAGTCAACAAATATCTGAATAGTTTCTATTTGCATTTGTTCAAGTTCAGTGGCCCACTGCTCTAGATTGAGTTCATGCCTATGGTGGTAGTGCTTGGACAATTATTAATGAACTTTTTCTGATCTGTATAGATACATGGCCCCCGAAGTTCTGGAAGGGGCTATCAACTTCACTCCCGATGCCTTTCTTCGAATCGACATGTACGCTTGCGGCTTAGTCTTATGGGAGCTGGTATCCAGGTGAGCTATTCTCTGGCACTGTTTATTATCGGACAACGATTTATAATAATTCTGTCTCTTGTTACTTATTCAATTGTGTAACCGTAGTGTGATACCCCTAATTTTGGCGGACTGGTGGCTATTCAGAACCAGAGAGTAACCGGGAAGCGACAGATATGACGATTGGTAGCCGGGTTTGACAGTAATATTAGTGTATAACTGTAATTACTCAAGCTGTGAAATTTTCCATCTTGTTGTTACAAAAACATTGAGTTGGTAAAAAGTCTAATATCTACTACAGTTGACATTTTTCTAAATTGAACAGATACATGTAAAGATAGTAAAACCTGCTTTCACATGAGCAAATTCAAGCGGGTAAACAAAAAGCCCCGTCATCACTTCCACTTGCATTTCAGAACCTAAGAACAAAATGTGTTTTTTGTACAGGTGCACCTCTCAGGACGGGCCTATCCCCGAGTATCGATTGCCCTTCGAGGAAGAGGTCGGCCAACACCCGAGCCTCGAAGACATGCAAGAGTCTGTGGTGCAGCAGAAGGTCAGGCCCGTCATACAGGAGCACTGGAAACACCATCAGGTGATTGTCTTCATGCTGTTTCAATAATTGTGTTGGTGAAGTGTTAGAGGCTGAGTATCTATTACGATTACTGCCAATTCAGCTGAAATTACTGAGAATGATTGATCTATTTAAAAATGGTAACGAGAAGTGTGCAGTCACATCTCTTGACAGTGTTAAAAAGTTTTTTTCAACTAGATTAGTCAAGGACAGCAAACGTTTAACATGGCTCAGAGTTCAAAGTCAAAGGCATACAAAAATGGTCAGAAAAGAATGCGTTCCACCAATCCATTCCATTTTATGATTATTCTCAGAGTTTATCACTGGAGATGAAGAAATGACTTACAAAATGATGCTCACTTTTCTAGATCTGGCCTTTCGACTATTGAAGCCAGTATTATCCTTTTCTTCAAATTTGGCCTGTTTTCAGGAACTATGTTACAATCCAAATTGTGAAAAGAATTATGAGTATTTTAATTTCAAAATGAAAAGTTATGGATGGCCAAAAAGTTTAAATGTTGGATACAAAAACTGAAAACAACTTTCTTTAGATTGTGAAAAGTGACAATAATGATAAATGGTGTTTCTCTTATTGAAGATATTAAAAAATATGTATCAGGTGTCACAGACTCATCATACACGGCCTTTTCTCCTTTGATTTTATAGCTATATTTCCGAAACTTGGGAAATTGAGTAAGTTCAAAGGGCACGTTTTGACATATTCAGACATTTTTTCACATTTTTTCGGTTTTTGGCTGCGGTTTTCGCTTGTATATGTTGCCTTCTGTAACTTACGTTTTATTATACTTTTAATGCTGGATATAACTTATGTATCTTCAATATATTGAAAGCTTGCTAAAATCTTTGAATATTGATCTTCCTTGACTGATCTTCCTTCACAAAATCCACATTGATATACACGGATGTTAAGAAAATATGTATTCAATATTAACGAATGTGTATAATACAGCCAAAACAGAGAATATAGTATGAAACAATCTTTACAGAAGGCAATCCAAGCACTCGTCCGTTCGGAAATTTCAAACTCGTGCTATATATACTATCAATGCTAGATATAACTTAAGTCTCTTTTCCATAATCGAAGACAAAATCTGTGAATTTTGTATGTGTCTTTTTCTGAAATTCGTATCTCTCTACCTTTCTCTACCTTTTCCATTATCGACAATACTAGGTTGTCCCCACTTATAAATAAATCAATGAATTATTATTTGCAGGGTTTAGCGGCGATGTGCGACACGATGGAGGAGTGCTGGGACCACGACGCTGAGGCTAGATTGTCCGCGTCGTGCGTGATGGAGCGCGTGATGCAGCAGTCCAGGAGTCAGAAGGTGCCGACCAATTGGCGCATCGAGAACGAGCCCTTGCTGCTGCAGCCGCTCAAGGAAAGCAGCATGTAGGGCCGATCACGGTGAGGTGAGCGATTGATAATAATGAGAATGATGAGAGGTTTATACAAAATTCAGTCTGTGAGTCTCATCACCATATATTCAAGTTATCTCTAATGAATTTGAAAACATCTTATCAATTTAATTCAATTGACTTATTGTGTCTGAAGAAATTTTCACATCATCATCACAAGAGGTTTGGTACTAGGTTACAGTCTATATGCCTATATGTTCTCAAAAGCAGAAAACCACAAGATGAAAAAGAAATTCTGTAGAAATGATGTCATTACATACACGTGTTCATACATAATTGGTTAAAGATGAATACAAGCGTGCGTAAGATATCGGAGAAAAACCGGTGAACAATTAGCAGGTACATTCATTCATCCATTCAGGATGAAGGAACGAAGCCCTAGTTATGTGATTATAGATTACCAAAAGGATTTTGGGCAAACCAGTGTCAAGGGCATCAATGAGACCAGTCCGGTTCGTGATACTCGAACGTAAGGGTTTCCTCAAATTTTCATAGAGCAGACATTTAGAGAAAATGTGGTACATATTACAAATTGTACAGAGCTGAGTTGAATCGATTTTGTAATACATAATGATTCAATGATAATAATTCATTCTCCAAATAAAATGTAGTTTCTTAAATCCAATGCTCACAATGCGATAAAAAATATATCGGACAAACTAAACAAAAGTCATAGATCGCAGTGCGTCCCACAAAAGTGACAACAGACTAGCCAAGCTAAACACGTAACCATGATAATGTGATGATAATGTGATGATATTAACATGAATCCAATTGAAAAAAAAAACTGTTCTTAGAGATTACACATATCTCTAGAGAACCCAATTCCATCAATAAGAGGAGTGATATTTAGAGCCTTGTTTCTGCTTCCCTATCTCATGAAGAAAACAATGGTTGCTATCCAAATCCTCATTATCAGATATATGGATGAAACACACTGCAGTTAGTGTAACAAAATGCTGTGATAATATTGTGATTCAGACAAGGCAGTGATTGATAACATTATACTGCAGTGATTGGAAAAAATGTTGGATCAGCTGCATTGAAACTTTATCCATAAACTCAATAATATTACGTTTTAGACAGGGCGGCAATTGATAAACACGACGCTGATTATCTCAACAATATTGCCTTCTATATAAGACGGCTATTGATAACACGACACTGCAGTGGATAAAAAAATGTCGTAATCTCAATAATATTTCGTTTTAGACACGGCGGTGATTATTGATGAAACAAACTGCAGTTAGTGAAACATAATTCTGGATGATTTGCTTCAAACTTTGTTCATAATATCAACAAAAATGCATTTTAGACATGATGATGATTGGTAACACGTAACTGCAGTTTATACAAAAATGTTGCATCATCAGCATTTGAACATTATTCTTAATGTCAAAAATATTGCTTTCTAGACTGGGTGGTGATCGATAACATGACATTGAAGTTAATGTAAAAAAATGAGAAAAGTGACATATTAATATTGTTTCCGACGTCATATATGAGTTTTTCGATTATTTTCAATTTTATACTAATATACTTTATTGCAGATAAAGATTTCATGTTTGTTTTTCGGTACACTTCAGAGATTTCAAGATGAATTGAGGACGACGGTTATAACAAGATCTGTCTATACATGCTGTCCTAGAGGATAATAGGGTTTCGGAGATACAAAATATTGAACATTATGTTTTTTACGAATAAAATCCTACCTTGGCAATTGGGAAAGTTATATGTAGAACTAGATGATGAACATTTCATTTTGACTTCATTGATTTGCTGTCCCAAGTTTTGGCTACAAGAATCAGATTCCAGCGAAGTAAAATGCCTTAATGTTTTTGAATTCTGTGCAGCTCACGCCCTGGAATTCGAGAAACCGTACCTGCGTCGCTAAAGAAGTACCTGCGCAGAGCAGCTTGTCCTAACGCTTGCCTATTTTCGGAAGACAGGCCCTGTCGGCAGAGATTAGGCAATTTGCGTCTGTTCGTTCTTTTCGATAGATGCTTTATTTTGCCTGCTAACTTGCGGTAAGTCAGACTTCTGGATGGTATTTTATCCGGGCAGCTAATTTCTACACAGAAACATCACATTTTGAACGCCAAGAAGTACATACTTCACGTGGATATTTCACATATTCACGTGAGTCTTTTGATATTGACTTTTTTTGTCTGGTGGTGAAATGCTAATTTCATACAAAAATATTGACCTCAGTGTCCGTTTCAATCGAAATTCAAGTGATATTTTTCCAAAACATTTCTTAACACATATTGATTGGTTTTTGAAAGTACACATTTGAAATATCCTTTCATGATGACATGATTGATATTTGACCTGCAAAAGAAAAACAATACTTTGGATTATTCGGTGACAGTATATTGAAATCGTTGCTCTAATATTTCTCTTGGCATATACATTTTACATGAATCTTTTGCTCCATCAATAACATTAATTTTTTTGCTTAATGTTTCAAGTTGTTAATATTACTACAGAAAAGTTTCGATATGAAATTGAATTGAAAAAATATGTTGTGAGCAAAATTCATGACTTCAGAACTGATAATAAATATTTCCACTCTTACCCAGAAGAAGATTTATAAACAACACAATTGTTTTCCCAATATACAAATAGTTGGAAGAACTACACAGAGATGCTCGAAATTTCTTTTCAATATCAAATAACAAATCAAAAGTTAGCTTTTTCATTCAAAATCATCGATGACGGTCATGAGAGGTGTTGAAAATGAATGTTATCTATTCAAAACCCACTAATAATTTACTGAATGTCTATAGATCATATTGAAAAATGTAATTTGCTCAATTGAAAGCAAATACTTTAACATTGCAGGATACCTTATTCACTGCACAAAAAACTCAATGAAATTAGTATATTTACCAGAAAATATGTGTATGTATTCTGAAGGAAATGAACAAATAAAAGACTCAGAAGAAAATATAATTCTCTGATATTCATGCAAGTTGAATTTCTCTGCTGACCAGCCAATGAGCCTAAGTTACATGAATTCCAAGATTTTCGCGCAAAAGCGGCCTAGTCGAATGATAAATATATTTTTGAACAGGATTGTTGCCTTCTATGAAAAATTCAACTAGATCGCCTTTCGCTCAGTTCTTATGTGCCAATAGACCATGTGAATTATACTTTTTTACGCCGATTTTTATACGAAACAAACACTGAGAAGCGCTGGTGACTACCGTTTTTTGTATCCAACTCATAGTGGGGTGACTCAAATGATTTTTGATTACTATTAGGATAAACTGATTCGAGTGTAGGTTAGGAAGTATTGTGTATTTTTAATTTTCTTCACCACCTTTTGGTGCTTAGTACTTGAGTCTTTGTGTAAATGACATAACTACTTTCGTCCAACTTTGAGGGATTGAACACACAAAGGGTTTATTACTGAAGAATTTCAAGGTGAAGTCTGAACATCAGAGGGTTTTCTCTATCCGTAATGCCAAACAAAATCATATTTTGCTTTAATTTAAGATGTTACAACATTTGCCATAGTCACTCCTATAAACACAGAAACAACTTCTTATTCTCCACTTTCATCAGTGGTAACATCTCTGTATGATTTTCTGATTCTTCGTTCAAAGAAATAATCATGTAGAATGCAGAATGAGAGCCACAATGTATACGTGATTGAATTTCTGCAGTAAAAATTATCTTCACCTCGAAGAAGGCTTGAAATTTGTTATGACATTTACATGTTTTCATCCATTTATTTACTAACACTGTTCGGCTGAAATGTTTTGCCGATTATTTGTGGACATATTCTTTTGAAAAATACGAAGTATGTTGGTTCTCGTGTCGTGAAATTATATTGTACCATTCCTAGAAGGTCGGGATTTTTTCATATAAAGTTGAAAAAAAAAATCGATAATGAGTCCCCAAATTTTTGTTTCCTATAGGTCACCTCTAATTTCATTAGCAGTAATTTTTCTATCATTAACTTCAACATGCTGGAGAAAAATTGAATTTACGAATTAACTTCGTATTTTGCTCAATATTAATATTTTTAATATTTTTCCACTATTAGCTTCAGAACACACCACTATTATTATCTCCGACCTGAGAATTCGTTTTTGTTTTCATCTATGGTTTCTAAATACATTTATAACGTATACTTGATTTGTAATAATGAAATAATGACAGAAACTAATATTAATTTTACTCAATCACTTTCACATGGTACCAAAATGATTTTGTCTCATTGTCTTCATTATTCGAATAGTTGTAGATATGACTTCTTTGAATAACTTCGACAATTCACAATACATGGATGAGTTCTCAAAAAATGATTAGGAAAAACGAGCTAGTAGTGGAAAAATGATACATGGTGTTTCATCAATGTTGCATGAAACTTCGACATATGAAAAAAAAATTGTTGAAATTTCAATACGGTATCCTTTGGACCCATTCAGGTTGATAAATCATAACCAGGGGCGTGCCCAAGAGGCAAATCAGTCAAATCCGTTCAGTCGATTTTCGGAATGTTTCTGGTTGAAGCACCTAAAAATCCAACTTTTTCGGCTCACGAGATTTTTTCGTAACCAACTTCATTTACGAGGGAACAAAAAAAACGAATCTATGCATGTCTCTTGACCTTTTGAGAGAAAAACTGTATACTCTGAATATACTGAGCAAAAGCCGATCATGAAACCAAATATTGTTACCATGGCAAAACAAAAACCCACTTATCAGAAATTAAATCGGTTGAAGCCTCATCCAAAAGTTATTGAAAAATCGACTTCGTTTTTCGAAAAACTTTCAGAGAAGAATGGTTTCCTAACATATGCTTATATGAACTGTTTTTGATATAAAAAAATCTGACCTTGAAGTTTCGTGCAACATTATTGAAACACCATGTATACATTGTTGCCAATCAGTGACGCAAAATATAGAATCCCTTGCAATTGAATTTAGATTCAAATACAAATCAATCTTTTCAAGCTAGAGAATGACTGTTCAATAACACTTTCTTTAAGGAGTTAGAAACTGATTTTTTATATTGTTTCTCAAATTGGCAGCTATCCTTGAATGGTCAGAGATCAGAATGACAGGATATTCAAAACATTATTCCATGAATCATAGGAGCTACTACGTGAAATAAGTTTTATTAAATTAACTGATATAAAAAAAGATTTACAATATGTGCTCTGTATTTGAACAGACTTATTGTATATGTGCCATATATCCATACATTTTCGAATAAATTGACATTTTGAAGCAATTGAATTTTTCAACCGTATGGTCGGTTTTGACAAATAGAAAATTTAGTAAAAAACTATTTTTATGCACCTTTAACGTTTCTCGTGAAAAATGTTACAATATTTAATGTAAACATAATAAGGTTATTGAAATTTTGTGCAATTATTCATTGACTTTGAATAAGAAGAAAAATGAATATATATTTTTAATAATCGTAGTGAAGTAGTGAGTATCAGCAAAAATCTGATGATATTTTCATTTTATATGTATTCTATATTTGCTTATCAGACTCTAACCGGATATAATGATCAAATTTATCGCTACTTATATTAGATATTTGAAAAATAGAAAGAAAACGTATGCATGTTGAAAAAATACGTAATATTTAATCGGATTGATTGATAAATGGAAATCGAAAGACTGAAATTGGACATACTTCAAAATTATATCTTTAGTAAAACAATTGGCTTTAAAAAAATATCGAAAAAACTGTTATTTTTTAATGAGAAATTTGCTAATGCAGAATTTATGAAATGTTGTAACACATCTGTATTTTAGTGTGAATAGTAACAATGATATTGTGCTGTTGAAATTATTATTGTGAGTTGGCAATTCTGGAATGACAAATGTTGAGGAAATTTCTCTTTGTTTGATTTTAAGTGACCTTCACAGGTTGACATATTTTATGTGGATATTTTAGAATGTTAAGGCAGCTGACTTGAGACCTGTTTTTTGCTCAAGTTGTACAGGGTGAACAATTGTCAAGGTCTCATTGTAGAAGTTTTGAATATACAGGGTTTTGAAAAAATAAATATATTGATTTTGATGTATTTTGAGTAAGCATTTGTTATTGCTGGATATAAAATTTTGCATGATCTACTCTTTCTATTCTTGTTCACGACAGATTTGAACATACTTTCCTCAGGTTGATGAAACATACTTAGTTTTGTGTGTCTTGCCTATCCTATTTTTTAGCGTTAGATTTTTTAATCCTACCGTGTACTACCTCTATTCAGTATAATTTTAGGTTGATTAATCAAATCATTGTTTACGAAAAGTGTCGGCTAGAAAAATGCGAATAAGGCCTATTCATGGACATAATTTTAAGTTTCAAGTAGAAATAGAGTAACAATCATCCCATTATAACGAGTGGCCCATTTGAGATCCACCCTAAATATTTCTTCAACAAATGGTCAGATTGAGAAATGATGAGATACTTTACTTTGTATTTTTAGGGAGATATCTTTCGAGATGTATTTGTCTTCCGTCAATTCTGTTGATCCTCTATAGAACCACCTTCAAGTTGTCAATTGAAATTTATTTTCCCCCTGATGGTCTATGTCTATGGCTTCATTTGTTTTCGAGATACAGCGGAAATATCTGAAACACGTTTCATTTTACACAGGACATTTTTGAAAAGTTTCTATCATCTCTCCATCTATGATCATCTCATCTCTATAATCATTTTTTTTCCACCGCCACTACAGAACCTTCCTTCCAATTTCAAATGGGAACACTTGTTGAGTGCCTCATTTGAATGGTATTTCCATATCGATCCCAGTTGTCCCCCTATAAGAGGTATTCAGGGTGGGATATGGGCCACCCGGTATATTAATTTTGGCCTGTTTTGCATTTTCCCTGCAAACTATTTTCTCAGAAGTTGTTTTTAATGCAATTTACAGTATATGAGTTCTAATCCTAATTTTCCTCTAACAAATGGTTTTCGCAAATGACACTGTATAACATGAAATTGGTGCTTTTCAAACTATTGAGTGCAAGATATATTTGTTATATTTTGATTTCGTGCTATTTTCTGTAAATACTCATATGAGGAAATCATTTTTGGATTATTGATAATTATATTGACATATCACTTATGATTTTTCAGTTTTGTGAATACCCTTAATCAATGGTACCAGTTTCCATGGTACATATACATTTTATCGAAATATTTTCGTATCATTTAGTTCCTGCTAATACCGTATTGTTTCGAAAACATTTCCCACTATGAAATAGTACAAATTGTATGCAATAAAAATCCCTCTTTCATTCAGTGAAAAAAGTTCAAATTACAGTACAAGAGCAATCAGTTGCATTCCTCCATGTATCCTATTTTCTATCCGAAAATGTCCATTGATTTTTTGAACAACTTACTTCATACGGAGGGTTCATCCCAGAATAATTATCAAGGTCATTTCTTTTTCGATCTTAAAATTACTTCCGGAGAAACCTTTAGATGCTACTAATAATAGATGTTCCATTTGAAAAACAAAGTGGATGTTCATTCGATCACGAAACTTCAAGTTGCCTCAGACCACTTCTGTATCTGACATTTTCTACATATCTAAAAGCGAAAATCCTCCGAAAAAAAAAAAACTAGGGAAGTTCATTGTATTGCATCGATCTGAACTTCCGTAGACAAGATTCTTCAAGTAGTTTGAAAATTGAAAATTCAAATCAAATTGTGAGAAATATCAGACGATTACAAATTTTCAAATTTCTATTTGACGCATTCTTGGGACACCTCCAATGATCCTTCCTCAAGAATCACCGTACTCCTCGTGTGTTCATTGATATTTTTTAAACTGTATGACCCTCTGTATGAGCATGGTGTGAACATTAGTTTTAGTCGAATAAGATTTTACAAGGTTCAATGATCCATGTTATTTTTATCTTTCATATTTGTATTACAAGGAAATGCATAATGAAATATATTGGTTATGAATAATGATCGTCTTTGATTACTGAGGATGAGTGACAACGTCAATCAGCCATGCACTTATACTCTGTGGAATATCCTGTCCAGTGACAAATCACTTCATCGGGACGAAAATAAAATAAATAAATCAACTACATATTGATATGCTCTTTATTTTTAAGATTACTATTTTATACAAGGCCTCAACATTCCAATTTATATGAATAAAATGAAATATCATAATAAAAATACATTATAATAATGCTACTTGCTGTATCAATATGCATATGGCTTTGAAGAAATGAAAGTGAAGTTTGGTTCCAACAAAAATCAATGATATCCGAAATTCCCAAACTGCGGACATCATTACACAAATCATCAACAAAGTTTGATTATGATTTGAGATTCAACGAAGTAAAATATACCTAATATTTCTACAATAGTTCATATTTACAACAAAAAACTAATTCTACAGTGCGATAAAATAAAATCATTACCAGTGGTATACACATAATGATATAACACATAGTATACCTGTTGTTATCTTATCGAAAATGTCAAGATTTATGTTTTTTTTATGTTCCATTCCTTGGAACCTGGGAAATTATAAAAGTTTATAGTCATTTGAAATTTTTGAACAAATTTTGTTCCAGTGTTCGAATGAAGATGATTCATCATTAATAATTATTGAATAAGTGGTAATATCGTAAAGACAGTAAGAGAGCGATTACTGAAAAATGTTATCTTGATAAAAGTGAAACTATCATTAGAAACCTATACTATAGAAACGTTTCTCTCGCAGATTTTCATTATTAATTATGATGTTCATTTTATGCATTTTTGGGATTTTCTCTCTTAGTTAATTTTACCTCATCAAAAATAACATTATTGTTGCAGACTAGATTTAGAAAAATAAGAATACCATTGAAAATACATTTTCCTTTGAACCTTTCAGTATCTATAAGGCAATACCCATTTCCTGTCCTGTATATAAGTACATAATTTTCATTCTAAGGGACGAATACAGTAAGAATAATCACGATAAGGCTACAGTTTCAACTCTATTCTTTACAATTAGTCGGACATTTCGAGAAGGGGTATGATTATTGAAATATTTTATTCTTATGAGCATTGAATAAGATCACATACGTTATTCATTTAGTATAAAATTTGTGATTTGGAGTTCTCACTGCTCTAGATTTTCTGTTTCAGAGGTGTTCTGTTTCAGTGTGTCCATATCAGACGGTGCCGAGATGATTAATGTATTTTTACATATAATTCCCTATCGTATAGTGTCAATGTATGAAAACTTCTCTATTGGGATTTGAGTTTTGGAACCGATCTGTATATGGATAAATATACATTAAGCTATTCTAGAATAATTGAGGAAATTTTTATTGACCTTTTTAGTACTCTGGGAATATCAAACAGATAATTGGGTACAGGAACTTTTCGTCAAGCTAAATTTGTGAGACACTTTCCTTCATGAATTTTGTCCAAAAGGAACAAATATTCTACGTATTTCAATTTATCTTATTATTTAATATTAGATTGGCATAAAATTTCCTCGCCGAATCTACCGCCAGGCTGAATTAATATTTCGGAAACAATTCATGCTGGTGGGAGATTAAGTGATAACTATATAAGTGCTCAAAAAATTAGGTGAACCAAAAATCATTTCGACAATCAAGTTAGTTGCCCTAACTTTTTTGAGAATCTACTAATTTTCATTCTCCAGCTTTTTGTGGGATTTCCTCTCCTCGTTTCTGAAAAATGAGGTAGAAGTTATTGAAAATTATTTCAATACATTTGTAGTGAGGACAGATTTTGTGATCTGATCCAAAATGTCACTGCGCTTGAAATTAAACCTTTAGATACCTAAAAGAGAAATTCTCTATTTGTCAGTGACACCTTGTTTTCGAAAAATTTGGAAATACAAATATATTTAATAAGAATAAAACCTCTACTTATTTTGCTGGACGTTTCGGGAACGAATCTGCTCCCGTTCTCAACACAATTAAAATATTCTTCTCTCTGCAAAATTTTTTCAATATGCTGTCGGTTTTGACACTGAAAAGTGACAATTTGGTAGACGGAGGAATTCTGGTTACAAGGTGTTTTCATTAATTGATATTAAATTTTCCATTTTCATGTTCAATTTTCAGAAGTGGGTGCCAAGTTCTATCTATATCAACTGAACAAGAAGCAATATTATTGTCTCAGTTCAGGATAATGCAAGCAGACTCTTTGATTTTCCTCACAAAATCTGTCCTCACTACAAATATATTGAAATAATATTCAATAACTTCTACTTCATTTTTCAGAAACGAGAAGAGAAAATCCCACAAAAAGCTGGAAAAAGCTCGAAAACTTACAAACAGCATTCTACTAATTTTCAATCGGATTGAAGCATTCGGAAGCAGCTTTCTTCCTTCTGAAGATGAATTGCTCGAATTCTACCGATTTATGATACAACAGGTGTTCAAAAAGAGTATTACAAAAAAGAAAAAGTTTGGATAGTCCCATATTCTTCAGTAGAGTCGGTAGAATTCGATAAGTTTTGAGCAATGCATCTTCAGCACCAAGAATGCAGCTTCCGAATGCTCAATTCGATTAAAAATCGGTAGATTTTTGAGGAAGTTATGGCAATTTGAAAATTGTCGAAATAATTTGTGGTCCATTTAATTCTTTGAGCACTTCATCAAGTGATTTTTTAACATTCTCATGTTTCCAGAGTTGAATAACATTGTTTTCTTGGGATTCAATATTAGAGACGAACTACCATGACAATGATACTATTCATATGAGATATGTCAGGTAAATTTTTTCTACAAAATCTAGGAAACATTCAGTCTTAAATTATACTAAATCGGTCTAGATATTTGGCTGAATAAGAACTGCATTTTAACGAAACAATTTTTGGTCATTAACACTAATCACACTACCATTGCTACCACATTCTACATACAAAAATTACAAAAATATATCAAACACTCTAAGTGTACTTCTTCCATCCATAAGGAATATTTTTCGCCCTACACTCCTATACAACTATTTGAAATTCTGAGACTGGTTTATTGAGATGAGACTAATAAAAACTGGTGGATCACCAGTAAAGTGAAATTTGTTATTTGGGATGCACTGCTGGAAAATTACTTCAGATCATATTATGTTCACTTATACTCCCATTGTATAAATGGTATCCCATAAAGATACCGATAAACTTTGAGGGGTCATAGGGGACATCAAAACAAGCATTTCTGTTCATATAAACATATGTCCGCAAATGAGCCGTTTGGGAGTGTAGAGCAAAAAACTGTTTGATTTTTTTTATACTTCGCAATGATTGAATCGCTGTTTACTCATCAATTTTGTTCATCAAAAAATACATTATGGTTTGAAATAATTGTTCAAAATGTTTACTTCAATGCAAAGTCCGGGTCACGCTCACACTGTCAGGTCATTGACTCGCATATCCTTTGGACTATTCCGGAAATATCTTCTACATGGGTACAACTCGTCAGTATCATTGCTAAACAGATCTTCCTCATTACGAACAGGTGTTTCGTAGGCGAAACTTTTCGGATGACCCCAAAGAAAAAAGGATTTATTTCTCAGTTTTTTTTTCCAATTTCTTTCAAGGTTGGAATTTTCGAAATGTTTATGATGGGGAAATTTTTTTGCCGCTCATGGTTAACTAAATTAAAAACCGAGTAGAAAAACTTCTTCAATCATTTGCTCGATATTTGGTTATTATTCCAATAGTTCTTATGCTCTACATCTTATGCTCTCATTTGCGGACACATGTTTATATAAACAAGAATGATCGTTTTGATCTCCCCTATCACCCCTAACAGTTTGTCGGTATCTTTTTGGGATACCCTGTCCATGGAAACAGACTCATATCTCAAAGAAAATCATGAAAATTCATGCAGGGCGGTATTCGGTGTCGTCTGAATCGATTGTGATATCTGCATTAACGATGTACAAAACACTGGTGCAGTCACCGATTATGTTTTGTTTCGTCAAAAACGCTAACGCCATTTTCCGCCATAATGGCATTCAAGTTGTGAAACTCTCCAGAAGATGGCGACATTTTTACAGATTTCTGTAAAATAGTTGATATTTTGAGATTGTAATTATGTAGTTCGATCATTAATTGAGAAGTTACCTAAACTATTACTTCTGAATCAACATTTTTTATAACACTGATTGTGCAATTATCAATAAAAGTGATTTTGTTTTCATTTTTGTGTCGCCATCTAACAACTGACACTCGAGTGATTTTCTGCTATAACGAATGAAATGCTGTTATCAAGTTAGCTGTACGTTAGAGTTTTGGTTGAAGAAGTTATATAGGTATATATAGGTGTATAGGTATATAGGTATTGAATTCAGCTGCCTCACATTGCTACAACCTCAGAAAATCAAATCTCTATTCTGCTTCATCCACAAGATTTGGCAACACCGATTTGTTTGTGAAACCTGAATCCTGCTGAAGAACGTCCATTTAGTCACATTTGCAAGTTTCTAGCTCCATAACAACGCCGCGTTGTTTTTTTGTCTTACAGTGACGATCTCACAAATACATTCTGTGTGAATAATTTTCACGTAAAAGATATAAGACCGTTTCCATACATAAAAGCGACCCTATATATATATATATATTTATGAATATGAAATGATACTAGCAATAGTATATTTCTCATGTTTCAATAAATCATTCATCTTAAAATTATTAAATGAATTATTTCGATCCATCGAAATTCCAATTACTGTTCAGTCAATCTAATAAAGACAACAAAATATTCTTGATCAAGAAAATGGTTTGGTGAATTTGTTGAGAACAATATATTCGTCTTATATATGATCTTAGGTATTTGTAATTGAGATCAGACTTTACCAAAACTGCTTGGTGATTTGATGACCAAGAAGAAACACAGATCGCCATAGTCATAGGAGAAGATAGTAAGGAGCACAGGAAACTAGAGGTTTTAGGCCAGAAGAATGGCAAACGTACTCCAAAATTTCGCTACAGTATAAAATTATTCGAATGGTTTTATTAGAAACGCGCACAAAAAGTTATAAAATCAACGAACACATAGTAATGACTAGTTGGTTCGATACCTAAGTCCATTCCTATCACCTTTACATGTTGTTTGGCACGACTCTGGCTCTGAGCATGGCGATCGTTTGCTGAGTGATCGGCTCGGTGGGTGACTCAGAATCTGATCCGGCCCCGACTGGAAACTGGTGAGTTTTTACTGATGACGTCTTGGTTTGGATATTCACCGATGCTGTTATGTCAGTGTTATCTGAAAAATCATTTCATTTTCGAAATTTATTATAGTACAACAATGAGGCTCGATGTGTTTAGGCAGCGCCTACTCTATCTTACCGGGCCAGATCATCGCTTTCGTGACGTCACACTAGTAGGGAAGTGCATTGATATATCGCGGGTGAATGGTTATAATTGAATAAAAATATTATATTCCCTGAGAGGTGAATCAACATTCACTCATCTCAAAGCGACAGTTTGGGTCATACCGCAGATAAGAAGAAATTGACTCGATTCGAATTTGCCGTTTTTTAAAAGACTGTCATAATTCGAAACTTAAATTTACAGAAAAAAATCAACCCTACGAAGACTTCGCAAGTGTCTATATCGACTGTGATTCATTCAAATTCTTCAAGTGGCAATTTCAAATCAATTTTTCAATTCAAATCAATATTTTAATATAAATAAAATTATGATTATTATCGTAGGTATATAGTATAACGAATGCTAAAGTTCTGACGCCTACCACGTTAAACCTATCAACTGTGGATTTATGCTGTCACTGAAATTTTATTGCCTATAAATCGATATCATACACTTTAACTTTATCTCATGGGGTATAAGGATCGTTTATGTCTAAAGGAGATCCTGACAATTCAGAAATAACCGCGATATCGTCGATACGGCGAAATTAGTTAGAGGTAGTTATTACCATAGGAGAACTATTTTCTTGCTGTTTATTTACAATTTTTTCCCCCCGACTTACATTGTACGTAGCGCAACAATTTTTATCACTATTCAATTGATGTGCATCATCCTAATCTGTCATACCCGGTCTTTTTCATCATACATCGGTTTCAAATCCAGGGAATTTCAATTGGGAAATTTATTTAGGAATCTTTTCGTCTCGATTGTACGAAAGCGCTGAACGGACATGATGCCTTTCTTCTACAATTGCCAGTTTGAACTGGCAATTAGCACTAAGTGTCAGTTTAATCTGGCAATTAGCCATAAATGCCAGTTCAAACTGGCAAATTAGCCCTAATTGCCAGTTCAAACTGACAATTAGCCATAATTGTCAGTTCAAACTGGCAATTATTCCTAATTGCCAGTTTGAACTGGCAATTAGTGCTAATTGTCAGTTTAAAATGGCTATTAGCCATGAATGCCACTTCAAACTGACAATTAGCCCTTATTGCCAGTTCAAACTGACAATTAGCCTTAATTGTCTGTTTATACTGGCAATTAGCCGTAATTGCCAGTTCAAACTGATAATTAGCCCTAATTGCCAGTTCAAACTGGCAATTATAAAAAAAATTCATAATGTCCGTTCAGCGCTGAACCAACATGATATGTTTTTTTTTAATTGCCAGTTTGAACTGGCAATTAGGGCTAATTGCCAGTTGAAACTGGCAATGAGGGATAGATGCCAGTTTAAACTGGCAATGAGGGATAAATGCCAGTTTAAACTGGCCAGTTTAAACAGTTCAAACTGGCAAATATAAAAAAATCAGCGCTTTCGTACGATTGAGTATTTTTATATTCTCATAGTGAATAAGGTATAGCCTTTCAATCACGCATCAATACGAATTGATGTGAAAACTCAACCCACTAGTGGGTTGAGATATAGTAGGCTCTGCTGTAGGCCAGTGTTGTTTTCATGATATTATTTGTGTTACTTCACAAGTGGTTGATTAAGAATCATTTGCAAAGAGGTCGAAGTTATTCTGAGGCGATTCTATTCACTCACATATTTTATTTCCATTGCCTAGGTTGACGTTGTCGATTTGATAGCGTGCCACCAGGGCTGCCAGTTGATCGACTCCTTCAGCCTCGTCATCTTCTAGGCTGGAGTAACTCCCTGTGGTTCCATCCCCTTCGGACGACCCTTTGGATTGCTTGTCACCGCCACTTTGGCACACTTCCACACCATCTTCGTCCTCCTGAAGAAGAAAATTATATAGCATTGGTGCAGCTACTTATTCGTTTACCACCTCTTGAACTTCGCTGCTTTCTTCTGACGTGCTCTCTGAATCTGCACTGCAACTGGAGCGGCAATCGCTGATATCTTCTTCGCTTTCGTTCTCATTGCTGCTCGCTCCTTCATTGTTTGCTGAAGAAAGACGATCAAGTGTTATGTTGTCGACATTTCGATGTAATATCCATTCAAACCTCAGTTGATTCTTGATTCTATATCTAACCATCTACGAGATAGTGTACGAGAGTATTCTATTGAATATAGTATTCATTTGCTGTAATCCTCAATATACAAAGTTTTCCTAAGCTGATACTAGTCAAGTTGCGAAGCGCAATGGTTTGGATATTTTATATTGGATACATTTTATATTGGATCAAAAGCAATCTAACTAGTAGAGTCCAATAGCGAAATACGGGAGACCAGTTTCACAACCAATTGAAGTGACTTCAAGAGTACAAGAGCGATCTTATATGGTACCTTTGTTATCAAGTATTCTTGTCAATGACCTCTCTAATGTTCTTTAGTAATGTTTGTTTATGACTTGGCGATGTTTAGAACAGTTCAACGCATCAATGTTTTCAATAAATTGTGCTTAAATATAGCTAGCCACAAATATTAGATCTTTTGAATGACTTATCTATTGCGTTGATACATATGAGATTGGAAATTGTTCTATTATTCCATCATACAATCATTGATGGTTACATTGGTTCTCCTGAAATTGTTGGGTTGACTGACACTTTCTGCAAATTGTAGGAGAAACAGGAATAGTGATATTTCTAAGATCGCCATTGTGTAGAAAAAAAAAATGGACAACATATGAGTCACTCAATAGAATAAAGAAAACGGCAAATATTCACAACTACGAAGTTAAACTGTTCAATTCATCTATATCTATGTTCTTTTAGGAGACTGTAGACTTGTCTTTGGCTTGCAATTGGCTTTCCCTTGAATGAATAAATGGCCCAGGTTCGCGAAGAATTGGAGAATATACCTGGAAATACACCAGTCACACCAGTACCAAGTCACAAAGTAAAATACTATTGATTTTTTGGTTTCCATTCCCTTGTATATTCTTGAATGTTTTAGTTATTTATAATTGTGTTAGATTAGTTTATTTCGTTACTTAGTTTTTTCTTTGGCTTTTTTAAGAAATATTTCGTCATAGACTTGTTGGTGAACTTCCGATTCGATACTTCTCTTTGAAATGAAGGCTTCGACTAGGCTAGACTAGGCACAACAGCTGTTGTGTTTCTATGAACTTTGCAGAAGATATCGTGTTTTTCAAAATGAACTAGTACACTCAGAATTTTTAGAATGTTAATTGAATCGTTCATCAAGAGATGGAGATTTTGACTTGCTGTATTTCCAGGACTTTATCTACATTTCGATTCATGTCAGAGCTATTGATGATTTTCTGTAGAATAATATGTCACAATCGGTAAAATATACTAGTTTGGCCATGAAAAACCAGTTAGTGATTATAGTATGTAGATTTTGGGTAGGAGATACGAAAAGTTACAGTGGTGTTATATTTTCTGGGTATACTTACTGTGTTGAAGCTTTTCGAGGATGAGTGGATAGAATTCCTTTGCGGTGGCATTGTTCGGTTCGTATTGCAGAACTGTATGGAAATGAAGGGATTAGGTGATAATGTATTAGTGCCTGACTTCATATTTCACTCTTTAAATTCCTATTTCTCATCTGCATGCAAATTTTGCGCCCTGGCTTTCGGCGAAATGTATTTCAATTTCCATCCATAAACACAAAATAACTATCTAGGTATATGAATTTACACCAGGGCATGCACCAAGTGTGTTATAGGGATAATAACGCCACTAGGGTGAGAGGGTGACTGATCCAGCCCCAGGGATGAATGTCACAAGATGGGCGTTATCGTCTACTAACGCTCGTGGTGCATGCAAGACTTTTTTCACTGAAAACTAATTTTTTTTCTACAATTGATTGCGCTGATATGAATGATTTGACTGATACGAATGATATTTCACTTTATTGTGTTGTCTGACACTGACAGTTGACGATATTTTGACTTCAATCCATCAACGTTGTATGAACATGTGGATGCATGAATAAGTTAAACAAAAAGATGAGAGAAACAATATTATTGTCAGGTTATATCTGCAGACAACAATAGAAATGCATAGTATATCAGCGGGTATTTTGACCGGGCGTTATTGCCCATAACGCCCTAGGTCATTAAGTATGCTTATAGTAACCTTACACAAGATATTGCATTGTGTCATTATGTTGTTCATGAGAGGTAAGTTTCTCTGATGGAAATTTGGGAGTATTTTATCAATAATCTCTGAAGAAATACATAAATATATTAGATCACTGAGTATATAAAAACTCATGACGTTCTTTCACTTTGCCTAGTGAACTCTTTCCTGATGCTTACAACCTCCAAACTTTCAAGAAAAATTCCAACACGTTCCTTCTCTCCCAAAATTCCACCGCTGGCAAACACGATGTTCCTCGAACATTATAGATTTCCCTTTCGTGTTGTCAACAGATGAAAGAAAACATACCCACTGAATATGCAAAACTAAAAGTGAGAGGAGGAGAAAGTTTATCTAGAAATTGTACTAAATTTCGTATATCAAATACAGGGATGGTAAATATCCGAAATTTCCTTTATACAGAGTGTTTGCGAAAAAACATATGAAAGGACCATTTTATTTGACGCATTTGTCCATCCGTACTAAAAATGTACACGATGATACGTACTCAAATAGAATCAAAGTTGACAGTATTTCCAAACAAAAAACCAACGAGATTTCGTTACAAATAGGCCCAATGACTGTGGCAGAAGACAATAAGTTGAAATGCCGGAACATACCTCTGTAGTATTTCAATATGACCCTAGACAACTTAGTATCATCGAACTCCTAGTGGAAATTCGAAAAATCAAAACAAAATCGACGTGTATAGAGGAAATGTCAAATTAATTCCGTACTTGAATTATATATTCAGTAGTTGATATGTACTTTCTTCGTTCTGAAAAAAGTAGGTACTATTAACTAACTATTGAGTACTCACTCAATTTGCAATATTTCAAAGATGTCGCATAGTCTTTCAGCATCAATGCAGATAGGAACTGAAATGAGAAATAACAATTGAGTTGCTGTGATTACCTACAATATTATATTCAGTAGAATTAAGGAAAATTACTGACAGCAACATCATCCACAGTACCAGCCCTATGTATCAATTTCCCAAGTTCTCTGGAGATGATTAGCAACAATGTCAGTTGGTCATATCTATGTAAGTATATGCTCCAAAGATAAAATATCACAGATCACCTAATCTGTGCTAATATATTTCTGATATTTAGAAAGATTAGTTTCCGAGAATTAATTATTCGTTTTTACGAAGTGATATACAGTGCTGGGCAAAATTAAGGATCCAAGTGAATATATCGGTACCCGTTTGTTAGATTAAAAATTTTTGTACAGGATGATATCAAAATATGGCGGATTATAAAATGTTGTCGCCAATGTTGCCAAGTTTTAATTTTTTCCGAAGGTCGTGTCAACTTTATCATTTTGACACACCCTGAGTTTTTTCATAAAAATCGAAAAAGAATCTTTTAGCGAATTCATTGATACATCAATTGTACTTTTTATTCAAACAAAACAACATCATGCAAATTCCACAGAAAACAACTAATTTTCGAACAAGCATCACATATACACTGTTCGATTTTGTTCATTCTGTTCAGGATTATCCTCATTTGCAAGTTTTTCGAAAGCAATCAACTCGAAATCAATATTACTCTCATCCAACGGAACTGAATAGATGTAATTTTCTATACTCGAAACGGTGGAAATCCATCATGCACATTCCCAAATGCAGTTATAGTAGTAACACTAGAGGATTTTGGGTCCAAACGGATTCTGAAAGCAATATATACCCTTTGGCAATACGTAAAAATGAAGTATCAAAACGGCGCATTTGGCTATTCATCTAGTGCGAACGCCAGAAATCTTCGATATCGGTGAATTATTACACGGAAATAGATATTCGAAATAATAAGAGTATTTCGTTCGGACAAACTTCGTCCTCGTTATTATCTTCATTGTCAAACTCTATAAACGAGTCATATTCAATGTCAATCATTTTTTGGCTTCTCTCTATGGCTACAAAAATTATACAGAAGATTCGCGATCCTGTCTGAAAATCATGCCCATAGGCGGTAAATCCAATAGTCACGAAAGTTTTCTCCCACAAATAGGAGAAAATATATTCTAATTCGATCGTGAAGAAGTGTCTCAACAAATAACATTTATGGACTAGAGTCTTATTACTTCGAAATCAAGAGAGGGCTCAGAAAGTGAGAAGTTTTAATGTCGCTCTTTGTAACTTGTAACTTTGTAACTTTTTTCGTAGGATGAATAAAGATGATTCATTATTATTATCATTAATAGGGTAGTAATGTGAAAACCGCAAACATTTCCAAAGACAAGTGAGATAAAACAAGGGTTTTCTCAAAAATTTTCGAAAATTGGATACAATGTGCAATGTGCAATGTCATTGTCGAGATAATGGAACTTTCCATTGATTGTTTGAATACCTCTGCTAGAAACTCCGTAGGAGCAGATGATATACTCTCATCAGCATCAGTGTATTCGCTCAAATCTTCGTTGCTACTAGAAGTGGGTTTCAGTAATCCTGTTATATTGCCGTTATCCTCCTCCATCATGTTGGTTGGTGTCCAATCTGAAACGACCAGAAAATTCAAAATCAGTTATAATTTTTTATTCGAATAGGTACATGCTGGAACTTCAACTTCATGCCCAACTTCGATTTGTCAAATGAGATACCATTAACATCATTGTATTCATGAATTCATAATTAATTTCTCAATCTTTTCGCTCAATACTTTTTTGTATCCATCTCTAACGGCTTTTTATATTTCTATATTCTAAGTTCAAAAAATAGATCTAATTCAATGTTTTTTACTGTGGTATTTGGATTCTCAGGATCTTGAAATTTTGATCGTAGCATACCAAGATCATGTGTATCAGTTTTGTATGGAGGAGTTTGTTCAACATGAAAGGTTCGGTAAAAATTAGTGGTTTCACCGCTAGATACAAAATAGGTGAAAATAGAACACCTTGAATGTAATCAAATAACCTGAAAGAACATAAAAATTCCTTTTGAATCATATTCCTATACTTGAATAATAAGGTTCCGGAGATAAAACCAAGTTTCTGTAGGAATCAGAATTTGGCATGTCCAATCGAATGTCTCGTCTTCCGTATACGTCTAAGGTACCATCCACGGTGGGACAACCTGTATAAGGTGGGATCGTAGCTGAGTAAGGAGCTTACTCACTCATTTCCCATACAATGAAATTATATTGGAACTTAAAAAACAAAAACCGCGAAAACAAAAGCTTGTCTTGATTTTTTCGGTCAAGAACTCTTCTCTATAGAAAATCTCGATACTGAGTGCACTTTAGAGGGGTTCTATCTTCCGTGGGAGTTTCAACACCTTGAGTCTCTCATGGATGGGAGAATCAGGATTCATCCAGGAATTCCAGGGGCGGCCTTCAGAAAAGTGTACAGGATTCGGGTAGTTGACAACTACAAAATTCATCGATTTTCGATAATTCTTTGTATCTGAACTGGAATTGGAGCGGTGAAAACTGATTTTATTTGTAAAAGTTCTTGCCCCAGATGAGGCCAATACTACTAACCTCATCTACTAGCATGTTTGCAAGATATGGGAGAAAGATTTTGCAGATAGGAAATCAAAATCAAAACAATTAAAAAAAATCATTTTGCAAAAAATGTTTTATGTGGGTTCGTTTTTCTCCATGATCTGGGGATCATTTCTATATATCGAGGAAGCTAAGACTCAGTTTTGACTTATCACGTGATCACCAATAAGGCGGAAATTTTGAAAAATAACTTCGAATGGGAGAAAAATAGGGTTATTTTTAAAGATATCAAAAAAATTCATTGGAAGAAGTTGTGTACAATTCAGTTTTAGGTTTAGTTAATAATTTTAAATATTTCTTGGTGATTTAGAAACGTTTCGAAAATTCAATAAGTTCCGTTGGAAAATCGAAGGTTAGTACAACCGATAAAAAAAGAAACCGAAATTTGAAAATTTAAGAGAATTAATCTTATTGTTGAATTTAATCTTATTGTTGGTTCATCTCCTGATACATCGAGATGATGATCCTGTTTCTTGATATGGGAAAACAAAAAAGCCTACTTCAACTTCGTGACTTATAAGAACAAAAAAAAAAACTAGACGACTAACAAAAACTCAGTAGGTATGAAACATATGATATTTCAGTATTGGAATATTATTACTGTCGACCGTCGTCCAACTTCAGAAGAGATTTTGACGAAAACCTAACCAATAAAATACAGCAATATCTTGAAATGAGATTTCCGTATGACGACCAAGGCAAGGGTGAAATGTCGCCTCCACCTAGTATATACGACGGGGAGTTGGAATAGGGCCATATCCAATCTGTAGCCAATGCGCAATTTCTCACTCTCGACAGAATTGGCACGACAACTTTGATGTTTCTCATCGTAAAAGTTGTGATCAACGATATCCCTGGTGAAATGAAACTGAGAATTCATATACTTGAATTACAGAGTTGATCCAATAGTTTGTACAATATGAATTTGTCATATCGATTCAATGGATGAGTTTGTTTGAATGTTAGGACCGAACTGATTCTACGAAATCTTTGACGTAATAGGTTTTAGGTTCTTATCTCGACGTACCGAAAAGAAGATATTTCACATTATATTAAGTTATATTTGATGAGATCTGAGCTATGAGATAATTATTTTGAATTTTTGATTTGCAGTTATTCCAATGAACTTTTGGACTTTTCAAATGGAGCCGATAAAACTACATCTACTTAAAATTACACAATCACAAGGTATTTTCATAACGCTATTGATTCGTTCAAGCTTTTCTCCCGACCAAAGAAAAATCAAACAATATTCATCTCATCCTTTCTAAATCATAGTAATATATATGTTAATTCTTGACGCAACCTCTGTGTGAGTGCTGCACGAAGGGTTTTGGCATACTGTCAATCGGAATATGATCGCATAATTTCGTTCGGAAAACAATTCATTCATAATTCATAGGTCCTAGTACATTATTGCCATATTTCGCTTATATACTATCGCTAATATCAACTAGATCCATCAGTTCAACCTTTACTTGATAATACATGTTCTGCCGTTTATTTGTTGATCATAATTTGCCGAAGATATCGAGAATACAAATTGCATCACAGTGTATTATTCGCTCACAATTCGCTCTCTCGAATAAAAAGGTTGCCTGTCCTTTCAGGTCTGATTGATACTCAAAATTCTACCTGTGATAAATGATCATCCCGGGAACTGGATCGTTTTCGATAGCGTAATAGAATAGTTTTCAATCAGGCCGAGTTCGAAATCGAAAATACTGGAATTCCTAGAGCTCTCAAGTCATTATAAGGGATACATAGATATAAGGGTGTACCTTGAATGATGTCATATTGATTCCAGGTGGTAATTCCTTGTCATATTTTATGAAGAAAAGTTCATGTGAACATGTGCCCTGAATTGCTCTGTTTTCGAGTAACGAGGTGTCCAAAGTTTAATTATAATTCGGCTTTTCATGAATTACTCACGAATATCTTCTCTGATTTTGTTTGAACTTCGTGTGTGTTTTATTTGTAATACAATGATTTTTGTCATTTTGTGATTTTGAGTTTTGGGTCCAGTGGTGTTGCAGAGGCTGACATGATTTTACCATGAATATCATTACGGTAACCCTCTGTGACGACACTGGAATTTTAATCCGTAACTAATTTCATGAAAAGAAACCCCTTGTTACTGCTAACAAATTTACCAAGTTTCATCAAAATCGGAGTAAAGACTTTTATTTACAACCATGTGTGTAATGCTGTCATTATTAACGTCAGTGAAGGTTAGGAAGTGTCACGCATTTGACACATCAACTTCCCAACCTCACTTCCCGCCCTCATATCCCGCCTTCGTTTCCCGCGAATTTAATATCCGACTTTATGTGACATTTATCGACATTTATTTGAATTGGTGACAATTGTATACTCCGTAGTCACGGTTCACGGTAACAATATATCTACTCGATTATTCTGAGAAAACCGTGTTCTTGGTAATTTGTTGTTAAATGTAACATTTCAGGTATGTTCAGAATGAAACAGAAATTCATTGATTTCAATTGAAATATGATGGTTGTAAATAAAATAGTATACAAACATCGGTATGAAGTTTCTTTCCTGTCTCGAGATCATAGCTAACTAACTAAATAATCTCACGACAGGAATGAATCTCTTCCCACCTCGGTTTATAATATACTATTGAGGTATTATTAAAAAACCTATATCATAGTACCACTTTGACACCTCGTTACTCGGAAACGAAGCAAGTTAGGACCTACGTTTATATGAACTTCCTTTCATGAAATATGACAAGGAATCACCTCTTGAAATTATTGACATCATTTGAGTTACATTCAGTATAGATTAGATCTGATTAATTGTTGGAAGTTGAGATATTAGTATTTTATGATTTTTCAACTTTATAATGAGGGGCGACAATACTCCTTATAAAACATGTACATGCAAATATGGTTGATAAGTGCTGAAGACAAAAGGAATTGACGACGTTGGGTAATACAACGATGTACAGAACACTGGTGGAACTATTCTGCCTATTTGCTCATCTCATTTCTTCAACCAGATCTCTAACGTACAGCTAACTTGATAACAGCATTTTTTTCGTTATAGCGGAAAATCACTCAAGTGTTAGTTGTTAGATGGCGACACAAAAATGAAAACAAAATCAGTATTATTGATAATTGCACAATCGGTGTTATAAAAATGTTGATTCAGAAGTAGTAATTTAGGTTACTTCTCAATTTTAGATCGAACTACATAATTACAATCTCAAAACGTCAACTATTTGTACAGAAATCTGTGGAAATGTCACTATCTTCTGAAGAGTTTCAAAACTATCAGGCCATTATAGCGGAAAATGGCGTTAGCGTACTAGAGAACATAGAGAACATAACAATTGTTAACAAGTCAATTACAAAGTTTTTGGGTATAACTCTAGATGACAAATTGAAATTTAATAACATATAACGTCCTTGAACAAAAAACTAGCAAGCGGTTGTTTCGCTGTCCGAATAATTAGGAAGGAACTTGGGTTTTCGATTGCTAAAGCATCTTATTTTGCATTGGTTGAGTCGCATTTGCGATATGGCATTCCTTTTTGGGGCTTCTGCAGCCAACAACTGTTTAATTCAGTTTTTGTAATGCAAAAAAGGGCAATACGCTATTTGTGCGGAGTTAAAAACTCCGATCACTGCAAACCTCTTTTTCAGCTTCACAAAATATTAACTTTGTGGAGCATCTTCATACTTGAATCTGTATGTTTGATGAAAAAGAAACATCAAAATATAATAAGACCTAGAACATACGAGACACGTCAAAACAACAACATACCTCTGCCGATTCCAAAATCTTCATACAAAATATTCATTGATGTTTGAAAGTAAAAAAATGTTCAATCATTTGCCAATTGATTTGAAGCAAATGTCTGACTTAACAAAATTCCGGAAGGCAGTTAAAGATATATTGTGTACGAAAGCATACTATTGCCTACAAGAATATTATAGTGACATATAAATTGTAACAATTTAGAAAGTTTTATTATTTTAATGTGTTTGTAGCATTATATATATGATGTGATGTGATTTTATGAATTCTCTTATATTTATTACCTTAAACCAATATTTATAATTATAGTATTTAACATCTATTTACTTATTATGTGACTCATTTATATGTAATAGTTTAGTTTAACGCTTTGTCAATAAGTACTTTTTCATTTTTCAGCTTTTCATGGGATTTTCTCTCCTCGTTTCTAAAAAATAGAGTAGAAGTTATTAAAAGTTATTGCAATATATTTGTAGTGAGGACAGATTTAGGATCTGCCCGAAAATGTCAATGCGCTTGAAATTAAACCTTTACCTACCTAAAAGAGAAATTCTCTGTTGGTCAGTGACACCTTGTTTTTGAAAAAATTTTTTTTGGAAATACAAATATATTTAATAAGAATAAAACCTTCACTTATCTTTGTGGACGTTTCGGGAACGAATCTGCTCCCGTTCTCAACACAATTAAAATATTTTTCTCTTCGTAAAATGTTTCAATGTTTTCGATTTTGACACTGAAAAGTGACAATTTGGTAGACGGAGGAATTCTGGTTACAAGGTGTTTTTATTTTCCAATTTTCCATTTTCATATTCAAGTTTCAGAAGTGGACGCCAAGTTCTATCTATATCAACTGAACAAGAAGCAATATTATTGTCTCCGTTCAGGAGAATGCAAGCAGACTCTTTGATTTTCCGTGTTTGGTTGTTGTCTTCTTTTCCTATGATCTTAATATTACTCCAATCGGCCATATGTTGTCCATTCTCAGTAAGGATATGCTCAGCTAATTTTGACTTGTCAGTATATCTTCTCTTTATATTGTTCTTATGCTCTTTCATCCTTACTGATAGAGGCCTGCTGGTTTCACCGGTATAATATTTTCCACAAACACATGGTATACTGTAAATACAATTTTTTGATGATTGTCCTTCATTTTTCGGTTTTGTATGAGTCAAAATCGATCTCATTGTATTTTCTGTCTTGAACACTGTTTTCACTCGAAACTTGTCACCAGCACGTTTAATTTTTTCTGATATTTCGGGAATGTATGGGATTACATTTGTTATCAGTGTTGGTTGTCTTTGTGTTTGTTATATAAATTGTCTAGTGGATGTATTATTCGTGTCATGTCGTCTATTTCATTATGGACGAAAAAAAGCGAATTGGCTCGTTCTCATCACGGCTGATGAAGCATCCTCTGAAATTCCGCCATTCAGAATTCAGTAAGGCTATGAATTCGATGTTGAATCAAGAATTTCCAATTCAAAGTCCGGATTTCCATTTGGATCGTGATGTGTGCGTTGAAAAGAACGCCTGAATTATTCAGAAAGAATGATAAAATGTGCCTTGGCAGGCGATTCCGGAATGGAAAGTGGAAAGTTAGTGTATGATATTTCATTCAAGTTCATTCTCGGCAGTCAACAGATCAGACGTGGATTGGGTGAAATTATATGGGTTATTACGTTTCATCTTTCAGGTGGTTCATCTCGGTTTTGAATTCAGAGTATATATTTTCATTGGCTCTTACAGAGAGGAAGGGAAATGATGGTGTATTCAGATGAATATTACGGATATATTCGGGAAAATTGAAAAATTGAAAAATGAAAAAACGACGGAATTCGAATGTAAATGTAATGTGATAATTCCTTTTGAATTATCTTCATGAACATTAACAGGACAAAATGAGAAATTTTGCGAAACTTGATGAGAAGCGAATTTGTTACATTCTGCACGTGTAGAGGATTCCTGATATGGTATTCAGTATCATATTATTGATATATATCAATAATGTATGTGTAAAATATAAGGTGTCCTATTGAAAATAACAAAGATGAAGTCACCCTTGGAGAAACCGAAAGTTTGACTTAAACGAAAATACTTCAGTTGGATTCTCAATGTTCTCTATACACAGATCACAATATACGCTATATTTATATATAAATATGTGCTCTATTACATCCATCCGTTTTCGAAATATAAGCTTCCAAATATTTTGAGAAATGTGCACTAAAACATATGTTCAAGAGGACCAGGTGTCATTTTTGTTGTTTGCCAACTGGATGTAAGTTTTGATGGATTCATAACGGTTTGATAACTTTACAAATTCTTGTGTACCTATATAACAAATCAGGGAAATTAAAAATATTAATTTCCTTAATTGTCTCAGGTATTGCATGCAAAAGATATTCTGGAACACTCGATATACTCATCTCAGGCTGATTGAATCAATCAAAATGGAAACCTGGAAATAAGTAAAAGAAGTAATCAAGCGTTGCCTCTTGAAAAACTACAGTACCTGCTTGTGAAAAATGGGAACTGCAAACCTTGAGCGACTAACAAAAAAAATACATAGTATATATAACGTTATAGAAACCTGTAGAATATTGGGTTACTTTTATGATGGGCAGTTATATAAAGGAGTGTGACCAGCGTGAATGAAATTCAAACGAACTGGAAGCAGCAAAACTGGGGAACTGAACAAAAAATTAAAAATACCTGAATATATATATGTTTCCATAAGGGCAAACCCAGGAATTTAATTCAAGACATCATTTCTTGCATCCTGTGCCAGCCGCAAGGGATGTTTTTGCGGTTGCCTTGCTAATGGTTCGCATAATTTATGATGGCAGAGTGCCACCCGCCATCCTTCCTACGTCACCGTCGGAGACTATCATTAATCACTTTTTCCGTGCTTACGTGTTCAAACTGGATTCTGATATGCAAAGTGATTATTTATATCATGGCACTGTTGAAAAAATTGGCGCAGTTGACAGTCGTCCGCTGTTACACCGTTACTGATCGTTCGTTCTGTCGTAAAACTCTTCTGAGCTTCCTTTCTCCCTGTACTTTCAGAGGAAGAAATGGCCGAGACAAATAGATTGAGTTCGAGATGAAGTGATCTTCAGATTGTTAGTGAGAAAAAGAATCGATAGGTACTTTGGGATAAATAGTAAATTAAAGTCACCCGTTCCCGGACTGTAAAGAAAATTGTTTATTTATTGTAATACGTAGTGCCGTACAACTGACGAAACCGAAAGATAGTAAAATCGTAACACTATTATTCATTTATTGGTTGTATTTATTTGTGTACCCCACGGTAGAAGATGTAAGTCTCACCTATTATATATATATCTACTAGATCTAGCTTAGAGAGAGTGGAATTGAAACGACCATTAGAATGAGACGCAGCGATGAAAAATCACATGACTGTTGGCAATTAGCGGGATTGAAGGAAGTAGTCCATTCTCGAAGTGGAGTTAGTAGATTAGAGTAGGAAAACTCAAAGTCATCTCCACAATATTTAATGCTGTGGTTGGATTAATTGTAAATGGTGAAAATGGTGAGACATGTTTCGGACATATATATGTTGAAACGGAACGTCTCAGGGGTTGAGTGGGGTTGGAAAAATAACTCGGAATTACAGGCGGAGATTTGGCTTTTATTATTCAATGGCAGTTTTGGGGGAAATTGTTCAGTATCACCTTCGTCTGAAATAACATAATTCCACTGTAGTACCCTATCTTACAGAATAAAATGATTTTCGGTGTTCGTAGCAAAAAAGGTAGTGGTGCCGAAAATCACACTCTCAACAATTTCATTTGAAAATTTCACAGTTATCAAAGGCATTGAATATACAAAATACAACGATCACTAAGATTTCCTTACCTGAAATAACATAACACCAGGTAAAAATCACAATAAATTGTATGAACAAGAATTAGTGATTTCAAATACCAACAGGGTTGCTACTTAATCAAATATCGAAAATGAACTGCCTGTATTCGAAAAGAATGAGTACCGCAGTGGTTTTTCTGAAACATAAAAACTAGACCACAAATATCGCGAGATCGGGCATACATACTAGGAACTAAACTGATATTTATATACAGAAGTATAGGCAACTTATGTTACATTGAAGTGTGTCGTTGGTGATGAAACTATTTTGCTTCAACTACCCCCCCCGAAGCTGTCAATCCAACCTATACTGGGTTTACGGCTTCTGAATAATAAATTTCTTAAGGTGACTAGCATGAAAAATTCCTCTCTCAACGCCACTGCCTGGGTTAACCAATACATACGTCGCATAACTAATCTGCTTTTTTATCTGGTAGGGGCCTTCGAACAATAATAAAAACTTTTTGGTCTCCGAGGCAAGAGCGGAAGACTTGGGGTTTGATCTTAGTAACACCAAATCCCCTGGACTAAAATCTGAAAAAGGCCTTCCTGGATTATTCACACGTCTACGCGCGGCTTTACCCTCTAAGGTTTCCCGAGCGATGATTAATTTATCATTGGAGACAATAAAGTCAGGATTTGGTGGACGAAAACGAGGTGGTAGCAGGTTTTCTCGCCGATTTCCGAACTGGAGTTCGTTCGGGGTAAACCCAGTTGATTCATGGGTTACGTTGTTCATGAAATTACCAAATTTAACAACCTCAAATGCCCAACGAGTGTGCTTATCATGACAGTATACACGAAACAGTCTGCCCAATTCTCTCATGACACGCTCGCTAGGGTTTGCTTCAGGATGTCTCACAGAGGTGTAAATAACGCGTATGTCAAAAGCATTTAACGCTTTCTTCCAATTTGGGGAAGAAAATTGTGTTCCTCGATCCGACAAGATTTTTTTAGGGATACCACAATTTGGAAAATAGTCCACGGTTAGTCGGTTCAAGCAAGAACGCGTCGTGGCTGTTTTAAGAGGATATAACGCAACGTGTTTTGTAAAAATATCCAAGACCACTAAAATATAGGAGGCACCTGCGCGGCTGCGGGGAAGTGGCCCAAATAAATCGAGCGCAACAAGATCCCCCTTTGATTCTGCTAATATTGGGTGTTGTGGCGGTTTTGGCAAAATTGAATTATTTTTCGTTTTTTGACAGATTTCACACGCTTTGATTACGCGTTTGACGTCGCGAGAAAGGTTAGTAGCCCAAATTTCGCGTTTGAGAGCGGACCAGCACTTGTAGGTACCGAAATGTCCTAACGCGACGTGGAAAGCTTCAATGAAGGTATCTTTAAGCGCGGTCGGGATACACAATAAACTATTTTCTTCATCACCTCTACGGTGGTAAAGAATATCCTTGTGCAAAACAAATTTGGAGGATAACGAATCACCTGCTTGGAGAGATTCCCGGATGCTGGACAGTTTAGGATCCTCAAGTTGGTACTGCTTGATTTGCTTCAATATTGACATACAATTTTCAGGTAACTTGAGACGAAAGATATGAAAAGTCTTGTCGTTGGGGGTAGGAGCTCTTGTACAAGCGTATCGCGAGAGACTATCGGCAATTAAGTTATCACTACCACGTATGTGCTTGATTTTAAAATCATATTCTTGCAAAGCTAGGGCCCAACGAGTAACTCGCGGAGATAGTAATCGACAACTATTCAAATAGGTAACCGCTTTGTTATCGGTGTGTACTACGAAAGTACGACCGAGTAAGTAAACACGCCAAGTCCTCAGAGCGAATACCACAGCCAGAACTTCTTTTTCAAAGCTGCAATAACGCCGTTCTCTTTCCAGTAGGAGTCTACTTGCCCAAGCGACAGCTTTGCGTTCACCACCAATGATCTGAAATAATTGCGCCGCGATACCTACATCACTGGCGTCGGTTTCGACTTGAAACGTGATCTCCGGGTCGGGAAAATATAATAAAGTGGCAGATTTGATTTTTTCTTTTATTTCATTGAATGAGTACTCTTGAGTTGAGCCCCATTTCCAGGGAGCTTTTTTTCGTAATAAGGAAGTCAGAGGTTCACTAATTTGAGAAAAATGCGGACAAAAAGATCGATCGAACTGGCAGAGACCTAAAAATTTTTGAAGTTCTGTAACATTTTCCGGGGCTTTATAATCGACAATCGCCTGTATTCGGTTGGGATCGGGTAGAAAACCTTGTTCATCCAGGACATAACCTAAAAAGTTTATTTTTTTACAAAAGAAATGGCACTTTCTTAGCTTGAGAGTCAAGCCGTTCTCCTTCAAACGTTCAAAAACTAGTTTCAGGTGTAATAAATGGTCCTCAAAAGTGTCGCTTAGTATTAATAGGTCATCTACATATGCAATGAGAAAATCGGAAAATTCGACGCCGAAAATTTTGTCAATGCACCGAGTGAAGGCCGAAACAGCATTCACCAAGCCAAACGGGAGAACGTTAAAATAATAGCTTCGGTTTCCGAAAACAAACCCGGTATACTTACGACATTCGGGGCGGAGGGGAATTTGCCAATAAGAATTATTCAAGTCCAATATGGTCTTGTACTTGAACCCTTTCATCGTCCTCATAATTTCATCTATTCTACGTGGAAGTTCATGATCTTTTTCTGTGATTTTATTTAATTTACGCGCATCGAGACAAATTCTCACCGAACCGTCTTTCTTCAGGGTAACCATGAGCGGCGAAACAAAAGGGGTGGCACCCCGCGAAATTACCCCCCAATCTTCCATCCGATCAATGGTCTGTTGCACTGCTTCCCGATGAGCTAGGGGTACCGGATATGGTTTAATAAAAAATCCACTGTCATCAGTCAGTCTAATATCGTGATAATATGATTTGGTTAATCCAGGTTTATCCGTAAACACGGAATCATATCTTTCAATCAGCTGAAAAAAAATTGGCCGTTCGTACTCGGAGAGACACCCTGTATGCGGAATTTGAATATTTGCATCCAAACTAGAAATGTTTTCATTTTTAAACAGGCTTTCTACGAATACTTTTTTTTCTGAAATGGTTCTTATATTTGGAGAATTAGGAGGACATGTCTCGTGAAAAACCGGAATATCTGGTAAGCACAATCTCTCATTATGAATGATTAAAGAACATTGTTCTTCATTCAGCTTCAATTCCGCGTTGATGGACCTTAAGAAATCAACACCTAGTATTACGGGATAAATTAATTTAGGGATCATTAAAAATTCGAAAGTAAATTTTTTTTCCAGAATAGAAAAGGTTAACTGTACCTGCAAGTTTACTTTTTGTTGAATGGCCTTGAAAGCGCCGGAAATTCTCACACCAGTACATGGGAAGTGCGGTATAATAGCGTGGAAACTAGAAAGTTGATTCCAAATAGTATCTGACAAACAACAAATTTGACTGCCTGTGTCTATCAGCGCTGGAAAACTAAACTTGTGAATTTTTATAACAACTAGGGGCGATTTGTCGTTCAATAAGTTATGATCAAAATCACAATCATCTACGAACAAATCGTCACGCGGATTATTATTATTTACAATAGTATCGGCCTTTAGTAGCACCGCAGTTACATCAGGCCGTTTTGGTAACTGTCCTGCTCGTTTCCCGGCGCCACGCTTTCTTCCACTGTTACCATTGAAACATTTTTTGAAAAGGTTCCGCTTTTTGGACAAGTATTAGGTTTGTTTTGATTATAATTTGAATTTTTATTTTCGTCTGCTATACCAGAATAATTGGATCTACGGACTGAGCGGTTTATTTGGCCAAAATGACCTTGGCCATTATGATAATATATGTCGGCTCGTCGCTTGGGCAAAATCATCGCATTGTAACAGTAAAGAAGATACCTGCGGTGGTAATGTTCTCGCTATCGTAGCGAGTAGCATTTTTTCTGGGTAGGGGGAAGTCAAATGCTTAGCTAATACCAAAAAACTATTAAAAAAATCGACAAATGACTCGCCTTCTTTGTAAATTTTTGTTTCTAAATGGGTTCTGGCACGCCACTGTGCATGATCATCCCAGAAATTATTTAAAAATTGTGTTTTAAATTGAGAGTAACTTTCGAATTTGTCTAGGAATGCATCTGCCCATATTTTTGCTGAGTTCCTGAATGAGTCTGCTACTAAGAATTTGAAATGTTTATATTCAATGTTTTCAACATCAAATCCGTCCTGTAGTTGGTTCAGAAAATCCACTGGGTGTGTATAATTTGGATCAAAAGTAGGATTTTTTCTGTAGGTAGCAGAAAAATTACAAACATTATTATTTGAAACCTCATCCTGATTTGACCTATTACTTGAAATATTGACATTATTTTGTAGTTGTTGGATTGTTTGGGAAACTAGCTGCGTTATGGCCTCAGGAGTTATCAACAGCATTTGTTGGGGATGATTCCTTTGGGTTGCATTCGTTCTTAGATTACTCGAGAAGTTTGGAGGTGGATTTGCAAAAACAGGTGGTGGAGCCGAATATCCAGGAGTTTCTCGAATGAGTTCCCACTGACCATTATTTCGATTTTGTGCACTTGGGGCCTGTGGTACACTTTGAAAAGGTTGCCTTTGATGCTCTTCAGGCACCAAGTTTTCACGTGAAGGAGGCGCCGAAGAAGAAATTGGAAAATTCCTACCTTGTTCGTTGTCTTGATGGGCTGCATGTGGAGATCTTACGTGGTTTGGAACGTCAAGGCCGCCCCTCAAATCTGCTACCCTGGATGGAGGAATTTCGGTATTGCTGAGGACTCTCCTCCTCAGATTATAACTAGCCGATGATGATGGTGTATTATTTCCTACCATAATTCCGAAAAATTGCCTACTAGTTGGTCGCCAAGATGAAACGGAACGTCTCAGGGGTTGAGTGGGGTTGGAAAAATAACTCGGAATTACAGGCGGAGATTTGGCTTTTATTATTCAATGGCAGTTTTGGGGGAAATTGTTCAGTATCACCTTCGTCTGAAATAACATAATTCCACTGTAGTACCCTATCTTACAGAATAAAATGATTTTCGGTGTTCGTAGCAAAAAAGGTAGTGGTGCCGAAAATCACACTCTCAACAATTTCATTTGAAAATTTCACAGTTATCAAAGGCATTGAATATACAAAATACAACGATCACTAAGATTTCCTTACCTGAAATAACATAACACCAGGTAAAAATCACAATAAATTGTATGAACAAGAATTAGTGATTTCAAATACCAACAGGGTTGCTACTTAATCAAATATCGAAAATGAACTGCCTGTATTCGAAAAGAATGAGTACCGCAGTGGTTTTTCTGAAACATAAAAACTAGACCACAAATATCGCGAGATCGGGCATACATACTAGGAACTAAACTGATATTTATATACAGAAGTATAGGCAACTTATGTTACATTGAAGTGTGTCGTTGGTGATGAAACTATTTTGCTTCAATGTCCATCTTCAGTCTTAACAATCGGCGTAAATCTACAAGAAATTAAGTAAGGTAATGTAATAAACCTATAGGTTATGTTTAACTCACATGGTTAGAGATGAAAGTCAATACATTAAAGTTAAAATTTTTGAAATTATATAATGAAATGGAATGGGATTCAAACCCATCTATACGAGAGCCCCATTAGGGGGGTTGGAAATTGAAAGCACTCTTCAGTTGGAATGTTTGAAGAAACGAGTGATACAAAGTGATGTCAATCGCCATTTTTGTACAGGTACGAGTATGAGTACCAACTGTGCAAAATAAATTCAAAACTGAAATAGGAGACAAGGCCCTCTTTCGAGATTATTCTGTACGGTACAAGGATTAACAAGAAAACTGTATAAAGTTGTCAGCTGCCATCTATATAATTGGTTATGAAGTTAAACAAGGAGACTGTGAAAATTTTTTTTTTTTTTTTTTAAACTGTAATATCATTATCTTTGGCTGTAACAGAAAATAGTATATGGGTGTAATGAACGACTGTGTGAAACATTGTTATTTGAGCTATAATGTTGAGGAGGCAAGGTTCATAATAAAGTTATAATTACAAAAGGAATTTTAAGGAATTGAAAAATGATAGGGAGTCAAAATGAGTTTGTTCGTTTAACGAGATAGAGTTTGGATCTATTTGGGATTTATTAATTTCAAAAATTTCTAAAATGTTAAGTTTATTACTTTTATTACAAATATGTAAGATTTCTAGATTATTCTTGATATCAAAATTGTGTTGGTTGTTAATTATGTGGTTGGCGAAAGAACTTTTTGAGACATAGTCTTCATGGTCACGGTTACTAGGGAATTTTGAAATTATGGATGTGTGCTCATGTACCCTTTGTGAAATTTTTCTGCCCGTTTGACCGATATAAGTACCTTTACAGTTGGAGCAATTGAGTTTATATACTCCTGACTTTTCCATCAGGGGGACTTTATCTTTTGAATTAATGAGATTTAAAGCTAATGTATTATTCGTATAAAATGAGATTCTGATATCAGGATCAAATCTATGAAACATGTTTCATAGATTTGATCCTGATATCAGAATCTCATTTTATACGAATAATACATTAGCTTTAAATCTCATTAATTCAAAAGATAAAGTCCCCCTGATGGAAAAGTCAGGAGTATATAAACTCAATTGCTCCAACTGTAAAGGTACTTATATCGGTCAAACGGGCAGAAAAATTTCACAAAGGGTACATGAGCACACATCCATAATTTCAAAATTCCCTAGTAACCGTGACCATGAAGACTATGTCTCAAAAAGTTCTTTCGCCAACCACATAATTAACAACCAACACAATTTTGATATCAAGAATAATCTAGAAATCTTACATATTTGTAATAAAAGTAATAAACTTAACATTTTAGAAATTTTTGAAATTAATAAATCCCAAATAGATCCAAACTCTATCTCGTTAAACGAACAAACTCATTTTGACTCCCTATCATTTTTCAATTCCTTAAAATTCCTTTTGTAATTATAACTTTATTATGAACCTTGCCTCCTCAACATTATAGCTCAAATAACAATGTTTCACACAGTCGTTCATTACACCCATATACTATTTTCTGTTACAGCCAAAGATAATAATATTACAGTTTAAAAAAAAAAAAAAAAATTTTTCACAGTCTCCTTGTTTAACTTCATAACCAATTATATAGATGGCAGCTGACAACTTTATACAGTTTTCTTGTTAATCCTTGTACCGTACAGAATAATCTCGAAAGAGGGCCTTGTCTCCTATTTCAGTTTTGAATTTATTTTGCACAGTTGGTACTCATACTCGTACCTGTACAAAAATGGCGATTGACATCACTTTGTATCACTCGTTTCTTCAAACATTCCAACTGAAGAGTGCTTTCAATTTCCAACCCCCCTAATGGGGCTCTCGTATAGATGGGTTTGAATCCCATTCCATTTCATTATATAATTTCAAAAATTTTAACTTTAATGTATTGACTTTCATCTCTAACCATGTGAGTTAAACATAACCTATAGGTTTATTACATTACCTTACTTAATTTCTTGTAGATTTACGCCGATTGTTAAGACTGAAGATGGACATATATATGTCCGAAACATGTCTCACCATTTTCACCATTTACAATTAATCCAACCACAGCATTAAATATTGTGGAGATGACTTTGAGTTTTCCTACTCTAATTAGCGGGATGCTTAGATCATGCTGTCTGAGGCATCGTCTATAGATATCCTAATAAGTCCGCTCACTCTCGAGCATCGTGCTGAAAATTCCCCTAGAATTTAGAATGAAAAAATCTAATGATCCTGAATTCGATACAATTTTTATTTTCTTTAATTTTTAATTAAATTTATACCAGTGGAATGCTCCCTCGGTAGATATCAACTCGGAAAATTACTTGTGATTTGTTGCGTTTGAAGATCTTGATATCCGTGAACCATAAACTTCCTACAAAATGCAATTCCCGACATTTGGCATTTATGCAAATGAGTTTTTTGCTAGTTCCTGAATGGAATTCCTGGAGCTCTCCATAACCAAATCTGAATATTTCATGGAAATGTGGAAGAACCATAGGCGTCGGTATAGCGTTTGATTGTTTTTAGGAGTCAGAAATTAGAGTAAATAAATTCTGACGATAATATTAGTTTTCAAATGAAGTTTTCCGCAAAATCAATATTTTTCTTGTTCACGTATCGTTACTGAAATTGCATTTAGCGTGTTTTTTATCTTCGATCGTAATGATTGGTCATTTTGAATATAATTAGTTTTCGAGTTTCTCGATGTCGTAAAAATATTTATTTCTGACCGGGGTGTTCAAAGCTTATCGTCATAGTTACGCTATCAATAAAGAGGGGCATAACTTCCTTGGGGCATTATAGATTCTATAATTCCTTCTAACTTTCTAGCTTGATTACAAAGTTCTGTTTATAAACAAGTAACATAGCAACAACCTAGCAACAACAAAATTTCTATGAGCAACGGCACAGTATAGAGAATACTATTATTTATTAAACTGTGGCAACGGTATCTGATTCGAATAGAGCGTGAAGGTAATTGATTGAGGTAATAATTGATTAATTTATTCCGTTTTGATAATTAACACGGGAATAAGGAATTAATAAGCCTCAATAACCTTACGCAATGCCCTTATAATTCCCTTGATACATATATAACTTTATTTCATACTGCATCATAGAACATACCTTTACGTACCTGATTTCAATCCGGAAAATAGACTTTTACAGGATAGGCGCACGTAATATTTCATTACGTGCTACTATCCCGTAATGAAATTTTACCGGATTGTAAATATTGAAAACTCAGTTATGCGTCAAAAGCATGAATACATTTATCAAAAATTCAACAGCAAAACAATACACAGAAATTACTTATTGCTAATATTAATATTAACCGTTAAATTTTCGTTCCCATGAATATGGATACCAGGAGCTCCATTGGATGAATTATTTATTAGGGAGTTGCTACTTGCTGATACATTCCCATTTTTTTGTTGTAGCACTTCAACAAAGATTAATATTTAATTTTTCACTGTTCATTTTTGTTTTTTAGCAGTATGAAATAAAATGTTATACGTCACACGTCCGGTAAACTTCCGGTAAAGTGGCCGGTAAAGTGTACTTACCGGACTAGTAACGTAAATATCTATTATATCACTCATGAAAAAACTCCTCTATACTCTCGGAATGACGTTCAGATATAACACTTGTTACACAATTTTCTATGGTGGTGTGAGTATCTTCCTCATTCCGTCCTGAGCCTTCGATAAGAATTTCTCTTCGATGCACTCGTGAAATAACTTTTCATTTACATCGTCTTAGTCATGAATTCAGAGAGAGAAAGCTGACTTGAAGCTGAAACATATTAGCTGAATGTGACATAAGGAGAAGCATGTAAGAAATATGTTCAACCCAATTATGCTCATTCTTATCAAAGCGGGTTCTCTGATTTTTTGCCAATTTGACATACATATATAGCTCAATCAGCTAATGATGATACTGAATCATTGTGAAAATACACTATTGTATCTGAATGATGACAAAAATATTAATGAGACTATGAATAAACTAGAAAATCTCTCAATCTCACTCAGAAAGTCTCATTATAGCTTTTGATTGAAACAAAATAAACTGCTCATGACTACATAGGAGATAGAAAATGAAAGTTGAAGTTGGATCAATTATAGTTGAATTTGATTGGATTTGAAACTGACACTAATTTCTTCAGACTCAATCTGACAACGCGATATTGATAACTGACGATCGGTTATATAGAACCTTCCCTCCTATTATCTCAACTCAGAATTGATTCCTAATTGGATATCAATGCTTAATTGTCTGATGAATGCTTCAATCAACCGGCCATGATGATGATCTCTCGATTATATTGTTCGACCAATATTCCATATCTGGAAGTTTAAACCATTGACTTGATGGCAAATGAGAGTAAAGGCTTCTATGGTTGAGACCGATAAGTTGTTGACCGCCAAGATTGATTCATCCCAATCACTGCGAATCCTGGTCTGATGCGTGTCCTATCCACTTCTCAGTTTTGCAGGAATTATAATTTTGTTCCTTGTAAATAAGAGCTACGTTGAACTGAGCTGAGCAAGAGAAAATATTCCCTGGGAAAGTTATAGCCCTGATTTGGTGAGATTGAATTGCTCTCTAGCTTTAATAAGTCTAGAGAAACCTTGTCCTTGTCTTTGACCTGTATCTATTCCACTGTTTCAACTTATGCTGATGGGTGGCATGCGATTTATTCAAAGAAAGGATTGGACTGAATAACTATCTACAAAACACTGGTGCAGTCACTGATGGTGTTTTGTTTCGTCAAAAACGCTAACGCCATTTTCCGCTTTAATGGCCTAATAGTTATGAAACTCCCCAGAAGATGGCGACATTTTTACAGATTTCTGTATAAATAGTTGATGTTCTGAGATTGTAATTATGTAGTTCGATCATTAATTGAGAAGTAACCTAAATTACTACTTCTGGATCAACATTTCGATAACACTGATTGTGCAATTATCAATAATACTGATTTTGTTTTCATTTTTGTGTCGCCATCTGACAACTGACATTTGAGTGATTTTCCGCTATAACGAATAAAATGATGTTATCAAGTTAGCTGTACGTCAGAGTTTTGGTTGAGGAAGTGAGATAGGCAAATAGGCAGAATAGCTCCACCAGTGTTCTGTACATCGTTGGCTGGAATGAAGCGCTTCACTATATATTTTATTCATTTACTTCCACCGTTCAACCGTTCCCCGTACCTGTGCCCATGGTTACAAGAAACAGGCCTTTGTAGCGTCTCACCGAGGTTGTCACGCAATGGGCACGAAATATATCGTATTCATGTTTTGTGTTTTATTGCTTACTTTGGCGCAGAGGAGCTATACGATGCATTTATTTTGTGCTTTTGTCGTTCTCTTCTGACGGCAAAAAGGGCTCTAAAATAAAAAAATAATTTCAGGAAGTTCATAATGAAGTAGCTAGTTTTCTAGTTCCGTTATAACTTCGCAGACCTTTAGCGAAAACTTTTCAATCGACTTTTTTTCATCACAACGTGCAGTCGAGGTTTCGAGTGGAATAATGGAAGATAGAAATTCAGAAATGTTGAAATATCTTATGTCTGGAAGATAATAGTTTTTGAGATAACTAAATGGAATTTGTAGAGTGGAATATTACACATATTATTATACAGGGTTGGGATAAAGTATGGAACCAAGTAAATATCTTTCAAACGAAAAGAACGATATTCATGAAAACTTGCAGGTAAGTGCAATGGAACAAAATGCATCTGAACATCTGAACAAAATGAAAAATTTGGAAATACAAATATATTTAATAAGAATAAAACCTCTACTTATCTTGCTGGACGTTTCCGGAACGAATCTGCTCCCGTTCTCAACACAATTAAAATATTTTTCTTTTCGTTGTCGGTTTTGAATATAGTCTTTTTTCGATACCCAATTCATTGTAGAGGAATTCTAATTAGGAAATTGATAAATCAAATATTGGATTAGCCCCTTGTGATATTTGGTTGAAGCAGATTCGGAAATCGAATACTAACTCCATTGGACCAAACCGCCCGTTTTCGGATTGCCAAATGGCCGGTCATTTAATCCTGTTATTAATGTTAGTTAGCTCTTGGTTGTTCCATGCGTATTGGAATTGGAATTGAGAGTTAATTGAAAACGACATTTCAGTGTTTCACTGAAATAGCTTCGAATCAATTACCTACTCATCCACAGTCGATTTCGGCTATCAATGCATTTTTGAATCATGATTGGAACAGGAAATTACATAAATACAGACTCGATTTTCCCAAATGATAATTCCTTTTTCCTAGAGAGCAATAGAAACAAAATAACAATTCTCAGCACAGTAAATAGACCGCTTGCAATCTGTCCATTAGAAAGTGGAACCAATAGGCGATGGTCAATAGTTGCAATGGCACCAGAAGATGATTTCTTGACGGCAAGTTAGACTTTTATCGGGACAATTTAGATCACTACACCTCGTCACTAGATACATTCTGGAAATAATTAAACCAAAAATCCTTGAACACTGATGGAACACTAATGAATTATCTTTTCTACGTCATGTAAGAGATTAATTAGAAATAAAAGTGCACCATAACAAAATATTAAATATGGACGCAAAATGTGAAGGAAGTCTATTCTCAGCAAGAATCTCCCTAATGGGGATTCCATATAGCATATTAGAAACAAAATATTTATAATCAACCATCACGAAACCTACTAAGAATTCATATTCTATATTGACAAACAGGATATCAAGATGAAATATCATTCCCATCGACACTGTTTGTACCTATTATAACTGAATTATAAAGAACAATTGTTTGGAGAAAATTTCAGTCCTTCTGAGATATCTTCTACCACAACAGAAAACAATATAAAATAGATTTGTTTCAGCGATCATATAGTGTAACAACGAAGGAAGAGTAGGTACACTATAGAGTTCGATATTTCAACGTGTTTCTTTCCAGGAAACTCTCGGAGATTCCTAGAGTGAGAAGCGAGAATTACCAACCATTCATATCTGGAATTGCATAAATCGACCAGATATGCACCTCGGTAATGAATCACGTATTCAAAGTCTATAAATATTTCGAATCTGTGGCTGCGATCTTCATAATTCGATGACTAACTTGCATATCAAAGACAACTTACATTCTGTGTGTTCAGAACTGAAGAAACACAGTATATCATCTTCCCTGTATAAACTTGTACACCATATCGTAGTGTACATATTTTCCTCTGAAAGGCCGTAAGTTGAGGGTAAGTTCCGTAGATTCGTTATATGTTTCGGAAGAAGAAAAGACACCAGTTGGTGTAAACATAGGGTTGAAATCGTGTATTGTGCATAATAACCATTAGAAATGGTAGTATTATTCAGCCAATTAAAATTCAATAGCCTTCATACAGGGGATCTGTTCGTGTATTACCTTCATATAATGTGAAAGAAGTCACCTGTTCTACTGATTTTCGTGAAAGAATATTACAATCGTCTTATCTGCATGAGTTGTCAATAATGCAATTACGTTCGAGTTCAATTACTTTACGTTACAATTCATAACAAGATGAGAGATGCCGTAGATTTTTATCCACTTAGTTCCTTTCCATCGAGCTTTCCAGTTATGAGAAAACTCGTTGGTAGGTATAAAAGCTCAGCAAGAAATTGCAGTTGTGCCTCTCAGGCATCATATTGATATTTTATGTGGCATTGGGTATGATTTCTGTAGAAATAAATCATTCCTTCTCTCTTTACGTTTTTTTCTAATATTCTGAGCATTACTACCTTAATGGAGGATCACTAAATGGGCTGTATCTACCGATTTCTCTTGGTACCGAGTGATACTATGCAATGCACAACTCCAACAGGTAATAAATCAGCGATGAATCGAATAACAACTTCGTATGTGAGATACTTCACTTTACTTTCATTTATTTCCATCATTTTATGTAAAGTAGAAGTGGAAATGTATTATATTTTCGTCCAAGTAATTGCTTCCGGAGTTTTTAGAGACATTGAAACGATATTCAGGAGTCATAAATACAGTAAATCTAGCAGAGAAATTTCAAACTTGGTTACTAACGTTGTTGTTAGGTTTACCATTTGATTCAATCACTAGGTATTTTTTATTTATATCTTAATTGGCCCTGTACATGAACTCATTTGACCTGATCATCATTCATTGCATACCAACCGTTAGAGTTTTTGGTCGATCATGCCGACATATATCAAGTTTATTTTGTTGTGAACGAATAACAAAAATTCTATGGAAAAAAATCACAGTGTTTCTGATCCAGGGTTCCACAAATGGAGGTATGGATTTTCCACACCAAGCGACCAATAAGCCACTATCTTCAGAATTCACAAGTTTCATTCAAAGAATATTTGCCAACACGAGGAGGGGATCTAAAGTTGCAATCTATTCTCAGTCACAATCGAAACTTTACCTCGAACCCTAACTGTAAATCAAATTGAAAAACTTATTGATATGGATTCTGATAGGAATCTGGAAACTACTTTTAACTCTTCCACTTTGTTAGTGAGACCATCTTATTATATGTGAACACCCAGAAATGGCCACAATTGCCATTGATACAATATAACTTACTGTTGTGGAGTAGGTTTTTCTTACTGATGCTGCAAAGACTGACCAAAGAAATGAATTCAATCCTGAAGCAGATCATGCAAACATGTCTCACACAAACAAGATCTGCCATATCATCAAGCTTAGATGAAATGTTAATCATCGAATGATATACTGGGTGGCCCAAGGAAAACGAAACAAGGACGATTTGACATAGTTATCGTTCTCAGAAAAAAAAACGCTCGAACCGGTCGATTTTTATTTCGAGGAGGTAATATTTTGCGCATGTTTTCAACTTTCTCACTTCAAACCCCTCGGAGGGGTGAGCTCCAACCCTTCAATCTCAAATGGGATGAGGAGTCAAAGTGATACATCATATTGAAGGTAATCAAAATATCTTACCAACGCTTCCTTGTTTTTGGAATTCAATGCAGTAGTTCTCGAGAAAACACTTTAATGAAAATAATCGGCTATATAGTGATGGAAAGTAACGCTTTTTTTTCTTTTATCACTATTTCTCATTTTGTAGTTAGAACAATGATTGTCTGAGAAGTGCCTAACGTGTTTTTTTAAATCCTGTCCTATCCAACATCACATGAAGAATCATTTATTTGAATGTCAGTTCCTTGATCTCTCAGTAAAATGCATACCTTGTTTCATTTTCATTGGGCCACCCTGTATGCTTCTGATACGGAGGCAAATTTCTATCCACAGTTGTACAAAAAAATTTTGTCTGTATTTCGTTTAAAAATTCGTGTTTTCATAGCACATTCGAGAGAATTTAAACATTAACATCTCTTGTCCATTAAAATCACTCTTTTTACGCACAAAAATATCCATTGATTAATTTCTATAGTAAAATACTATATAACGAATCTTAGTGGTAAGCACAGTTTGATAAAGAATTTCTGTATACTTTGGTGGTGAGGCATGTTAGTATGGTAAGCCGTGGAGGTCATTTCACATTTGTTCTTTCATCAGTTTATAGATCTTTTTCAGTAGTGATATTCTAAGGACATTGATAACAGACGAGATAATTTTATGACAATCGAAAGCTCCTTCCTGCTGTTGTTGTTACCAAGCAACGAGCTTGAGAAATTTGTCATAAAATTATGAGACATTTGCCAATGTCCGAGGGATATTCGGCGGAAAATTTGTGTGTAATAGTGATTGTTGTCATAGTGATTGATAATTGCACTGAATACATTTATCTGTGTTGCCATAATGGTGGCATGATTGGGTGAAATCGTTTCATATCACACATGTTGACAAAATTTGAATAGTTGTTAGAACAGCCGAAAGATTTTCATTCGAATAGAAATAGTGACAACTGAAATTTAGTTCATCGTAGAAAATGTAAGTGCAACACTTACATTATTAAGGAGTTTGATTATTGCATATTCTAGAAAACCGATGAAAAATTTCTTCAATACATTCTGGGGAATCATTTAATTTCTATAAGCCCAAATTCTGCTTCGGCCATAAGCGGCCTATCGATAATTTTTTTTTCGGTACGCTAAAAAGGTATTTCGTGGCCTAGGTATACTAGGTATACACTATTTTTCGTGCAATCGTCAAAATTATCGAACTAGATGGTCACAAGAAAAATATTGCCCCGAAATCAACAGCAGCTCAATATCATTAAAAAGTCACAGCGTTGCTGTGGAAATGAGTATGTTTTAATATATATACAAATTATTTTGACTGTTGAATGAACGCAAATATGTCTGATACTAATAGTGATATTCCCGTTTCTTGCACCGCTCTTAAAAAAAATTCATATTTAATTACATTCCTGTGGATCTTATTAATTTGGTTACAAATTTCCATCAACTCATGTCCCCTCTTGAAAAACTCCCTGGATCCGCCAGTGGATAAAACAATATTGTACCAAGATATTTGCGTTACCTTTCGTATAAGTATCGATTCGACATAATTGACAATCATGCAATTATATTAAATCAATTAATGATAAATGATCACTAATGAATATAAATCTCTTGCCAGAAATATTGTTATATTTTGTTTTACTGCCGCAAGGTGATGATAAATAATCTTGATATAATGTTGTTTTAACCGTACAATAAAAAACAGTTCAACTGTTGTACACATTTCTCAGGATTCTACTACTGAAGAATCCATTGTGAAATTATCACATCGTCTCTTGCGGACGAGAAAAAACACACAAGAATGACTTGACGAGCACAGAGTTCACTCACCGATCGGACTCTTGGTCCGCCTGGAAGATCGTCCTGCTGCACGACAATCCCTGACGAACGCGATTGCCGTCGTTAGGCCGTCAAAATAGGGGACGTGCGATGCGCGTCGAGGGCGCGACAACAGGTCTACTGGAGCCGCGTCGCGACGCTGGCGGCGACGCCGATGCACCGGCGCTTCCGCTTCGCGCGATCGATATGCTAGGGCGAGTGCACGGAGCTGCGATTAACGCTCCGATTCGAGACGCGAAAGTCTCGTGGAAAATGTAAAGATGGGTTTATACACTTGACGTTAAAGTTTACGTTGCCGTTTGGTGTTGCCCTTGCAGTTTGTCTGACGTTCATCTGACTTGACCTTGTGCACAGTATCGAGGTGACATAACAATCAAAGATGAAATAATGAATCTTGAATTCGCGAAGCAATATCATTTGGAACTGATCTGAGTTAATGGAGTCTATTCCATTGTGATGAATATGAACAAAAATAACATAACCTCTAGCATTTACTAACCATGCAAATAATGATATAGAGGCCACGTGACTTCCTATCACCGATCTCATTGGTTAACGATTAAACGGCAACTGAACGTCAACAGCAAAAGTTAAAACATGGATATACAACTGACATATTCAACGTCATAAGAATCAGATAGATAAAGTTCATTGTGTTAAGGAAAAAATTACATTTTCATCACAAGAAAGATTTACAAAACACTGGTGCAGTCACTGATGGTGTTTTGTTTCGTCGAAAACGCTAACGGCGTTTTCCGCTATAATGGCCTATAATGGCCTCAGAAGATAATGAGATTTTTACAGATTTCTGTACAATATAGTTGATGTTTTGAGATTGTAATTATGTAGTTTGATCATTAATTGAGAAGTAACCTGAATTACTACTTCTGAATCAACATATGTTTATAACACTAATTGTGCAATCGTCAATAATACTGATTTTATTATCATTCATGTGTCGCCATCTAACAACTGACATTTGAGTGATTCTCCACTATAACAAATAAAATGCTGTTATCAAGTTAGCTGTACTTTAGAGTTTTGGTTGAAGAAGGGCTCGGCTTGTATGCAAATTTATAAATGACAATAACCATTTTATATATTTTCACTTCGAACGGCAAACGGCAACCTCAACAGCAACTTCAACGTCAAGTTTATGAAGGGCCAAGGTGGTGCGTTTTTTTTTTTGAGGCGACTTGAAATACTGCGCACAGCCGAAATCAAGGCAACTAACAATTCCGCGATTGTTAGTCGTAGAATACTTCACCCAGCGTCTTCGTTTGACAAAGGCGTATTTAGGTGGGGATGAAAACCATATACGTGTCGAAGCATGTTTTTGAAATGGCAACAGAGGTTAATCTATGTATGCATCCAAGTTTGTATCACATGTATATTGAAACTTGCATATCAAGTCACATATTACCCTGGGTTATATACTGGGTGGCCCAATGAAAACGAAACAAGGCCGATTTGACATAGTTATCGTTCTCAGGAAAAAAAACGCTCGATCCGGTCGATTTTTATTTCGCTTCCTTGTTTTTGGAAATCAATGCAGAAGTTCTCGAGAAAACACGTTTATGAAAAAAATCGGCTAGTGATGGAAAGTAACGCTTTTTTCCTTTTCATCACTATTTTTTATTTTGTAGTTAGAACGATGTTCATCTGAGAAGTGCCTCAGGTGTTTTTTTAAATCCTGTCCTATCCATCATTACATAAAGAATCATTTATTTTAATGTCAGTTCCCTTGATCTCTCAGTAAAATGCATACTTTGTCTCTTTTCATTGGGCCACCCTGTGTATCTTAGATCTAACATTATTTATCATCAAACTAAATGTTTGAAATCAGTTGTGTCGATTAATCGTCTCAGATTGATGTAAATTTTGATTCTATTCTATTGTTGTCAATCGTAAAACATAATGGAACCGGAACATTGCCATGGAACCAGATAGCCTAGTACACTTTTGTCTCCCTGTCTATTAGACTTACGTCTATTTATTTCATTCTCTCGAATGTTGTTCACCGCAGGAAAAATATAATTCCTGATACACGTTAATATTTGTGTTTGTGTCGTAACTCTATGGAGATGTGATTAATTCAATTAGTTTGGAAAATATCAAAGTTGCTTATCGTTTATCAGCCACTGTTCTCAATCTTCATTAACAACAATTTTTGGAGAGATGAAATTTCCAAATTCACACATGATCAGTAATATATATTTAAACCTGATGACAATGTTGTACGATCACCTGATCAACTTTTTTATTTTGATTGTCATTCTGTATATTTCTGCAGCCATTCATATTCACTGCAAGGATTATGTCACCGGAAAATCTTCGAATATTATTTGGTTTCTGTGTATTTGAAGTCCGATTCTCACGAAATATTGAAAGCAACTCAGTTTCAGAGCTTACTTACTAATTCAACTATCATTCATTTAGCATGGCCAGATAGATGTGCCTATAGTTTCATTCAATTATTCGTAAAAATCGAACTTTGAATATAAACGAAAAAAAAATAATAGTTTGCTGGTCACAAGATAGAATCATAGTTGAAATACCGTTTATAGTCCGAAGAGTGAGAAGAAAAAGTTTATTTCAATGCAGTGAATTGATTTTTTTCATGCTATTTTTTTTTATTTTTGCGAGATATAAGGGCTTCAAGTTTAGAGAATTTGTCCATTTCAAATGTCAATGTCAACTTGAAATATATACTATTGGAAGAGTGTAATTCAATCTAGAACGAGATGGTCTAAGGAAATATAGAGAGTTGTATTCAACCGAGTTGGGACCGCTTTCCGTCAAACCGGAAATGATACTAAGTCAAATATCCTGTCAAAATATGGGCCCATAGTAACATTATGAAACTGACTATAATCCCAAAATTCCATAGGTATTGGAATGGCGGCCAGCACCCTATCTATGTGGTCACCCAGTATATCTACATCCATATAAACATACCAAATGTGATACTTTTGAACACTCTATGGTTTTATCATTCCGAATATTTTTGCAGTTCCAGGAATATTGGGAGCGATTCCTATCTGCTCCAGATGGAGAGTTGTTCATTTTACATTCACATAATGGTTACCTATATACTTGAAATACCTTCTTTTTGTTACGTTGAAAATACAGTATGCAGAAAGTATGTAGAATAGTTCAAATTTCTTCACAATAACCCAACAAACCTCATAGTTTACAATGTGAGCACAGATAAAATATCTTTCTAATGCCTGCTTATAATATCAGTGACATGAACAGTTACAGAATCATCGAGAAAATAATTAAACTAGTTTCAGTCAACTCACATGCCTTATTCATTGGATTGATTCCTTCACACTGAAATTTAGTCCGTCACCACTCATTGCTGGTAGTGTGTCATTATTTGACATCATTTCGTAACATACAGGTCCGATCTAGATACAGTGGAAAGGGTTATCTACACTGTCCAAGCAGATTAATCGAACTGATCATTCATCCATTGAATAATAATGACGTTTCTGAGGACCAAACAGAACATCATCATCATAATTCCTTCATTATAAAATATGTTGAGTAACAAATCATAATATTGCAGCATAGCAAATACAGCACATAGAACATTCATACATTTATTCCTGAAAATATTCGTCGATCAGAATATTCCATCTCACAACTTCAATTTAATTTTTCTTGTCTATTTTTTTTTGATGAAAGTTTTGCTATCGTGTCTGTGAATTCTTCGAGGAGGTGGTACATTCATTTTACAGCTTTTCGTGGGATTTTCTCTCCTCATTTCTGAAAAATAGAGTAGAAGTTATTAAAAATTATTTCAATATATTTGTAGTAAGGACAGATTTCGTGATCTGCCCCAAAATGTCACTGCGCTTGAAATTAAACCTTTAGATACCTAAAAGAGAAATTCTCTATTGGTCAGTGACACCTTGTTTTTGAAAAATTTGGAAATACAAATATAATCAATAAGAATAACACCTCTACTTATCTTGGTGGACGTTTCGGGAACGAATCTGCTCCCGTTCTCAACACAATTGAAATATTTTTCTCTTCGCAAAATTTTTCGATGTTTTCGGTTTTGACAATGAAAAGTGACAATTTGGTAGACGGAGGAATTCTGGTTACAAGGTGTTTTCATCAATTGATATCGAATTTTCCATTTTCATATTCAATTCTCAGAAGTGGATGCTATCGTGTTTTTCATGTTTTTGTGTGTGTCATTGAAGTTAGCGTCAAGAAAACTGAGTCAACCCTGAAAATCTGCGTCACTGGCATATGGTAATTTTTTTTGACACTCTGCATCTCGAGAACGGTCGGTTTGTGGTCAACTGTGCTGTTATCACTAGTTGTATTTCATCAATTGACATTGCTATTGTCATTGACATTGCTATATTGCTATTGCTATATTATTATTACTCATCTCCTGACTGGCCGAAGCAATCCTCAGAATTCCTTGAAGGGCTGGTGCAAGTGGAGGAGTTTATACGAGTCGAATCCAAACCACTATGTACTTCTATATAGAGCTTCATGATATAAATTGTACACAGCATAAATGAACCTAAAATCCAATGGCCAACCAGGGATCGAACCCGCGCTTTTGTGATCACTGATAACCGTGTGGCTAGACCTGCTGGCTGTCTGGAAATAGTATTATGGAAATAATGCACAATATCTACAGACTCAACCAAGTACTTTATTGTATAGAGAAATTACATATGACGATCACTGACATTGTGTTATCCTGAATTGCAAATAATAGTAGTTATCTACAACTTTGAATTGGGAAATACATTCATAATGTATACCTAAACGATTTCAGTTAATAACATTCATAACGAGATGAGTAATGATGGAACAATGACAGAACGATCAATTCATAATGATATTACTCAGTTGTGTTCCAAATTCATCACTGTCACACAGTTTCAAAATGTCATTTGCTTTGTTGTAGAAAAGTTGTAGAAACGATTTAGTAATAAACTCGATCATAATGGCTATTATTCACCTAGATATTACAGAGAGCGCCATTGACATGGCGATAGCCATCATTAGATGCTTGTTGAATATTATACTATTATCAGTGATCACCCTATTATCAAGTGAGAATGTTTGACAGACAAGGTTGGCTACGGATAAAATTCCTGAACTGAACATGCAACATATCCTATTTGTAAATGTAATTTTTGATCGAACGTTTACCCTGAGATTGTGTTTTCTCAATATCAGTGATTTTTTATGTAAATGGCAGTGAAATAGATACCTACACACGTTTGATGAGGCTTCGAATTAGGATGCTATGCCGAGCTGAATGGGACAATGTTTCTAAGCAAAATTTTTTTCGGTTACAACATCTTGTATCAATTTGGCATCTTTTTTTAAAATATATTCAATTTCTTGCCGCTCGAACAAATTCAATTTGCATTTATTTGTATAAATCTGTACAAAGCATCACTAACAATAAAAGAAGTACAAGATTTGTTTCCCTTTAAGCAGAAAGAGTTGGTGTGAACTAAAAAATAATCAACAACACATTCATACATCTACATAATACAAACGATATAAAATATCAACAGTATACTTAATACATAATATCAGCATAAAACCATTTTGATTGTATCAAGAATTCGCCGAAATCACTTTTACGGCATAATTGACTTCTTCATAATCGAACCGAATATAAATACAAATATCAACAATAACAAACATATCTCGAAATAAAGTATTTTCTTGCATGTACAAGCATCATATTTTGACAGCTTTGTACACTTTAGCAGCCCATTTTGATTAGGAAGAACTTGATAAAACTCATGTAGCAAAAACATTTTAAAAATCTACATGTATTTCTTTTCATTCTCGTTTTGAATACCGTTGTGTGATTGTATAGAAATATGCTTGTTTCCTTCTAAATAAGTATTGCCTTGGCCGCATCCAACATCCATTCCGAAGAATACTTGGTTACCCTGCAAAACAAAGGAATATATTAAAAAATAAACAAATCCAGTTCCCCATGAATACCACAACATGAATTCGAAATACCCCTAAAATATTCAATTGTGAAAACATCATCTTTGTGAATGAATACATTTTTTTGAAAAACCTATGTTCTCATTGTAATAGGACCTTCATTCCAATAACTGAAATGAAGAATATGTATACACAATCGGAATGAAGAAAAGAAGAGAATATTAATGTCAAACACAACTCAGGAATTGTTAAAGTGAATGCTCAATACATTGAAAACGAACTTTTTGTTGACGTTCTTGTAATTCGTTTAAAATGAAGATATGTTTATCAACGACAGATAAACAAATGCCTTATAAAAACTTACTTTATAGGTACCGTCGACTGAACTTGTTTGTTCATTCCATATTACCAGTAGATATTAAGGAATATGCTTTTCAATTTGTTTATTAACTTCATGAGATTATTACTTTCCTCACAATATACTCAAGAATTTAAGTGCATTGTCTCATATTTCTCACCTTTTCCATGTAGGCTTTGACGTAGAAGTTTCCGAACAGCACGATGAAAGACACCATGTACAAGATCAGGGTGTAATGCATCCAAAGAGGGAATTCGCATCCAGTCCTAATACCGTTCATTCCCAGAATCAAGGCACAAGTGAACTGAATCTACAACAAATAGATAAGAATACCTCTAAGAATTGTGTTTCTGATTCCATGAATATTAAATGTGGGTCTGTAACATTTCTATGAGTCAAATTACCAGTTGAAGTATTGTGAGGTACTTCTTCCACCACAGGTATTGAGCAACTTTAGGACCGAGAGCTGATAATCCATAGTAGGAATACATCATGACGTGGATTCCAGAGTTCACCATGGCTGGTAAAAATGCTGAAACATATAGATATTTATTCCTCAGTCCTTCCCAACATCCCAACTCTCGAAAATCCTTGCAATGAATGTCTTTACAATTCATTACCGAAGTACATTATGATACTCCTAGCCTGTTCGAAAAAATTACGGGCGAGCTATGTCGCAGTAATCAATTCATTCATAACTATTATGAATAATTGTGGGCTGAAACTATATCATTGCTTAATGCCTTTCTTCCATTCGAATTCTTCCGATTGAAAATTATAAAAATACATTATTGCCTGAAATATGATATGATATGATATGATATGATATGATATGATATGATAAGTCATGATAACCTGAACTGAGATTTTCACAATAGGAAATTATGGTATATTCTGGCGATAGTATTCAGAATAAGCTTTTATTCAACTCAATTGAGGTTCAAAAAGTATTTCTTGTAGTAAATTCACCAGCTGAGAGCGCAGAAAAAGAGAGCAGATAGAAAACACAAAAGATAATAGAACAAGTTCCAATATTCTTTTCTTCTGAATCTTTTACAAAAATGAATAATAAAGGACCACTCTGGAGAACATTTGATAGGGTTTTCATCTCTTCACATGTTGGTTCTGTTCGTATATTGTTTGAAATTTTATGTTGAAACTAATCCGATTCTACTGAACTAAATAAGCCAACTGAATATTTATTTGAAAATATCCAGTTATTCCATCAGTATATTATTATGTAACGAGTGTTATAAACGTCTTTTTCTTCACGTTTGGTATTTTAAGCACCAGCGCAGCGTAGTTTAAAGTACTTTTTTCAATAAATTAGTATTCAGAGGAGTTTATAGTCGAGTGTATGATGACATATACTATACTTTTTCTACGACATGGAGAACATCCAATTGAATTCAACATTCATTGTTTTATCCGATGAGCCCTCGAAAAATTTTGAATAATATATTCAACGCCCAACAGATGTTGAATCTGATGAACTGTTGAAAAGACCAATGTTTAACTGAAATCGAACAGTAACCGTCTTTGAGGAAGTGCGTTAGTAGTCAAAGTAACGGGCTCAACATACTTCACGTTTTCAATATTTTAAAAATCCACAGAACAAACACTCTTGCTTGTATCTACACTCAAAAAAACAAGGCGGATCAAACAATGCCCAATATGATGATGTCAGATATATCCCTCTTCCGATGACGACAATATCAATATCATATCCATGGGACGACCATATGTGAATTTGATTGTGGGAACTGCTTCTCAAAAACTTGGCATTCTGTTCCGTGCAAAGAATTAATTCACATGATCTACAAATCACAAATTTGATCTGTCCTGAAATACTGTTTGGAGTTCAGCTCCTATCAAACATCAGTCAAAATATGAAAAGCTTATGTTTCTCAAATTTCCTGGATGAACAGCGATAGTCCCATTTTTTATTCCCTACTAATTTGCTATGATCATACATTATCATTACTACTATTATTATTATAATCATTTATTTATATTACCATTATTATTATCAATGTATATGACATTGTTTTTTTTTAAATACGCTTGGTTGAGTGGAAGAATAGCTTTGAGCTAAACTCCGCCAAGAAAAATATAAAGGCCATTTATTATTACCTATTATTATTATTTTTATTATTATATACTGAAGCTCTTAGATTCTATTCAGAAAAAAGCTATTCGCTTAGTCGGTGATCCTACACTCATGAATTCATTTACCTTTCTAGAACATCGAAGAAAGGTGAGAGATCTCTCCTTTTCTATAGGTATTTTATTTTCATGGTCGAACTTCGGAAATGTCGTCCATTATCAGGGGCATTTCAGTTGTCGGAGTGGAAGAAAGTTAATGAAAAAAAGAATTCCAGGAGCTTTCTCATGACTCCGTATGGAGAGGGGAACGAGAATAATTCATAGGAATGATTAATGATACTAGGATAATCAATTTTTTGTGCTCTAAACACCCGAATGTCCTACTATACATAAACACTTACTGGATCCACTAGGTACCCATTTGATGCCAATCCACCAGAACGCAAACATAGTGGCGTGATGGTATACATGCAAAAAAGTCAGCTGATTATCCTTCTTCCTCAATATGAAGAAGAACGTATCACAAAATTCCAGCAATTTAGAGAAGTAGTACCACCAAACTGCATCAGTGATCTGAAACGAATACGGTTGAGAATGCAATCAACAAGAGAGTATTTTATTCATCAGGAACTAACTTGTAATTCATCTGGATTATTCCTCTCTCTACAAGGTTCACATATGTAGCTGTATCTCAGTCTCGTAGAGGCTGTTAATAACTGAAAAAAAAATAATCTTGGAACTTCTTGAAAGTTTGTCATGAATAAGAGACATTTGATGTTGAAATTTATAGCCTTTCCAAGGAACCTCCGTTGATCATGACGTAGATTGCAACGATATGACGGAATTTAAAAACAAATGCTGTTTTCAAATTGATAGCAAGAGAAAAATTGAGAAAATACGAACTCCAAAGTTGAATATCTCGAAAATATATTCCAAATCATAACAACGCGCACAGATGTCCATAACTTTTGTTTGAGGTAACTATATTTTCTTCACATGATCAAAATGTAAAAGGAAAAATATGAGAATGAAAATTAAATGAAAAATTAACTATCTTCAAAAAAGTTCAGGCGAGGATCAACATATGAAGGACTTATTGTTGACTAATTTTTTTGTGTGCTATATTTTCATGCTATTGCTATGATTTGATTTGAAGATGGACCGAATTGAAGAAGGTTGAATCAAAAATGTTGTGACAAGCACTAAAATCACAGAAAATATCAAAAATACTAAAAAACATGGTTGTTCCGAAAATGAATTCTTAGTGTGCAATACTTCACCAGCTGCATTTATTGCCAGAAATAAACAAAATTGCGTTTTCAATAGTTTTATTTCAATAGTCCTTCATAGAAAAATTATTTTGATTAGTTTCCATAATACACCTACTTTATACCAAAACAAAATTTTTGAATTGATAGTACTCAAAGAATATGCATTTCATAGATGTTCAAAAAGAGTACCTCTGTCTGGTATAAAAAACAGCACACACAAAAGTTAAGCCAAAAAATACCCTACACCGGTTCTGTTCAAAAACCTCTGACTCATTTTCTTTCACTATTGTTCACATGTTCAAATTCAACCTAAGACACTAGGTGAGCTCACAAAATTGCATCATTTCATCTGAAACAGTTTCGAAAAAAAAAATAATAAAACATCTACAGGAGCGGAGGCTGTAGCTTTCGTAGCTGGTTGGGTACTGTTCACTATTTTCGGGACATCCTATATATTAGCATATATAGGTCTGTGATCCTCCGTTTGGAATTATCACTTCGAAAAGTTTTCCGAATTCCTATTTATACTCATATTGGGAACAATCTGATTTAATCCATAACAATTTTATCTCAAACATCGAAATACACCAACGGAAATTAAAAAAATATGTTCGACCGCTCGAAGAGATTACCAGAACAGTATAGTGTTTTATTTTATCCTTGAATACTTAGTGGAATATTTGTTGATTTCTCCCTGCTATTTCATGGGGTAGACAAAGCACATATTAGAACTATTTTGCTCGTAATTATGTTCTTACAAATTTACCGCCAATATGAAACGCTCTTCGTATAGCTTGATAAAGTCTAACTGAAAAAGGATCTTGTATTTTTTTAGTGAATTAAATGATTTACCACAAATTCAATGAATGAGTAACTTTTGGCACTCCTATTATTTTTTTAACTGAACGCTACGTCAATTTTCAACAAGGAACCACCCCTTGAATCATTTCACACTAGTTCATTCACACCCAGTATAAGTGTCATCACCTTATTCAGAAGACACAAGTATGTGCAAGTATGTGCTGTTCGATATGAAATATCTAAATTATTTTCTTTCCATTGAATAGGTTCGTATGCATATCATTCGCCTTCAAAGTAATTTCTAGACACAATGACAGCCTTGTTCGCCTACCTTTACTGCGATATATCCATTCAAAACCGCCATAAACAAATTATAAGGTATCAACAGCCAGGTGAGTTGGAATGGTTTCCTTTTCGCCATATATCTCGGCCCTGCCCACACTATGCAGAGGTAGACACCGATATAGAAGAGTGTGGGAACTGGTGAGTCCACGAGGGGCCATCCTTTCGTCCTTTTGTCTGAAAAAGAAACGAGTGAGTGCCATTCAGGTGTGCCTTCGCCTGGAGTGCAGAAAAATCTGGTGACACCAATCTTCGTCGAAACCAGTTCCGAACACGATGAACTAACCTACAAATAATTTGACCGATATTGAAGGAAGCTTTCGGTTAGCATTTTGGATATATTCAATCCATATAGGTGCATCCCAAAAATATTATAATGTAACTAAGATAAGCATACAGGAATCTTCAATACTGTCTGTAAGATATTCGAGGAGACGGTACATTCATTTTTTCCGGCTTTTGTGTGGGATTTTCCCGATATCTTTTTCAACCACAAAATAAATATATGTACCATGAAATGCATACAGTATGTTTTCTTCAACTATTCCATTTCGATAAAGATTTTCGTGTTCCCAGAGAAACAGTTTTTTCTTTGTGATTGTATCTACGAATTGGCCATGATCAAAAATTTAGTTAACCCTGATGTCTTGCAGGGTCATCTAATAATTCTGAGGAAAAACAGTATTTCTGTGGCCTCGCAAGAAAGACCAAATAATATCACATTACGAGAAAATATATTGATGAACAGGATGTTCCATTTGAATAATGGATTTGTGGTTTGTCACATTTTTAGGAATCACACTGTATAAATTCTAGTAAGATCTTCCTTATCGCGGCATTCAATTACTCTTCCACTTTTCACATTCAACTTTTTTTTGGTTTTCAGTCAAAATTGAAAAACATTTTGGGCCTTTTCGATGGCTGACTGAAGAACGACAGACAGATTCCTTACCTGATAAGGATAATGTCCATAGATAATAATCATAGACTTTATGTACCAAGTCTTGTGTCGAATTCATCATAGTCGCCATTCTTCTGTATCCTAGACGAAATCTGAAAGGCAGAATAATAAAGTTATTAGGTGGGGTATACTTGAAAGAAACAAAATTCAAGCATACCTATAGACGATTCATAACTCAGTTTATGCAGTTTATTGGGAAAGTTATGAGACTTTACATTCTGACTCCACCACAAAAAATCTTTATTGAAGCTCACATGAGGGATCTGTTTTGATAGTAGTATTATTTTGTGTAGTGGAAAAACATCAAGAAAAAACTTTTTCTACGAGTTTTGAGACTTGATGTAATATATGGATAAAAAAAATTCACCCCACTGGTTCGGAACACTAACTCGTGTATATTCAACTTTTTTGATAGTCGTTCAACATTCAGAATAATTTCCTAACTATAGTGTCCGCACTAGGTTTGGTGACTTAATTTTTTGTTCAAAATTCTGAGACAAATGTCTCAAATTGCAATAATTTTTTTTACCTCATAATCGATTGAAAATGCTTGATTTTTTATTTTGCTGATGATGAAGGATTTTATCTTTCGCGGAACATATTCCTACAATGACTTTATGTCAATGAAATATTTTTGTGTGGTAGAATCAGAGTGTAAGGCTCGAACCTTTCCAATCACAAATTCATTCTGTGATTCATGAACTATAAAAATATGGATATATTCCTAAAGTCCTCTATAATGACGGCATAATTTAAATAAAATCAACTAGACATTGAACACGTTACTTTTTGTACCGCTCAAAGGTTCCGAATCGGAAAGCTGCAGAGAATACGAAATTTTAGACCCGAATGATGTATCAAAAGTAGTAACATTCAAATATGGATATATTCCTAAAGTCCTCTATAATGACGGCATAATTTAAATAAAATCAACTAGATATTGAACACGTTACTTTTTGTACCGCTCAAAGGTTCCGAATCGGAAAGCTGCAGAGAATACGAAATTTTAGACCCGAATGATGCATCAAAAGTAGTAACATTCAAATATGGATATATTCCTAAAGTCCTCTATAATGACGGCATAATTTAAATAAAATCAACTAGACATTGAACACGTTACTTTTTGTACCGCTCAAAGGTTCCGAATCGGAAAGCTGCAGAGAATACGAAATTTTAGACCCGAATGATGCATCAAAAGTAGTAACATTCCTAATTTCTTTCATCTTTTAAAAGCGGTAAGATGATCCCATGTAGATAGAGCTATTGTTAAAATCCTGCACTGTAAGTTCGACTCAAGACCTCGTATACTTAGAAGGCCATAATATGGACATATTTTTTTTTTATTTCTTACGCAGTACAATTAAAAAACCACCCATTAAATTGTTCGAACACGATCTATGTTTGCTGATTAACATGGCAATAATATACTTTCACTTTCACCAAAGGCGCCTTAGGTCGTTCACATACGAAATTTCTCTCAAAGATTGATATTATTGACCCCTACAAGATCCAAGAGTAAAGCAAGTCCCGTTTCTCTATTTTCACATCGATGAATGTTGTTTGTCATCTTCATCACTTAGACACCACTCAGAACTTGGGTGGATAATCATCTTCATAAATCAAAAACTGATCGATAACGACCAACGTTTGTTTTGACGAGTCTCCATACGAATAGCAATAATATGAGTGGATTCGATTCTTTCGTAACCTTTGGTTCTTGGGAAGATTGGACGTGCATACATAATATGATTCTAACCGATCTCACTCAACCAACATTGTTCATAGTTTTAATAGATTAATCATCCATAATTCAATTATTGAGGGATCTTCACAATGATGAAGATGATAATCATTATGAATTAACAGATCCAAAAAAACGTAGGAAACGGCTCCAGCTAAACCTAAACAGTTCATGAGCACGTCCCTGAAAACACTGGATTAACAATTTCAGTAGGTCCAGAAGATTAGGTATATCATTAAGATATCAACAAACTGAAATGTCATTGTCATACAGAGGCGTTCCTTGTTGATAAAATAATAGTTAACGTTTTTTAAGCACCTTGATTTGAATCGTTTTCGGAAATGACACAGAAAATTCTTTCTCGTGCAGTTTTGATGAATCACCACGTGAAAAAAGTGAGAATATCACTTATCACTTGTTGTGTGGGCGAACTTTGTTGGATGACAATTTCGGGGCCCTTGGCCCACGGGCAGTTTGGGTAGCGTTGGTCTATATACAGGGTGTTCCATGACTGTATGACAATCTTTCGCTGGCATACATGGAAGGTTGAAACAATAGTTGTTGGGGCTCAAAAGCATATACCTTAGAACATCGTAATGAATTTTTGGTGTAATACTTCAAGAGAGCCAAAAACACGAGTTTCACTAGTATTTTGATAATAACATAGTTTTAAAACAGTTGAGGGGTAAATCTATTTATTTCAGAAATCGTTAGTTTTTTCGAAATATAAAATGAGTACCTTCCCTGGAAAAAATCTCTCAAAAAATGGTGTTTTCGTACAACTGTAAAAAAAACTTGACATTTCTGCATCTCTATTTATGCTTGAATATTACTAAGAAATACTCGTTTTCACGGCCAGAATAATTCACAATACAAACAATTCCATTTATTGGAATAATAATGGTGTGAGTAGTGTAAATTTGAACAATTCCAACATGAATTCCCGACGATGTTTCATATTGCTGCTGATCAGAAACGTTTGATATTCCTTGGAGAGTTGATTCGACAATTTTATAATATATTTGAATTTGTTCGGAAGAAGATGGAAAATTCAATATTCTGTTAGAAATCCCAATTTTGTTATTCAAAATATCTTATTCAAATTAGTGGCATTCTCAGCTGTACAAAAAATGTTGTTTGTATTTCGATTATAAAATTCGTCTTCGCACGGCACATTCAACAGATTGTCTGGCCTCAGCCTGCGGTCTCGGTCAGAAGTTAACACTCTCATGCGCTATTGAAAAATAAACACTCATTTTACGCACAAAAATAATTATTGTAGCTGAAAATATTGACAACTGTCAAAGTTTGAGCAAATTATGTGTTACGGACCAGTCCGTTCCAGTCTTTCTGCTAACAACAGAAACGTGGGTTTGGTGTCAAATAATAGCCATTTTTTGAAGAAACATCACACCAAAAAATCATTATAATATACGAAGTGGTTCAAAACTTACCCCCAAAAACGTTAATTCTAAGGTATGTCTTCTCATAAGTAAGTCCTTTTTTTCCAAGCTGTAATTTTTTCCTTCAGAAGATGGACAATTCATGGAATTACTTCCTCATCTTCATGAATGGAAAAAGTGCGTCTTCAACATAAACCAAGCAACAAACTTACTTGACGTTCTTCACTATCAGCTTCTAATAATCCACAAGAAGGAGACACAACATGTCATTCAAGCAAGAAGAAACCGGAGTACAATCTCCACGATCTCTTCTCTGTCCATGCCGAAAGATGCACTGCACAAACAACGCGTATGGTACCAGCTACACACTTTATGGAAATCAGTCGAACCCTAAAGCCCTGCTTGATGTTCTTCCTCCGGATTTTGGCAAGAGAATGTTCTCGTGGATTGATTGGAAAGCATATTTGTAAAACGGAATATGCTCCGGTGAAAATGTAACCGAAGTAGGTTGTTAATTGGAGAGGGGCCTTCGCATTGAAGTGTGTAGATGGTACCATTAGCAAACAACTGTTTTCAAATGTTATCCTTAGCACTGGCTGTAAGTTAGGCGTCTTTCCGGTTGAAAGTTAGGAAGTTAAGTCTTGGCCAGAAAATGCATTATTCGTGTAGAATACAGGACTTCAAAAGTTGATTGTATATCAGGATGTGACAATCTCTTGGGAGCATACATGGGAGGCCAAAAAAATATAACTTTGATACACTTTGTTTATCATAATGACTTTCTGGTGCAATGTTTCATCAAGAAAAAGCCATTAACTGGCCCGTAACACATAATGTGCTTATAACGTACCAGCTAAACTCGTCAAGGTAACCGAATTACTTGTGACTAACGGGGATATAGGATGGTGAAACAACTCTTAATTCTTCCAGTTTTTGTGCAGGATTTTCTCTCCTCGTTTTCAAAAAATAAAATAGAAGTTATTATAATTATTTATATATATTTGTAGTAAGGACATATTTGTGATCTGCCCCAAAATGTCACTGCGCTTGGAATTAAACCTTCAGATACCTAAAAGATAAATTCTCTATTTGTCAGTGACACATTGTGTTTTGAAAAAAAAATGCGAATACAAATGAATTTTCAATAAAAACAAAACTTCTACTTATATTTCAGTGGACGTTTCGGGAACGAATCAGCTCCCGTTTTCAACACAATTCGTATATCTTTTCTTCACAAAATTTTCAATGTTATGTTGTTTTCACACTGAAAAGTGACAATTTGGAAAATGGAAGAATTCTGCTTACCAGGTGTTTTTTCATGAATTGATATTGAATTTGCCATTTTCATTTTCAGTTTTGAGAAGTGCACACAAGTTCTATATTCTATAGTTGTTCAAAACTTACAGCCAAGAACGTTGAATCCAAGGTATGATATGAAAATTCATATGACCAAGTAGTGTTATTTTTGACCTCCCATCTATGCTCCCGAAAGTTTGTCACCTTAGTCATGGAACACCCTGTATAATCTATAAAATACGCAAGTGCGTGTAATAGTGAAATAGATCATCAAAGCATGTATGATCATCAAATAATCGTAGTTCAATCGATTTCGTTTCATTGAATTCTGTCAAGCAATTATCTTCATATCAACGCTCATTAGCCTCTTACAATTTTGGAAATTAACTTGTTTTACGAAAGCCAGTGAAGGTGCAAAAAATTGATCACTAGAAATCTTGATAAGCGAATGAATATGAATTTGAGTTATTATATCCACATCCACATATGCGTGAAATTCATGGATATGCATATTTGCTGGATACACAACTCATTCATATAAACGAACTTCCCAAAATCATCTAAAAGTTGCAAAATAACAAAGTTCGAAAATACTTTTTGGATCACAAAACCATTTCACTAGATTTCTTGACTTTGCTAGGGCTGGATGATTTCTTTCTTTCAACAATTAATAAATTTATTAAATACTGTCTGTAAGTTCTTCGAGGAGGTGGTACATTCATTTTTCAGTTTTTTGTGGGATTTTCTCTCCTCGTTTCTAAAAAATAGAATAGAAGTTATTAAAAATTATTTCAATATAGTTGTAGTAAGGACAGATCTGCCCCAAAATGTCACAGCGCTTGAAATTAAACCTTTAGATACCTTGAAGAGAAATTCTCTATTGGTCGGTGACACCTTGTTTTTGAAAATTTGGAAATACAAATATAATTAATAAGTATATATATTATAATATTCAAGTAGAGATTTCATTCTTATTATCCAAAATCATGGGCCATCTGTGAAGGAATGCATAGAACAAAGAAAAACTACAAAATAACAGTGCTGCTGTAATCCAATTTCATGAAATAGTCTATTGTTAATATCTCCGATATCCTTTATCATTCCCAAGGCCAATATTGTTGATATTTTCAAAGAAAAATGATGAATTCACGAACAGTAATAACAGAAGAGGTACAAAAAGAGTACGAAAAGAGTTCTAGATGTGTCTTCTTTGAGCATTGAATCTCAGAGGAAAATTATACCAGTAGTGAATAGGTGCCTAACGTTTAATCAATTACAATCATTACTGTTTTTGTATTCGAGAAAAAAATTAAAAAAAATACTTTTTGACTTTTCCATTGCAAAAACTCAAATTTTCATCTGGAATGACTCTCTAACTACACACGGTATAGCTGTACCAATCTCTGAGAGAATCATATTCACTGAATCGGAAGCACTGACTGACTCGTAATTTCCTCTTAGATTATGACATAATAGTATCATGCTAAGGAAGTATTCAATTGAGGAAAGAAACGGTTTTATTTTATAACTTTCGATCGAACTGAGATGATGTCAGACTGAAATCTACTTTCACTTCTATTGATAATTGAGAATAAAACGGACTGTTTGTATAGGAGAAATTTACATTAAATGGTACTCTTCGAAGAAGAAGAGTCAGTACTGAATTACGTTGCAACTCATGATACTCAATCAAACAGGGGTATTCAAATCTAAAATTGTTGAGAAATGAATACTCCACAAAAGTAATAATATATACAGGGCGTTCCATTTGACTATTTCCACTAGAAGTGACAGACATGTCGATATCGTTATGTCAATTTGTTGTAATGAATGTACGGTTCACTGAGTTTAGTGAGTGAGTGAATCTGTCACAGTTTAACCAAAAGCGAAATGTTCAAGTTTCTTTGAGTAGTTCCTACAAGAGTTTCATATTTCTTTTCAATCATCACGATATCAAAACTTTAAGAGCATTTTGGCAGATGTCATATTTTGATATGACGTGAATTTTTTTCATTAGAACATCGCCCTATATATCATCTCATATTTTTGAAGGATGGATGAAATGAAACAAACTCATATATTTTTGATATCAGAAGAAATAGCTCATGCTAGGTACGGGATAATGTACAGGGTGTTCCATTGAAAAAAAATGGCAAGTCATAATATGATACTTTCCGAAATATTTTTGACATTCTCATGATTCAGAAAAAATATAAAATTTTTATATCCATCATGTTTTGGTAACTTTAGTAATATCCCCTGTAGAAGGGGTGCAAAAATATACACGAAATCACTGACCACAATCTCACTGTCAAACAAAAAATCATTTTTTATATTCGTGATTTCCATTGATTTGGACTCTTTGCAACTCCATTTTAACAGTACTCTCATATCCAATATTCCTCCTCACAATTGTGAGTGTAGCATATCTATACAAAAACAGAATAGGAAATAAAAATGACAGTTGCTGAAATTGTGATTGTATCGAATTGAGAAAATTGAAAACAGTGAGTCTGCTCTAAAGGACTCGACATATTGGTATTATTAATCATATGTAAAACTAAATAAACTGCAGGGAGACCTACTCCCTGGGGATACCCGATATTTTTCCAATACTCAACACCTAATATTGTATTCGCAATATTTGTTGACCAAATAATGAAAATTATCAATTTGATAAACGATGAAATCAAGCTCTTCTCTCTCCAGACGCAGACGTCATCATGCCTCATGAAATTTTGTCCTCTAATTTCGGGATACCCTGTAGAATGCGGAATACCATCTACAGAGGTCATGCTCCTTCAATATCCAACTTACAACCTATCAACCATTCAAGTGGTTTTTGCTTTCACGTTCGGAATTTATCTTCTCTCAAATTCATAAATAATAGTATACTTCTCACATACAAAGATAATTATTATATTGTGGGTATTTGACGCATGACACTGTTGTCGATAAGCAGGTTAAACTAACCGTATGACTATCGTGACCGTGATTTCTCTTTATTAATGATCATTCTATATTAATTTGAAAATACCATGTTTCGAATGTCTGCTCATTTTCCACAAATGAACAGATATCAATTACGTTGGAAACGAGTTATTTGATCAACGATTACACTCGAAAATCACGATAATTATTTTCATTTTAGATACTGATCACGGATTTCTTTAAGTTCGAGATGAAAATCCTCAGAAAAATTGAGAGCGCTCAAAGGGCGGGACTGGGCCTCTCACCAAATGGGAAAAATGCCAGGCATCTTTCAACCAAAAATGCACGCTATCGGAAGGTGTGTTCAGTCTAACGAGAGAAAATACAGTGAAGCAGTCATCAAATCTTTGAGCTCTCCTCAAATCAACAAAATTGATCTAACTAGGCAGATCTGATGATAAGGAAATACCCTTCTGAGTGCCAAAGCAGACCACGGTAGAGAATAATGAACATGAACAAGCAGATACATCAGCAATATGTACAATAAACACCAGAATCTTTATCAGAACTTCTTCGTCCGAAAGAGTCAAACAGGACTGCGGAAAGCCAACGATCTCATATTTCAACCGAGAAGGACTCAAAATAGTGGTCTGTGTAGAGGGTTTCACAGGTCTTCTTACGGTACAGAGAGGCAGAAGAACATCTCAGAGACAAATAAATCACTAGCATACAAAGGAGAGAAATATATTTTTGAAATTTCGGTTACGATTATTCGATCAGAAGCCAGAATAGTGTTACAACAAGAATATTAGTTGGCCTCAACATATCAACCAACATTGATGATTTTGTCAAATTTCATTGATGACTTTTGTAAATTCATTAGAGAATAACTATTGAACGATTACGATCTACAGAAGAACCAGATTAATAATTTTTACCTAAATGAAAATCATGCTTCGTCCTTGAATTATCCTGGTAATACACGCCCAAACACACCCAAGAAAATGGAATGTTTCAAGGATTCAAATAATAATAATTTGTCATTGAAAAGCAGGTCAACGAGATGATCATGTCTGTAGTCATCGAAGAAATGTGTAGCTAATCTTGTAGCATTCCTGAACATGTTGCAGAAATATCGATATATCGATACAAAAAACATATACCGGTATCGATATTAAGTTTTGCATATCGCACACCACTACTCAACATCCTCCTAATATATATATATAAATATAAATATAGCAAATAAATATAAATCTCTTTCGAAAATATGTTTATTGTGATTTTCAAGGGATCTAATTTTTATTTCTTTTTATAACGATAATAATATAGGTGTAGCTTCGGAAAGTAATTGTTGATCATAGAAGCTAATATTTATGAAAATAATGTAACCATAGAGTCTGTATCTAGGTAGAAGTTGTTTTTCAATGAATAAATAAAATGATTCTGGTAATAATCATTTTATAGTTATTCTCTAATTTACAAAATACATTGAAAGAAATTTGACAAAATCATTGAACTTGAGGATGAAATTGTTCATAAATACGATATATAGCAACTATAATAATGATAGGTATAGGACTTTCGAACAATTAAGAACTTTCACTCTCCAACGATAAATTCCTATTATACACACTCTGTGGATATAATAAGATGATTACTTTGAAAGAATGTTCGAGATAGCTTATAATCCAGTTGAATAACCACCTGACGACTTTAATATGTAATAAGCATTCTTTGATAGACGAGTTGTTTATCTAATAAGCGATCCGCTTATCGTATACAGGATGAATCAGAAAATATATTTCAGTGATAAAGGTATATTTTTATGTTCCACCTAGATATAGCTTCACCACCTACTGGTGAAATATTTTAAGTACCTTCCTCCTCTCCCAACATTCCACCACTGACTAACACGATGTTCTCCGAACATTATAGGATTTCCATTAGTGTTTTCAAAGGATAAAAAAATGTTCCAAAGATGAAATAGAAATTTGTCGATAGGTATAGCCAAGCAGGGGATTTATTTAGTACCTATACTATTTCTGCTGGCAAAATGGCACTGTCTGAATAGAAAAATAGAAGATCCACTTCTCTTATGGTGAATTCTTTGTTTTCGAATTTGCATTAAGATAAAAAAACAACGAAATTGCAATAAACTTGAAAAAATGAATAAAAATAAAATTCCCTGCTAATCTAGTCAATTCAGTATCCTCTTTACATATTTTCAATGCCGGAATCTGAACTGTAAAAAGTTCGCATACTCCGGATTCCAATTGAATTTTCAGAGAACCCTCAGAAGAATATTTTGGAGACGTAATTGAAAAATGTATGGTACCATGAGATCGACCCTAACAGATTTTTTTGACCCTTGATTCCTTTCAGGGAGATGAATTTCATGGTCGCATTCATGTCATGAAATCGACGAATTTTGAGTTTTTCAATAAATAGATCCAACAAATTCTAATAAATCGCAAACATTATACCTCGAAGACATTGGCCCATTTCGCAACATAAATAATGCATATATTCAAACAAAAACTTGTATCTTCAGTGAACACCTACCTACCTGTATTCTTCAAACTACATTGAACTTGCATCTATCTCTTACTCGATTTCGCCTTGAAGAGAAAGTTGCTTCACGAATAATAATTCATTATGGATGTGTTGGGTTCCGTTTTACTCGTATAGAAGGTAACATGGTATCCAGTCCTCGCGATCAAGAATGTTGTTCCACGCCAATTAATTGAGGGAATAAGCAATGATTTTCTTGTCGAGCGTTAAACTTTCCTATATTCAACTTCAAATGATTAAAATCGAATGTCATATGCAACGCATTAGATATTCATTACATTAGTTTTTTGTGATTGGATTCATATACTTTTTGCACGCTATAATAACCGGATGGAGAAACTATCTCTTACTTGTTATTTTTCTCTTTGAAATTTCTCGAGAAACCAAAATCAATTACAATCATCGATATTATACATCATGAGTAATACAGAGTTACAGTACAGAGTATACAGAGTTTGTCAAACTCATGTTTCCGGTTAGACGTGTTTGGAAACTAGAAGGTAAAAAATGCGGAAATTTCCCTCACATACCTCGTCCGTGAGGATGCCCTTCTCTCATGAAAGAACACTGGTTGTGAACTGATTTTTTATATGCCAACAAATATGCAAATGATGATATTATCGATATTTTCCTTAATGTGCTGAAATCAATGATGGCGAGGCTCTAGCAGCATTTTGCTGTGCTGTGTTTTCATATTCATAAGATGTATGTAAGACTAATGTGAATTCTTCGATAGGATAGATCAATAGTGAGGTACCTCAGGGCTCAGTCCTGGATCCACTTCTTTTCTAATGCACATTAATGACTTAACAGGTTCACATTATTGGCAGATGATCACCCTCATATGGCACAATAAAAGTACTGTTGGATTATATGAGGTACCTAGTTAACGAAGATCTATATAACTAATGCTTGAACAATCTCCAGATTACATCCCATACGGACGCCACTGCCTGTTGGGGCTTAGTAGGTGCACGTCATAAAAATAACCAGAACAGTATTGAAGTTATGATAAGAAAACGAATTTTTTCCTAAAATTTCAACATTCTATAGCTCGAAAGTTAATGTGAAATTTTATCCCTAAAATGAGCTGAGATACCATATTTTCTGCCATCAATTGAATTACACCCTGTATAATAGGTATATTGATATCAAAGCCTTATAGATTCGTACATTCACAAAGTCAAAATTGGTCCGCATGCACCAATAGACTGATCACCAAACTACCAACCTTTTCAAGCACTTATATCATTCAGATGTCATCATCCTTCGCCCCTTTCTTCCTACTATTCCTCAATGTCAACATGACTCCTTTTCATAACCATGACATAACGAAAACCTCGTATGACCTGGAATATCAGAAAATTTCATGTTATCGACCAAGATTTAATTGATTGTGAGATGTTTTGAATTACCTGATGGTATCATGTTATGTCCAAACCTAACCTAACTCTCTTTCACTCCTGGCTCATCCAGCTCCCCACACAAACCGATATGTATTATACCCGCACGCAGACCCTACCCTGCGCTCTGATCTTCCTTCATGCACTGGAAACTACAGGATTTTCGGGAATCGTCATACCCGCCGTTTCCACCACTATTCCTGCGTCAGCAGTCAGCAGGACGGAGTTTCAGAGGAAATCGATGGATGCTTATGACCTCACGGCTTCGCCGAATGATTATTTTTTTCTACTCTCTAAATAGAAGTGATGCATTTGTTCCCTCTTTTCAGTTTGAAAAGCTGCCAATTTTGAACTATTGGGATGTAGAAATGTTGAAACCTGTGAGATTGTCGATCAATTTGACGTCGAGGTAGTTACTACAACAATGACGTGCAATTAATTCAATTCAATTCATCATTTGCGTTACGTCGCGTTGCGTATCTTATAGTATCGTATCTACCCTATCATTCGTTTTAGTTTGATATAATTTGACCTTCTGAGATTGCATATGCACATTCAAAACTTCTTCACAGTTTTTTCTTCAAAATTTCCCATGCATATATAATAATAATAATAATAATAATAATATAATAATAATAATAATAATAATATAATAATAATAATAACGTTTATTGTGCATAAAAAAAATAAATTTTACACACAAAGGGAAAAAGGGTTAGCCATAAGCTATCTTCCACCCTTCCCAAAATTGACATGTATTTTCGTGGTATAATTAAATTAAATGCATTGAATGAATAATGAATAATAATAATGAATAGAAAGTAAGAATAGAAAAAGAGAAAAAAACGAGGAAAAAGAAAAAACTCATTATGTTGTCTAAGGCTACCGACTAAGGACAAACAATAACATTATTCACACCCGAGTTATTTGGAAATATACGAATTGTGAAAAGATGATGATCTATAGACAATGAAAAATATCTTCATTAGGAAATAGTCAGTTGTGATTTTCAAAACTTTTTTAAATTGAGTAATTGAAAGATCCAGTAAAGGTTGTATCTGATTCAAGTATGAAGGGGCCAAAAATGAAAAGCATCCTTCGAATTTCGAGGTATTATGAAAGGGAATATTGAAAGAATCATTCCTGATATTTACCAAATGAAGATCGGATCTCCTGGTTATCAAACTATATAGGTACCTAGGAGTTTGAGTTTGTAGCAACCTGTACACAAATATACTAGTAAGATATTGAACTCTGGCTTTGACATTTAATTCTTCCATACTTATTAGATAAGGACTTATGTGCTCTCCGAATGGTATACAACATACAAATCGCATGCAAGCGTTCTGAATACGTTGCAATTTATTCTTGTTATACTGTGGTAAGAAGTTGTAGTATACTGAACAGCAGTAATCGATATGAGGATAAATCAGAGTTTTGACTAATCTTAGTTTCATTTCTGTAGAGAGCTGGTATTTGAATTTATATAGATTCTTATATCACTCAGAATAGAAGATAATGGCGAACCCATGGCCATACCAAAACTTTGTGAATGAAAATAATTATCCAATTGAAAATTGGATAACGAGACTGAATTTAAAAAATTCCAATATTCAAACGTCAACCACTAAGATAAGTAGGAATTTTAATATTTGTTCAAAATACATTTGTCTTCCAAATTCTTCGAAAAACAAGGTGTCACAACGAATAGAGAATTTCTCTTTTAGGAATCTAAAGGTTAAATTTCAAGCGCAGTAACATTTTGGGGCAGATCCAGGGTGATCTTTATAATTTATATTTCTATGTTTAGAAACGATGAGAGAAAATTCCAAAAAATCTGAAAAAATTAATAAAAGAATATAACAATTATCCTACAGACAGTATTTTGCAATAGTGTATCAATTTCGAATAGACGCCCTCTATTGTATATTTCCGCATACCCCAGCTCAGACTGTCCGATTTCGATTCCAAAGGAGGTGACTCTTGATGACATTTCCAATGACATTTCAGGTTCAGATGTCGAGGTACCTATTTAGTAGACAAATTCGGTACTATGTCTCGAATGGAATCGGAGAAATTTTACGACTCCCTAGATGAAGAATCGGACTTCTATACACGACGTGCCAAAGAATCGGATGAAAAAGACGATATAATTCCGTTTTACAATAAAAATATCCGCCGGGACGAAATAGAGCTGAGTAGGACTCCGTCAAAGATCAACGTGTTTTCGACCAAGCTGAAGAAAAAGAAGACGACACGAAGAAACATCGGCTACAACGATAATAATTTGAAAAGTCGTTCCTACTTGGATATGTTTTACGCACGAAGTGGAGTGTCTCAAAGCTGTACTCAGAGCGACGGAAGTTTCCATAAGTCTTCAGGTAGTCCGGATTTCTCAGATTCGGATATTTCTCCCTGCAGTTTCATGACTTGTGATGATTCCGATGGGGATTCCTTTTATCTCAAAAGTGGCAATTCAGAGTCATGGTAAATACGCATTTTTTATCCTATTCAGCAAATGAAAAAAATAACGTACACTGATTACGTTGAAAATTTCAAATTACATGCCTGTTTATTACGTACTCAAAGAGATCTCGTTTCTAACGGACTAACCTACAGATCGTTCTGAAAATTCAGAGGCGTGAATAAATAGATGTATATTCATACAGTGTGGACAGTGTATAACGCGAATCAAGATTTGAGTTCGTTACTCAGAATCAAAAAACATTCGTATTTTTCAGTTGCAACTTCGATATTTCAAATAGAACACCTATATATCATCATCATTTGGTATCTCTATCACTTTCCCAGCAACTTCACATAATATGTCCCTATATACCTATCTGTGACCGTTTCCAATAACACGAAAAATATTTTTTTTTCTGAGAACATTGCAAACAAACAAAATATTGTTGATATTTTTGGATTCTCAGATGAAAAAAAAATTAAATTATGTATGGAGGTGCTACTTTGAGAATCCCCAATAGCCCAGAGGTAAATTTCAGTTACTCCTTACAGGGTAATGAAAAATTCATTTGATCACGTTTTAGTACACATATTTGGTACACTAAATCAAAAAAACTATTTTTCAACTGGAACTTCCTGTAAAATAAATCATTTCCATTTTTCCTATCACTTTCCCACCAACTTCCAAACAACAACCACAATCACCTGATATTTCCCAATACTTATCTGTGACCATTTAGAGATGAGAATTGGTATTTTTTTCTGACTAACGCTAATTGTGAAAAACCCTGTATAATGGAATAAAAATACAGTGGTCCACCATGCATTTTTTCATTATTCAAAGAGCGTTCGTTATCGCCGACTCTCTTTCAAAATATACCTACAGGGTGAAGTGAATTGAAATAAAGATCTTCAGATATATCTACACTTACTTTCCTATGTTTTCCAGCCATGACAATCATTCCACCTTGAGAGAAAACCCTGACTTGGCTCTTCCCATAACAGAGGCTAATAATAATTCCAAAAAAGTTTCTATGGAGCAAGAGCAACATCGGAAAATTGATCCATTATTCGTCAAAAAATCAACTGCAATGAAACGAACTCATCATAAAACCATTTCTAGTAAATTGCCAGAGATGGGAAGACTAGGACCAGAAATTCCAACTGATAAAGTTAGTACATTCTCCGATTTCTGAATCTCTACCACAGTCCTTGCCTCATTACATGAACAATAATATCAACATTTTCAGTATTTTAGGTGCCTTATTTCTGTAGATGCATATTTCACTTTTATTTTTCGAAAAGACTAAGCGCATTCGCCATTTCTCCGAAATTCATTCTACCGTGTGAAAATTCGAAAGCGGGACACCTCGATACAATTTCCATTCACTCTCCGATCTTAATGATATCAATTTTAAATTGTATAGCTCGAAAAACTGTACTTCAGAACAAAATATCATTTTTGTACATAATCCAAGTTCTGCTGCATATATCTTTTTCGAGAAATCATGTCATCGATTTGTTTTCGAAAAATCTAATAGCAATTGCATTAAGCCCCCCTTCGAAGGGATCTCAAAAATATTTGATATTGATAATTCTCAGAAATCATATTGCTATCGTATATAATAGTGTCTTGATTGTTTCTCAAATCTTGTTGAGTTGGCAATTAAATACCCGCGCGCATATACGTGTACAATTGTGTGCGAGTAACAAAAAACCATTATTGATTCCACAGAATTATTATTATCATGCAATTTGGTACAAGACTATTTGAGGGGGTGCTCAATCCAATAGTAAAAGATTGCCAAAAACATTTCTTGAACTTACACCACCAAGAATATACACAGCAGGCCTTGGTTTTCGTCGAAGTTCTTGTAGGATTCCTCAAAAAGTTCGTCGAAATTAGAGAATAAATACAAATTCCGTTGTATCAAGGTGTTCCGTTTTCAAGTGAATCACACTGTATTCATAAATGATAAACACCGTATATTAATGAATATAATACAAATAAATTTTACAATTGGAAATTCTCATATTTTAGACTGCCTCACGCCACATTCAGAACCGTCATATTTCATTCCATATAATTTCCCTTGCAGTTGGAGCTTTTGAGAAGAAGACAGCAATATGGTAGAAGAGTGAGTCAAACCTATGGGATTAAGATGAAAGAAAAAAAAGTGTTAGAAAATTTGAAGCTGGAAATATCAAATTCAAAAATATGTACTTGAATGGGAAAAAATAAACGTGATTATCCTCTATTCGTTATATTCACATGTTTCGTTGGAAAATGGGATATGCGTCAACTGTGGATTGAGATTATCAAGACGGTTATTCCAAATATCCTATACCTAATAATGGATCTCTGGATCTTTATCACGGCGAGATTCATAACTTTATAATCACCCTGTACATTCTCCTCAGATTTGGCAAAAATACTCTCCTCAATATCCATAATTTTCGATGAACATAGTGTTAGCCAGTGGTAGAATGTTCGGAGAGAAGGTATTGAGATTTTGCTATGCCAAACTTGGTCAAATGATGAATTCATTCTCATACTTTTTATATTTTCGCAGACTAAGTTTACACTAATTCTGGGGCTAAAGTTAGAGAAATCACTACTTAATTTTTGTAGATTTTTTAGTTGAGATGCTCAAACTTTTTGATTGTGATACACCGAGCTTAGTTATTGACGACTTCATGGGAACAGTGTGGTACCTGACATCATCATATTGGGCATTAAATGATCTACCTTCCTGGTGAAGGTACAAGCTTGAGTTTTTGTTGCTTAGAACTCTACTAGATTTTCAGATCACCATTCCAGAATTCTTGCCAGAACACCTTCAAAGTATCAACCTCTGGTCTGATTGGATGATATAAGGGCTCTATATAGAGAAGAAGGCGGAATGACGTGTACTGTAACTGGGCTGGAGATCACATCCAACAAATCGTTGATGTGATGTGATGGTATCAAAGACCCCATTTACCACCACATGGAGTGATATATACTTATTGGCTCGAAGGGACGATACCCTAGAATAGGTTTTATTGAGCTATGGTTATACTAGTGAGATGTTGGTAATTTGCAAAGCGGTATTGGATATATAAGCAAGATAACTTCCGAAATCTCTTCAACACATTGCATAGGATCTTGATTCGAAACACATTCTTCTCCAAGAAAATCATGCGATAATGGGAAATCATCCCTGCGTCGGCTGTAATGTCAAAGAGTATGTGGGGGTGTTGGACTGGTTTGCAGAGTGATATAAGGGCAGGTATCGGAGATGAGTGTGTGGTCTGAGTTTCCTACACAGACAATTTCCTTGTCTGTTTGTGGATATCGATCTTGAACCACATTATATCTAATTCGATGACGTGTACCTACTCTGAATCTGAAATGGACATGAAGCTCATAGCCAGGGCAGAGCATATTATGTAGATTAGTGTTAGTTTTCATGAGTTGACCTGCGTCTTAGTTAATGCCAGTATATCTGGTTCCTCCGTCTTTAGATAGTAATTATTATTTATATTTGTTCCTGTTCGGACTTCGGATAATACCTCCCCAAGAACCGCTCGCCTAGAAATCCGAATGGAGAGGTATTTTTCTCCCGGAGTATTTCACTCCTGAAGATCATCTAGTTTTTTTTTCTGAAAAGGGTATAGGTTTGGATTTAGGAAGAGGAAACTGGGTATGAAGCTATGACCGGATAAAGCTCGACCAAATGTTACCCATGTCACAGCAACTCTGTCGATGTGCGGTTGTGTCGCACCAGTGATGATGGAAAACATCATCTATCATCTCATCATTGTCGAAGAATAAATGAAATCCTACTCTGGAAATCAGCAAGGAGCCATTGAGTCAGAGGATTAAATAAAAGAAGAAAATATTTCAACATGACATATGACAAAATGATGACAAATGAATGACGAGTCAAAAACTAAAAAATCAACAATTCACACCGTGCAGTGTGCAGAAAAACTGATAAAAAAGAAATATTTTTTCGATAAAAAAAAGACTCAATGCACTGATCCATGTGTTGATGAGAGATTCCGAAAAATTCAACCAATCCATCATATATTATATTTTTTAGTTAGTTGAATTATTTTGAAAACAAATTCTATGAGCTCTTCCAGTCAATCATCTGATTCAGACGAAGCTTCAAGGTAAGAATATTTCACAAAACAGACAATAATATAAAATTCAGTTCATAATATTGTCGATTGAATGATTCAATGATTTTCAGATTACTAGGTTATCCCCAAGTCAATATAAATATTGAATGTCATGATACCTAATATTAAATATCAATATATCAACCTAACCTTTCAACAAATCTATTTATACTTCACAAATAAGTCAATAAATGAATATACTCAATAATTATTTCAGGAGCAACCCAGAAGCATCGTCCAGCAACCACACAATTATATCTACAGATAATAAGGAGGAAGTTATGAAACGTGCTGCTGCTAAAAAACTCATAGAAAGATACTTCTATCAGCTCACAGATGGATGTGGAAACCCAGAATGTGACAACCAGTTCTGCGCTTCTAGTGGTTTGGTTAGTAAAGAAGGGTTTCAGAGGATTTTTGAGAAGTTCATATTTTCTTCCAGATGAATGAATTGACACCTGATGAAGCAGCGGCTCAAGCTATCCACTTGTTCTCACAGGATGCACGTCTTTGTGAAAGGCACCCTAATAAGATAGCTCGAAAACATGAAAATATAATTGTGAAAAATGATGAAATATCTGACAACCTCAGCTTGAAAAACTGTAGAATACCTACAAATGACATAGTTATATCACAAAACAATTTCAAATGTAATACTGGTGAGTAGCAAGAAGAACTCTTTGTTGATATAATGATGGTTTCCATTTTTTTTAGCACCAGTACCTACCTTTCTTAATGAACAATCTTTGTATGATATCATTGATAAATGTGAAACTAATGATAGCTATTCCCCACTGATACGAACAATTGGAGAAATATTCAGTAGTATCGAGAATCTGTCTAGAAGTTTTTCTGAAGATGCAGTCCGTTCAGAATCTGAAAACAATTTCGGAAGTGCAGGTAAAATATTTAATCAGACTGAAGCTTTTCTTGTGAAATATTAGTACAGTGTGACTGTACATTTTGTCTTGATATTCAAATTGATATTGGGACCCATGTTAGGAATCAGGGAAAATTTGAGCTCAATATTATTATTAAATGTATAATTATTTACACCTTATTGTGGCTTAATATTGTTGTTTTTAGCTGAAAACATTCATTATTTCATATGGAGTGCTAAAAAAAATTGTTCACTGAGATAATATCAATTTATTTCAAGCATTCAGATAAAATATTGTACTTAATTTTATATTTGAATATTAAGAGAGCATACTCACATGGTTATAATGTGGGATATTATTGATGTCAGTATATTGTTGACAAATCAGAGTTCTATTTAAGGTTTTTAGATTCATCTAAGGAAAGGATAGATATTTTTGTATATACTTTCGAAACTTATTCTCAATCATTGATGTTGCCAAACATGTCATTTATATAGATAATCATTCAAATTGAAAGTTGATTTGACAAAAAATATCTTCAAAATCATAATCTCACTTGAAGAAATATTTTCACTTGACTTGATTTCTCTTGATATTAATGACTTCTTGCAATTTCAAAATAGAAACTATCCAGAATATTATATGATATTGAGTAAGTCATCAGAAATTTTGGGTCTGAGGTCTCATTAATTCATCTCAGGTGACATATCTGGCCTGAAGAAAGAAGAAGTTAGGATACTAGAAGGGGAAAAAGATAAGGATGAGGACAGTTGTGCAGAGACCAGTAAAAACAGCATCCTTCCAGTGGACATACCAGCTGTTAGAAGAGCATATGCTGCTCTTTTCAAATTGAATTCATCAATATTCGAAAATGCCCTTGTCAATGCTCTCGTTACTTTAGCTGGAAACCTGCAAATGGAACTGCCCACAAGGAAGGAGAAAGATAACCAAGATGATATTGTGAATGCTCTTGTGATTGTCTTTGAGATTCCAGCATTAGGTGAGAGATTCAAACATTCTTGAATTTTGAAGAAATTATATGGAAAAATGCCATATTCACTGAAAGTACATGAAATATCTGTCCCATAATATATATATTTTGCAGCAAATGTACTGAATAAAATACAATACATGGTTGTAGAAATTCTACAGAACTGATGAACAACCTATTATGGATGATACACATTTAGGAGAAAACTGCTGATATTTCATTTAAAATTCAGAATATGGATCCTGGTGAAACTTGGAGTCAATGAAAGTTATAATTCAGAATTTCTGTATTAATGAAATTTGAATGGTTCATGTTCTGGAAAATCTACATCCCTAGACTCACGTTATTTTGTACTGATTTGAATATTTAAAAATAAATTGCCATGTGTTAGTTTGGCAAAAACTCAAAAATGGCTGGACCAATCTAAATATTTTTCAGGAATACTTCACTTCAGAAACAGCTATATATTTGGTGCTGCTAGAGGTCACTTTGGATTACTTTCAATAGATGGCGTTCATGGCCAAGGTTGCCAATTGGTCTTTACCGATTTACTCACAAATTGACTGACGTTACAAGAATATGCTACCTCAAAACAGCTTTCTTTTCTATGATGCTGAAGAATATGCTCAGTTGGTCGGGTGTAGCGAAATCTATACTGATGTACTACATATCTAAAAATCGCGTCTCGGAAAATCACAACCATGTATAGGTTTGCCATATAGCACTGCCAAAAAGGTTATATTCGCCCTGGCAAAAGACAAAAGATCTGAATATTGGAACAGTCTACCAGGCCTAATCGAATCAAAGAAGTTTATTTCATGTAACAGGAAGGAGCAGGATACTGACAAGCTACTGTAACTTGATAGATCACATCCTAGAGTCATAGTGGCCTTGCTTATGGCCCACTGTAAGCTCAGATATCACATGCATAAAATCGGACTTGCACAAGATGCAGAGTGCAGGTTATGTATGGATGATGATGAAACTGCCGAACACACATTGTGCTCGTGCTCCGCAGAGGCCAGAATCACGTTTTCTACATTCGGCAATACAGTAGTAATGCCAGAAGATCTAATCAAATATTCTCCCAACACTAGACTCAGTTATGTAAAGAGATTGGGCATGTTGGGAGGAATATAAACTCATAGGTGAGCCACAATAAGCTGTGGGCCGCAGTGGAGGGCCTGTATTAGGCCCACTCACATTGAACCTAAAACCTAGTCTCGAAAAAACTCGAAAATGATTAGAATATTTTGTTTTTGTTTTTTTCATTGCTGAGATGGTCTATTGGGGTATACTTTTCATAGGTACACATTTCCAACCAGTTCACAATAATGAATAGTATGTAATAAAGCAGCAAAAATAGCAAAGGACGTGTAAATCAATTACCTGTGAAGTGGATACATTTCATTTTTTTTTTGTTATCATTGAGATGTCAGCAGCTAACACATAGACAAGCTTCAAAAGATTGTTGAAGTTTACAATATGAAAGGAAAACTCATTCTGATCGTGGAACATCATGTGAGCTAGCTGTGGAATGTTGGGAATTGTGGAACGTATTGGAATTTTGTTTGGAGGTCATAGGCATCAATAAAGTTCCACAACTTAGCAGTTCTGTTGATGAACGATTCTTGATAGAGCAAGGTTCAATAGTTGTCAAGCCTGACAATCTAGGATTGACCTGTCTGAGCATATCTACATTTTCGATCAGGAATCATTCGTGCACCGTCCATGGAAGTATCTATAAAAAAGGGAGATATCAGCCGACGTTCCAAAGAGGTTAATGAATTCGTGAGTGTAGTATCACCGACCAGGCGAACACCTCTCTTCTGAATAGAATCTATGAACTTCAATGTTTTTGGAGTTCAGCTCCACAAACATGTGAACCAAACTTGAACTCGAAAGTGTTGGTTTCTTCTTGTAGTGTTTTAGCCAATGTAAATCAGCTGAAAGTGAAATATTTTCAGATATCTTCCACCTCGAGCGATTCATCAGCAAAGGGAAAGGACTGGAGAAAGCTAGATGATGTAAAACATCATAATTCTTGTGTTTTGTTGTGTGACCTCTGAACTTTCAAGAAAAATTCCAATAGCTCTCTCGAATTTTCTATCGCTGGCTAACCCGATATTGCACGGGTATTATAGGTGTTCCTTTCGAATTTTCGAAAGTTTAAAAAATAAAATATCATCACAAAGCTAGTTTCACTTCAAGATTTGATAAGTGTGTATCCCCCACAATAATGAAACTTAATCGCGGAATATTTGTATAATTCTTCTCAATCCAAGTAATATGCTTTGAAGGTCGTCGTCGGTTTTCAGGGATCAAAGTAATTCTAATTTCTCACCTACTCATGCGTATATGCACTGATGTCAGCATACTGTTCTTGTTCTCAGGGTCCGGCGATTTTTTGGAAACCGCCTTGCCTGCCATCTGCAGGGCTGTGCAGCGTCTATCAGTCGAAGTTCAAGGCAAACTGGCGAGGATATGGTCTGGCTTATCGGCGAGGACAAGCATCAAGAACATTTTGGAGAATTTGCAACAGCTCATTACCCTTCGTGTCATAATGACTCCCTTCCAGAGGGACTTTATTGTGCAAGACGAAAACGTCATTACCTCCGCTACGAAACTCATGAAGGTACCTCGTCCAAAAAATATTTTGTGCAACATGTCCAAAAAGTATAGTCGGGCATCGGTCTCTAGTTAAACAAATGACTGTTTTGATAATAGCAATTTCTCTTATTTTGACCACATTGAATGAAAATCTTCCTTTTCAGATTTTGTACTATGCCAATATGCTCGCTGGCTGTCTGGAATCGCCAGAGCTGAGATGCCATAATATGTCAGACTCGATCGAAAGTTCTCTTTTCAAACCGAAGAGCGCGCCACCTATAGATCCGCTGGCAAACGAATTGGGCGTTCATGTGCTCGACTGTAGAAGGCCCTATATAAATTTCTCCGAGTTTTATAATGAACTTCTCAGTGATACTGTTGAGATGGATAGAGATTTTGCGAATTACAAGAGCGAGACAGGTGTGTGAGAATATCGACTTGATTTTTGACTACTCAGTTTTATGTTTTTGTTATATATGAAGAATATTGTAATCAATTGTAGTTTATGAGAAATAATGAATGAATATATGAATGAAATCAAGGTAAAACATTCTAACAACCAATATTTCAGCTATAAATTGTATATGTGAACTTTTCTGATCTTCCTCGCATTTTTTATTTGTAGTTTTTTTTTATATTCCATACATGCCAAATAGTGACAATTCATTCGATTTTTAGAAGTTTCGGACTCCCGGTTGGTCTAAAAAAGAACTGATAACACTATTTACACTTCTCATGATTATTATATTCATTATTCATATAATTATATAAGTATGATAAGTATAATAATTATTCATAATTATTATACTTTCTGATAATATCTCCTGGGATACGGGTTAAGTAGTCTCCGACTGGATTCGAGAACTCCCATGTATTATCAATATTCAATGAAGTGGGGAATAGTGTATTACAGTAAATAGACCTAATTTCTCAAATCAATGTTGTTATTTTTTGTTTTTAGGTAAATTCACATTCATGTATTATCCGTTCATATTGACACCAGCTACAAAAACGATGGGACTTTATTTTGATAATAGGATACGAATGTACTCTGAAAGGAGGATAAGTTTCTTGCAAACGGTCACCGGAATGCCATCACAGCCATTCTTGAAGTTGAAAGTGAGGAGGGACCATATCATAGACGATGCCTTAGTAGAAGTGAGTATTGGCTAAATCATTATTGCTCCATCTTCACTATGTCCACATTTCAATTGAGGTGCTTACATCTTTCCATATTTCGGTGACTTATCGAAATTCCCATGCTCACTTACATTTCGCAACTCCAGTATCATGGTTTATCTATTTTGATACGATGGCGGGCATCTTGTAACATAAACCTAATCATTCATTCACCTCCACTAATCAAAAATTGATTATTCAACCTTCGAATCGCGATTTCTAAATACGTTACTTTGCTTTCGAGTCTTATTGTAGTGAATCCGTTGAATTTTGTAATGGCGGTGGAAAAGTTGGAGGTATCCGAGAGATGTGCCACAATGATCAAGTTTTTTCGAAAGCTCTGAATTCCTCGAAATAAGTAGTAATGCAAACTTGATGAAGATGAAGTTGGGTTCCCCGAGAATTGTTGCAAAGACTTGAATAGCATAGTCTCATTAATCGATGTTTGACAGTTACTTCCCCAGATAGATACCAAATATTGTGAATTTGAGTAAAGCAGGCAGAAATAAATGCTCCTCAAGTATTTAACAGGAATATATATATATATATATATATATATATATATATATATATATATAAATTATGTAATAATTTTGAATAAGATTCCTATGATGGAATTTATTTTCTATTATTTATCATGAATAATCTATATGCTCAGTCACAAGATTATCACTATAGAGACCTATATTGATAATATTATATCATTGTTCAGAATCACCACTTTTAATTTACTTCATTCTGGTGGGTATTTGATTATTTTTTCACATCGACGAAATTCGAATTCGTGTCGCTTTCAGCTGGAAATGATCTCGATGGACAACCCGAGCGACCTGAAGAAGCAGCTGGTGGTGGAGTTTGAAGGCGAGCAGGGCATCGACGAGGGCGGCGTCTCCAAGGAGTTCTTCCAGCTGGTCATCGACGAGATCTTCAATCCCGACTACGCCATGTTCGCCGTCCAGCCCGAGTCGCAGACGGTCTGGTTCAATCCGACGAGCTTCGAGAGCGACGCCCAGTTCACGTTGATCGGGATCGTTTTGGGTGAGAAATAGAATATAATTGGAGTTTATTGTGATCGTGTATCCATCACTCAATTTATAGTCAGTCTGTAGGTATGTGAGGTAATATGGACGAGTGAGCAGATTTTTTTATTATTGTTTATTGTTTATTATCCCAAGAAACATTGAAACATCACTGTTTATGACAGGGGGAGATATATATATATATATATAAAATATATATTATAATATATATATATATATATATTATTTTATATATATATATATATAATATATATATATAATGCAAAATAAATGATCTAACATGAAATATAACATAAAAAAAATCATGATGAACTGGAGTTATTCTGACATGAATACGGACAACCACTCTCGATAGTAATTTATGGAGAATATCTTGAAGGATACTAAGAAGTCGCTAATCATTTTTACTTTTCAGGTCTACTGAAGATGGCAACTTAGTTGCCGATATACGTATTCAAACTTCTCTAAATATTATTGTGGTTTTTGGGTTTCTATTTATTTTGTATTTGAGTATTACTACAATCTCCGAATAGTTTCTTAAGTCCAGGATTCAATTTGTAGTTAGTCTGTACTGTAGATGTGGTAATATGGGCAGTTTTTTCTCACGAACTTTTTACCCATTTCTTAGATCTGAACCAAGTTGATGATTACACGGCCATTTTCCATTGCCACTGGCTATGGAGAGTGACAGGGTTATTCGATGCGCAGTTCACTTTGATCAACATCTTTTTGGATCAGAAGAGGAATCAATAGGTGTTTGTTGTGTTCATTCACGATGGAAGTATCTTATGACTCCATGACATATAATATGTGTGTTTTGGAGCGAAGTACACGCATTTGGACGAGAATATTTTTTTAATGTTTACTCATTATTATTTATAGGAATTCGTTTTGATTATATTTTTTTCCGATTATTGAACCTTAACTTCGCGAATAATATGTCACAGACATTTTTAAACGGCAAACTTTGGCGGACATTGATACCGACATATTTTTTTCTTTAGAAGTGGGCATTCCATTGTTTAGTTAGATGATTAGTTCTTTCTTCATTTTATCATCCAAATTTCCTTTTGTCTGACTACCCTTCTACGAATTAGCCCGCCTGTTTTGTTCACGTGTATAGGTCGTGACAATATTCCACTTCACAAAATTCAGATTGAAATACGCACGGCCATATTGACATGTTCCCAAGAACTTATACCAGGTCACATGACTTCCGCTTGATCGGGTCACGTGACAAAACGATTAGATCATTCAATTGGTTAGATGCATGAACTAGTTTGATTTCTTGATTGATTACTTTGGCATCATTATACTATAGAAAATAAATAAAATTTAACTAAATTTTAACCATAAATGCTCGACGATACGGTATTTATATTTTTATAAAGAATCACATATTTTTATATCGATATATGGTGATATCATGATAAATACTGATACAGCTGCCAGAATGAAACCGTTTTGTCGAAGTATTTTTTTTGGATATCGTAGAAATTTTGTCAATATTAAAAATATTGGACAAACTTAGAGTTGAGGAGAGTTTTAATTTCAGACATACGTAAAATTGAAATAATTGAAAAATAGAAACAACTTTCCTTTGTGAACATTCTTGAAATACAAAGAAATGTGCCTATTTCGAGCGATTATTTATTAAAAAATGTAACTCTCGACAGGTAGCGAAAGTGACGTGAGTAGGCTATTTTCTTTTTTCAAAGCAGAACCGAACGTCCCAAGTTGATTTTCAAAATAAATTAATAATAAAAAGTTCTTTCCCATATGATGTCAACTCTCTGTATATAACTATGAAATGCTCAATTGTGCCTTCAATAACTAGTTTCTCCATCTAATCTCTTCTATTTTCTTCTTTCTTCACATGGAAGCAGATCAGAATTATTTTCATATTGAATTGAATCGATCCGAATTAAATGGTTCATTGTTCACAATCTAGTACCCTCTTCTAGGCTTGGCTATCTACAACAACATTATACTGGCAGTCAATTTTCCAATGGTGTTGTACAGGAAGCTGATGGGTAGAAGGGGAAGCTTCGAGGATTTACAAGATTGGAATCCGGTAGGATTATTATATTGTGATAAGTAGAACGGCCAGGACAGTAATCCAATTTCATAAAATGTTCAATTGATAATAGCTCCATTATTCTGTTGAAAAGTGCCTTACCTTCGAGACCATTTCATCAGTTTTTCTTTGTCTAACCTCTAACTAAAATTGTTAAATAACAAGCTACTTTCACGAAATGATACAATCTAGCTTGAGTTCTGAATCGAATATGAGTTACTCCGTCTCTTTTAATTATTGATTTCGCCAATAACGAGTACAAGAATATTTTCACTAATGCATTTATCAAATATCCTTGTCAAGTATACTATTTTGTATTGAAATCGTAGGTAGTGTACAGCAGCCTGAAACAGATGCTCGAATATAACCAACAAGACATTCAAGATGTGTTCATGCAAACTTTTAGAATTAGTTACCAAGATGTTTTTGGATCTACTATCGATTACGATCTGAAAGATAATGGATTTGAGATCAATGTAACTCAAGAAAACAAATATGTAAGTTGTAATCACTCTTGTAAAGGACTTTTGCAATTTCTTTTTGGGGTTTTCAGGAATTTGTCGATCTGTATGCTGATTTTTTATTGAACAAGGCGGTGGAGAAACAATTCCATGCCTTTTATAAAGGATTCCAGATGGTTGTAGACGAATCGCCTTTAGAATTATTGTTCCGTCCAGAAGAAATTGAACTATTGATATGTGGCAGTAAAGTAAGTTTTCTAGATTTATCAAGTCTACCTTACACAAGTGAACTTGACTTCGCTAATAATTTCGGTTGGATCGCTGACATCCGCCTATATTGAGCTCAAATCATTGGTGTTATGATAATAAGTGTATTCAAAATGTCTATAATGCACAAATTGGTAATGAATGCAACAAAAATTTTCATGAATTATAATTATGCTCAAGTGTTCCATTGGATGTGGTGGCGGTGATGTTAGAAAATCTCTCAAAACATTCTGAACCAATTAACCAACTCCAATTAGAAAGAAACCCATGATTGTGTTTCAATTATTTGGACAGCAATGTAATGAACAGATCTGTCTCGCTCTTGGTCGACGAATTGGAAACAGCTTCGACCAATATCTTTCATTTGGGAAGATTGTTGAATACTTTTCTGTCCAGAACTTATCTTCACGTTCTCTTTCAGAACTTCGATTTCGATGAGTTGGAAAACTCCACCGAATACGACGGAGGCTACACAAACGACTCTCAACTCATCAAGGATTTCTGGTCGATAGTCCACGCGCTGTCGTTGGAAGACAAGCGAAAACTCTTGCAGTTCACCACGGGCTCCGATAGGGTGCCTGTGGGAGGCCTAAGTCGGCTCAAGCTTGTGATTGCGAAAAATGGACCCGACTCTGATAGGTAAACATATCGACTGTTGTAGTTATTGCAATCATTTGATTGAAAACTTTCTGACAAAGGCGAAGAGGGGGGAAGGGGAAGAGGAAGGAAGTTGCCTCCCCCCCTCTCCGTGAATGGGAAAGTAATGGATACTTTTGGAAAAGAGAAAAGGAGACTGGGATTTTTGTTTTTCAAGGAAATCAACAATTCTGTAATATCTTTTGTATCTAATCTTCTTCAGGGACAACTATATTGTGACGAATCAATAAAAAACATGCTGGAAAAAGATGAGACTTGAAAGTCAGTGAGCGCCTTAGTCTGATTTGCTATATATGTTGATTTATTTTTCAAATTAAGATGTTCTGCAGGCGAACAATTAGATGTGGGCTGAAATGAGGTCGTCAATATCCATGCTGGGTGTCACCACCAACAGTGCTCTCTCATGGGACAATCATGTGAGGTCCATTGCGAAAACTGCTTCACAAAAACTTGGTTTTCTATTCCGTGCGAAGAGATACTTCACATCCCAGCAACTGCTTATGATCTACAAAGCACAAATTCGACCTGTCCTGGAGTACTGTTCACATGTTTGGAGCTCAGCCCCTAACATACGCTAAAGCTCTTAAATTCAATTCAGAAGAAGAAGCTATTCGCCTAGTCGATGATACAACACTCACCAAATCATTGACCTCTCTAGATCATCGTAGAAAGGTCGGCGATCTATGCCTTTTTTATAGGTACTTTCATGGTCGGTGCTCAACGGAGATATCATCTATTATGGAACCACGCGCGATTCCTAGTAGACAAACCAGACGAGCTCAAGCTGGTCACTCCTACACTGTCAGGCTCGAGACCTGTCGAACATCGCTGTACCAAGCATCATTCATCAATAGAACGGCAAAGTTATGGAATTCTTTGCCTAGTGAAGTCTTTCCTGATGCTTACAACCTCCAAACTTTCAAGAAAAATTCCAAAACCTTCCTACTCTCCCAAAATTTCACCGCTGGGTAACACGATGTTCCTCGAACATCATAGGTTTCCCTTTCGTGTTGTCCACAGATAAAAAAAATATATAAAAAAAAATTTTTGCAATCTGCTGAAGTCATTGAGCAAGGAACCTCTATAGGACAGCCTTAGCTAATTTTTATTCCCGGTGAGGTGTTACGTCAACTCTGCACTGATTTTTTCTATTCTTCTTATGTAATCTTATTTTGCTTTATATTGTTTCACAAACTGGGTATTGAGAATTCTCTCGTCAAAAGAAACTGATTGCCACTTTTCATTTTGCGACTGGTAAAATGGGAGTTGCGCCAACTCTACACTGATTCCTTATATTTTCCTATGTGATTTTATTCCCCTTGATGTCGTTTCACAAACTGTAACTGTGGATTGAGAATTCTCTTGTCAAAAGAAACTGATTGCCATTTTTCATTTTGCGACTGGTAAAATGGGAGTTCCGCCAACTCTACACTGATTCCTTCTATTTTTTCTATGTGTTTTTATTTTCCTTTATATCGTTTCACGAACTGTAACTGTAGGTTGATAATTCTCTTGTCAAAAGAAACTGATTGACACTATTCATTACGCGACTGGTAAGGCGGGATTTCTTCATAAAAAAATTTCTTCATAAAAAAATAGGCGACGGCTAGCTAAAGATCATGTATAGAGTAATTCTGATCGAGGTCGTTAGATTCTTCTTCTTAACATAAGTGAAACTCATGGAAGTATTCGTGCTTGATTTCAGGCTACCCACGGCCCACACGTGTTTCAACGTTCTACTACTCCCTGAATACTCCTCCAAAGAGAAACTCAAGGACCGACTGGTAAAAGCGATAAACTACTCTAAGGGATTTGGCATGCTCTAGTTGGGCTGTCGAGCTTTGTGAATAGGTAGTGTATATTCTCAATTAATACCTAACAAATTGTGACATTGTTTTTAACAATAATTGTGTACAGCTATATTATTTTTCTTCCGTTGATTATTGAGTATTAATTTAAGTGGCTTTTTTGTACACCGGTCTTTCCAATCGACGTACTCTTGAAAAGAGTCTGGATAATAAAAGAAAGTGGATAGAAATATTTTTGTTTTCTTACCCCCAGCAGAATTCAGTCTTGTAGTCTAGAGAGTTGTTTGGTTTTTCTTGAAATTGTTTCATTTCTGCTCCACGCTTCTGCTCAGACCTCAACTCAAAACTTAAATTAGTTATGGAGATTCGAGGTGAGATTCCTACTTTCAACTTGCGATGAATGAATAATTAATAATTTACCACTGAATCATTTCAATTCCTTTCTGATGACGTTTTTATGTGGTCTTAAACATCCATCGAAAAGTTTAACTGAAACTTCGGAATATTTGAAACGTTTATTTCGTGTATAAATATGAAATAAATTTTAAGACAATGAAAAATATTAAATTACAACCAGAAATAAATGCAATAGACATGTAGACTATAAATTTCAGATATTAGCTCTACAACTACATAAAATTGTTCATATTAAATACCATAAAGCACCTCGACGATATTTTTTCCGTAATCGAAAATCAGACTCTTGGTTTGGTACCTCTCGGTCACTATCACTAACATTAATTGGCATAAGTTCCACCAGCGTTGAATTCTCAGACATCGTGTTCACGCAAGAACGCTATCTGCTAAGATTCACCAGAGAGTACCATTCGCTTATCTCCTCCGTCAAATCGAGCGAACCGAGATCCAGCTCGATTCCCCCCATGAATTCGTTTTCCTGGAGCGCATCATATCCCCAAACCGTCGCTTGCAACTTCCTGCTCTTCACCACTTCCAATTGCATTCGATACTCCAACTAGAAAAAAACACAAGATTGATAACATGCTTATTATCAACAGGGTTGTACTATTAATTTAGCTTTAATATACCGCGATGAGTGGGCGGTGAGAGAAAAAAGAGTGCCATCAGAAATTCTGAATGTGAAATATGCTATGGTCTAATTTATTTTTTCATTACTTGCAGTTTGTCATCGTAGGTTATCAGATGTTGCACTCTTCGCAACGTCATCAGGAAGGAATTGGAGGAATTCTTAAGGACGAATATGTATAACTACACCCTGTTGTACTTTTCAGTTAAGAATTCTATTTATATTTATTCATTTATCGTGCCCAAAATTCACAATACAATGAATTTCAAATGGAAATATCATGAATTATCAGACATAATCAGAAATAATAATAATAATCTATATTATTGCCAAGAATCAAGGTGGACATGTTCACAACAGGGAACAAATAATATAAATACGAACAACATGAAATGTATAGAAAAATAATCACAGGAAATAATGACAGGAAAAAACTTCAGACAAACAAAAATATTTCTCTAGTTTTTCATTAAATCTTTGAGTGCGTAATAGAGTGGAAGCAACCATTGAAAAAATATAATATTGAAAGATGCAAAGTGGGTGGCAGGACGGCAGTGAATTGAGTTTGCTCAATTATTTTGTGTAAACTCGCCTGTCATGTCTATGAAAGCCTAGGTCAAAGAGCCCCCATTCTTTCACATTGTAGATTTCATCTCAATTCAGGTTTTAGATTCAGTCTCTCAGACGACTCGACAAATGAAATCGTTATTAAAATCGAATAATGTAACAGAATTCGGACCTGCCTAATAGGTAGAATAATTATCAAATAATCTAGATATAATATAATAAATTATCAAATAAAAAATAGGTAGAATAAGGATCAACAAAGTTCAACGGAAACGGGATTATCAACTAAAATAACACCAATTGTATCGCTGGTCTTCCTTTATGGAGCGCCATCTACACGCAGCCTAACATTGTCTTAAAAGAAAACTCCATAACGTTATCCTACTCATCTATATACAATGTGTTCAGTATTTCTTCGAATTGCTGGAACGGTGTTTGTATTTTCAGTACGTTTTTTCAAGGAGAGCGCATGTTTACGAAAATAATGAATAAATATTGAAATCCTTAAATTCTGCGAATGTTCGTCAATTTAGTGAAAAGGTGTCATGCTATTACTGATACAAGATGTCTAAACGAGAATGATTTTGAAGATTCAGGACATGATAAACGTGACGTGATGTTACGCCGATCAAGGTTGTGTGCAAATCAAACGAACGATGACAACTTACGTGATTTGATTTTACCAGGACCGTTTTGGTATCAATTATAATGGGAAGTCTGAAACTTTCATGAGGACAGTGTTCGGTAATGTTGTATATTTTAATGAGTTCTATATTATGTTGGAAAATACATTATCATTGAGAACATTATGTTGGTACAATTATGAATGATGAAAAAATGAGGTGTAATTGCCTATTATCAGTCTGAAGATATCTTCCTTTGTATGCTATGTTGGGAATCAAGGATATCATTCATCCAATTATCGAAAAGTCAGTGTGGTCAAAATGAAATATCAATATTTCCTGAATACATCATTGTCCTTACCATTTCCATAAAACTGGGATGGCAGTTCTTCTTGACAACTTTGGTTTTCCTTTTCGTCGCTTTCGGCGCGTCAGGGTGCAGATAGACTTTGACATAAGTCGACGGTTCTTGACCGTTCGGCAACCTCGGCAGACCTCTGACGTGCTGTACCATAACTGTGAACACGCCCTTCCTGTATTGCAGCGACAGCTTCAACTGCCCTTTTAGCCATCCTGCCTCGTACTGAACATTGCTTCGATCTGTACACAAGAAATACGGTCGGTGATGAGAGTTGTTTGGGCTCAAGTCGAGGCATAATATTTATACTGAGAATGGTTTGTTTTTCAATGATTTAGTACGAAATTCGGTCAAATTTTCAATGTTTGTAATTCATTAAGGGGAAGCATCGGAGAAAACTACCGTCAAAGGTGACTTCGAAAGTACATCATTAATAAAGTGTATGCGCGAAACGAGTTGAAAAATGGTCTGCCTAAAAGTACATGATATTGAATTATAATACCATTGCAATTTCATGTATTTTCCTGCACACACTGAATTACAACGTCAAATTCCTTTGACGATGGGTATCTCGGAAACTACAAGAGATACAATTTGGTTGAATGGAATAAAAGTTGCGCGATTGAGGGGCCAACAAAATGACTTTCGAGAATTTTTGATATGATTTTTTGTTATTGAGTCATTTGAAAAACAACAAAATTTCCGGTTTTCAAGAGTTATTCAAGAGAATGCAGAGAAGGGAATCAGATTACTACGTGTACTACTAGCAAAGTATACAGAATACTAACAGTAAGTCGACTCTGATCTACGTGACCCAGACACATCTAGGGGAATGAAACGCTCGAGTTGTAACTTATCATTTGCCATGCGATATCGCGCGATCTGTTTTTCGTATCTCGTATTTACAGAAATTTCGCCACACGATCACGTGTTTGCGGCTCGCTTTTGAACTAAGAATATCATTCGCCAGACGAAGAATCATCCAACTGTTAGTACTAGTGGTATTAGTATGTTTGGTTACAATAGTTTTACCTTTCACTTTCTTGGAATACTCTTCGGAATACTGCTGGTCTCTCAAAAGAGGGTGGAAAAACGTATATACAAGGTCGGAATGTGCTATCTCGTGGGCGCAGAGAAAGAGGGATTTGACGAAAAGACTAATTTCGTTGAACCTCTTTTGTGCTACTTGTTTGATGTTGGATCGACCCATGTGGAGGCCAGTGGAAAGACTGCAATCAATTTAAAAAAATATATTATAATATTTATTTAATTTCATGTTGACAATGAGGTATTGATTATTCCTTCATAGGATCCTGATGTATGGTCATGAAATGTATCTTCAATTTTCGACGAATCTCAAGAAAATGTGGTCATAGTATTTTACTGAAATCTGATATTGTTCTTTGTGTAAGAACTAGTCTTTCGGTATCGACTGTGGGCATTGCTTTCATATAATTTTGGAAAATTATAGGCCAGAACATTCATTTCTGTAGTTCATTGATCTGTCCATGAAGATATTTAAATAATCATTATATTGTTTGTATCATTTTCATAAACGAGAGAAAATCCCAAGAAAGTCTACAGAAATTAACATACTGTATCTGTATCTTTTCATTTATTGTACACTGGATAAGATATGAAATCACTAGTAAATTGAAGGAAGTTTCGTAATTGAAATAAAATTATTGGAAAAGGAATTTAAAAATCATATCCTTTAGGGATATATGAATAGAAGAATGGAATTATGGAATGGAGTATTCTGTACCTGAGGTAGAGAATACCAATTACCCGTCGTTTATATCTGTATTTTAGAAAATTCACTGTAAATCCTACTATGGGATTTGAATCTATGTTTACATTTTGCGATACCTACTGATAAGAACAAGTCGAGTATGTCGAATAACTTTTACATGAGCAAAGACAAAATGATGATTAATGGGACATTATCAGCAGAAACATTAATTGATATAGTCGTAATCAGGCCGATCTTTTGTATCCGATAGCGTTATCGCTATGTATTGATGAACGAAGCATTCGGAGATCAGTTCTTGCAATGGGCTTGTTTGGTGGCTTCAAGGCAAAATTTACGAGAAATAGCGAAGAAAAGAATAAACCTGAACAGATAGTTGTTCTGAAATATCGATCATTTTCTGAATTCGACTCGGATTACAGTGAGTATAATTATTATTATAATCAATCACAAATTTTTTTGCTCATTTGTTGTGAGCTAGATTACTCTAAATATTGCCATGGATTGAAAATTCGAGCTCTAGAACGATTCAGAATTTTTTGTTGAATCTGTGATTTTTTCGCAGCAAGCGCACCTTCTTTGAGAGACAAGGAACCTACTGTTGTACGTCATCGGTCACACCCGAGAAGACCCACTGCATATCCTTTGAATACCCAAAAAACTAGCAGTGCGAGTACAACTAACATAAAGAAAAGTTCCTCATTTCATAACTCACAAACTGAATTTGAAGTAATCAGTATTTCACCGAAAACAAACCAACAGCAGAGTAGTTATACTGAAGACAACAAATCACTTCCACTGACAATAAGTAACTCTTTCAAACCACTTCCACACACCAGTACCTTCTCCCAACCAGCACAAGAAGATAACAAAACATTCAAGCCTAAAGCTAAGAATGAAACAGAATCATCTCTAGAGACATCTGTTGGCTCCAGATACAGTCCAGAAAAGAATCAACAATTCTCCACTATCAGCAAATCCCTACCACAAATCCACACAAGCACTGATGACCATGAAGACCCCAATCAGATATCTAAATCGAAACAATCATCCCAGGATCAGTACGAGTCTTCAACTCTGATCTTTATGACCCAACACAGTTCCGAAATACGCGACAAGGAGGGTAGAGCGATAGCAATCGCCGATAATCGCGTTGATGAGGACGACTTCAAGGTAAACGTAGTGAAGCACATCTCAACCGCCGACTATTCGGATACCGAGGATGACACTTCTTACCAAGAAGACACGAAGTCGGAAGACCTTCCGTTGGGGTACAGTAGCCAGGCGGCTAGTATATTTTTCGGTAACGATGTATCGCCCACTTTCAACCGCCCGAGGAGAGTTAGAATAAGAGATAATGACAGTGAAGATGAGGATTGTTAATTTTTACATAGATTCGGTAATTCAACAATCATTTTATCCACTATGAGGAGTCTATTTAGATTTGACTTTCTGTAAACGAATATACGTACACTATCCATTAGTACAGGAATTCTAGAAATATACAGGATGTCTTACAAAAAGCTATCACATATTTCTCATACTAAAAAGAGTCGACTAGAGTTTACTTTCCTTGATACAAATTGCTGAGTTTGGGAGCTCTATGGTCCCGAAGTTACAATACTGAATTGTTTTTTTGACGGTTCATACGATTTCAAAACAACGAAGTCAATATTATGATCAATATCAATCTGAAGGCGCAGAACTTACTTTTTGATAGATGTATATTTGAAAGGGACAAACTATTCAAATCGATCATACTAGGAGTAATATCAGAAAAGTGAAATGTGCTTCACCTCAAGGAACAGTTTCTAGGACCTATTCTATTTTTGATTTATATCAATGACAACTGAACTAGAATGAAAGAATTGTTTGGTTATGCCAATGATACAGTTTATATACGATTTGGAAATACCTTAAAAGGATCTAATTATATAACATTCACATTTCATGAGAACATGCAACAAAAAAAATTGTTAAAGTGAAGATCCATACTGTACCATGTCTAAAAAATTACAAAAATTGAAAATTGAGAAAATGAAAACAATGTATTTGTTGCCATCATATTACCAGGGTTGATGTTATAAATTAACCAGGAATTCACTTAGATTGCAACTTCGAATGGCGTAAACAAATTATTGAATTGAAAAAAGGAAGACACTCCATAAATTCAGGTCGTTAATAGAAAATTAATTGTCAATTACCAAGTATTATACAAACAAGTATTGAAGTCACTTCAAAAGTATGCCGTGAACATTATTTTTAAAAAATCTTTTGATGATCTCAAATTCTCTTTGAACATTTTTTCATAAGGCATCAACGACATACATGAGAAAAAAATTGTAAATGAAAAAAAATAAAGTTGATGGTTGGATATCAACTGAAAAGTTCCCTACAAATTCGATACAGCAACTTCATGAAGGAAAAAAAATCTAGAATGAATTTTCATCCTAAAAATAATATTTTTTGTATTCAAGAATCGAATCAAATGTTGCTTGATCGGGGGTACGCAAATTTTGGAAAATTATTATTAGCCTTATTATTTATTAATATGCTTGTTTAATTTGATGTATGTAGATATAGTGAGGATTTGAATATTTTCACTATCAAGTTGACATAATCATTGACAAGTTTCTAACTTATTTGATCATGCCTTAAAATTAATTTTTAATCATTATTATACATTGATTTTTATACATTGTATTTACTTTACATTACGTTATTTTACAATAAATAAATAGAATAATAACCCGTAGGTTCTATAAAAAAATCAACATGAATACAAAAAATAATGAATAAAATGTCATGAAAACTGTTTGAAGTGTACACAGGTTTGACGCATACAAAGATTACGGGATGAAGAACATTAAAATGTACTATCGTACGAACGAAAATATTTCAAAATTGCAACTTCAGGAACGTATAGCCCCACTGAGCAAAGTTCATATTGTTGTATGTGATATGTTTTTATGGACTTCTTTACAGATACATATTACATTTTCAAAATTTAGGCTGGAAAAAGCCTGAATATTCATTCAGTGAATAATTTATTTTCATATCCATGGTTGCTATGGTAATCAATGCGACGAAAATAGTTTCATTGAAATCTCTGGTTGACCGGTCAAATTAGTTTAGGTAGTTAGGCTGTGGTTTAGGTAGACTGTTAGTATTATTTCATTTCGAAAATATCATCAATTTCCATAATTCATTATTTATTATAGTTTTTTATCCTCACTATACGCGACACACGTCTCTGCCCGATCACTATCTAACTTATTGGTAATCAAAAAACAACTCCAACAAACAAAACCAAACAAATTGAAAATCTTACCTATGCAGTTTTGCTAGAGGGAAATAGATACACAATTTCTGGTGCAACTCGCAGAATTCTTTGTATTTCCTTTGGATCTCCATCGGCTGGTTCTGACTTTTTCTATATACCCTCAGTATATAAACGTAATACTTATCAGGATCATAGCGTTTCCTATAGTTCACTACTTCTACGTGTACTAACTGTCCGTCTGTAGTCATACTGAAAAATAGTTTCTTATCCTAATCGAGGTGATTTATTATTTCAATAAAAGCTATTAAGGTTCATATCATGAAAATTGCTTAGTGTGTACCAGGGTTATTGTATTTATGTACTGATTTGTACATTGAAAGAACTTTAGGCATCGCAATGATTGGAGGATAAGGGACCCATGCAAAATTAGAAGTGAATATACAAATAACTATAAAAGATATATCCGTTTGATACGATTATTTGCAGTTTCATATGCATTCAACATCTTTGCAGATACTCTATTTGCTCTTTTAGAATTTTTCGGTTACTGTTATTTTCAGTTAACTCTTCTCAATCCTCAGGAGGGAATCTGAAAAATTCAAGACGAGAAATGAAGCACAATCCTGTCAATATATAAATACAATAACTCTGGTATGTACTATCTTCACTGCACTTAAATAACTAGATGACGCTAGCAATCATATTCTCTATATTTTCTAAAAATATGGGACATTATAGTATATAATCAGAGACATGCTGATAGGGGATATAGATTGATTACAATTTTTATGTCAAAATTAGTACTTAAATCAAGTTCAAATTGTTTGTGCTACCAACTCTCTTTCATAATAATGGGACACCATATGTTTATGGGATACCATATGTTTAGGGGAATTGCGGATTGATGATGAAAATAAAAGGTATTGATCAAAACAATCAATTCGTTCTGATATTAAAGGTATCCTAATACTGGACAATCCTCACATGTATTTTTATTTTATATCAACCTCTATCTCTCTACCTTTGATATTTCTAAGATGAATACGTATGTATTCTGAATATATTGGACCGAAGTGGTCATGAAAAAATAGACCTACAACATAGACAAGCCTTCATAACTGTACACAAGATAGCAATAAATACCAGAATCTTGCATAATTTATATCGAATCCGAAAAATTACTATCTAGGTGATCATACAGTAGTATATCTTCAACAAGATATAGATCAGCACATCATTACACATACACATCATAGTGAATGATGTTCATATTAGGAAAATAATAATAACTCATTATTATAAAATGAGTCAAAACATTATTGAAATAAATAAAAGAATTCGTAGAGAATCCAAACCTGTAAGTCTTTGGAACGAAAGACAACAACGATCCGCCATTGTTGTCAGCTGAAAACTTCAGCTGGGCCAAATTGTGCAGAAAGAAATTGAACTGGGTGAATCGCGTTTTCAAAGACTCCTCAATTAGACGGGTGAAATAGGCAGCTGCCTCTGGATTTGACAATTCCGGAAGCAACGCTTTGTGCATGTAACTGATGGATTCGGGAGTTATCCTGCATATTCCTGAACACGTTATCTGAAAATTCGTCACAAACAGAAAATCAGTAATTTTGTGTAGATCATAAAATTGTTTGTTTAAGTTATAATTAATTAAGTAAAAACATATATATCAAGTTAAGGTATATACATATACATATAAAACATATTTATTTATTTATTTATTTGAAGATCATCCAAACAGATGAACCTTAGTGGTTCATCCTTTTATAGGATGATACATAGTAACATATAACGTGTAACAAAATCATCAATAGCTATAACGAGAAAAAAAAAGAAATATATATATATATATATATATATATACCGGGTGACCCAACAGTGCGTAATTGCTCGATATATCGATAATGCTGATATATATGAAAAAAAGTTCCATATAAAAGTTGTATGGCACCGCGAAGGCCACATTTTTAAAATAAGTCCTGATTCACAGCGTGTTGCATTTTTCCGTAGTAACAAAAAATATGTATTTTTCAAATGGAACAACCGGTTTATTTTTCTGTCATTGAAATGGTCCCTTCGTTCCCTACTCAGCACTAAGTTTTTTTCTCTTCACGATGCGCCGTTGCCAAGTTATCAATTATTTCGAGAAAATAGGGAGTGATGCAGGCTCTCAATGAAATAGCTGTGATTCAGCTGTTTCGTCGAAGATGTGAATTTTGTCTGGTGGATTGACGTAGACAATACCGTAGTAGCGTGTAATACTCTGATCTCCATCGATATTCATACAGGGTGCTTCAACTATCACTTTCTTTTTCGTCCACTTCGATTCAAGTTTATGCGATTTTTTCAAATGGGACACCCTGTATATTAGTTCGTCGCCTCTTTGTATATGGAATAACCTTTCTGAGCATACTAACATGTTATATGTTATTCTCAACCGTTTCTTGATTATTTGTCTATTTCAAATTACTTCTACAAAATTGAAGAAAAGTAAAAGTACCTATACCTGCATAATATTTGGAATCTAGAACAGAAAGAATGACAATAATTACACTCGTAATACATGTTCAAAATGTCTTCCACCCTGTTCAATACATTTTCTCAATCTCTCAATGAAGTTTGTTCTCACGCTGCTCAAATGAAAAGGCATAATTCGTTGAAATGCCTCACGAATTCTCATTTTCATGTCCTCCCGTGTAGTAGCGGCAGTACGATAAACCTCCGATTTTACTGTTCCCCAAAGATAAAAATCCATTGATGTTAGGTCCGGTGACCTAGGCGGCCAAGGAATAGGTCCTCCTCGTCCTATCCACTCATCAGGAAACATTATATCCAACTCCGCTCGAACTCCTCCCAGAAAATGCGCTGGTGCCCCATATAGCTGAAACCACATTTCATTTTTGATATGATTAGGTAGGTGTTCGATCAACCTGGGAAAGTCTTCTCTGAGAAATCTCAAAAACTCTTGTCCATTTAGTTTTTGTTCGAAAAAATATGGTCCGATAACATAATTATCCACAATACCGCCCCATACATTGAGGCTCCATTTGTGTTGATAATCGTTAACATAAAGTTTATACGGATTTTCGGTACTATAATAATGATAGTTGTGCCTATTAACGAATCCATTCCTGTGGAAGGTACTTTCGTCGATAAACATAATGCTTTTCAGAAATCTTGCATTTTCCGTAATTTTATTCTGCATCGTCCGACAGAACTGCACTCTTTTCAAGAAATCGGTTTCTATCAACTCATGGTGCAGTTGCACATGATAAGGGTGGAATTTGTTAGATTTCAAACTCCTGGCAACTGAAGATTTCGATATCTCCAAATCTCTGCTTATTTCCCTCACACTCAACTCGGGATTCTCTACCACTGCAAGACTAATAGCTAATTGGTTTTCATGAGTCAATATTGTTTTGGCAGGATTCTTCTTATTGTATTCGATGTGTCCTGTTCTCTCGAATCTTTCCTTCAAAGTTTCAAAACTTTTCACTTGTGGATGCCTTCTATCAGGATATTTTGCAGCATAAATACGGGAAGCCAACAAACAATTCTCTTCACCAGCGCCCAAAGCATACACCATTCCAATCAACTCTTCCTTTGTATAATTCATAATGAATAACTATAGCCTTCGAACAAACCACACAACAGGCTGTCAACAAATGTCACGACTTATTATTTCGTTTACTTTTTGGTGATATTTAAAATTATAGCCAACTTCAGCCTCACTGTTTGGTAAAACATTCCACAAAAACGGTGATAATTGAAGATCTCTCATAGTCCAAATCAGAAAATGTATTGAACAGGGTGGAAGACATTTGAAAGTAATTATGGTTCTTCCTTTTTTTTGAATTTCAAATATTAGACAGGTATTTCTTCAATTTTGTAGAAATAATTTGAAATAGACAAATAATCAAGAAACGGTTGAGAATAACATATAACATGTTAGTATGCTCAGAAAGGTTATTCCATATACAAAGAGGCGACGAACTAATATACAGGGTGTCCCATTTGAAAAAATCGCATAAACTTGAATCGAAGTGGACGAAAAAGAAAGTGATAGTTGAAGCACCCTGTATGAATATCGATGGAGATCAGAGTATTACACGCTACTACGGTATTGTCTACGTCAATCCACCAGACAAAATTCACATCTTCGAAGAAACAGCTAAATCACAGCTATTTCATTGAGAGCCTGCATCACTCCCTATTTTCTCGAAATAATTGATAACTTGGCAACGGCGCATCGTGAAGAGAAAAAAACTTAGTGCTGAGTAGGGAACGAAGGGACCATTTCAATGACAGAAAAATAAACCGGTTGTTCCATTTGAAAAATACATATTTTTTGTTACTACGGAAAAATGCAACACGCTGTGAATCAGGACTTATTTTAAAAATGTGGCCTTCGCGGTGCCATACAACTTTTATATGGAACTTTTTTTCATATATATCAGCATTATCGATATATCGAGCAATTACGCACTCTTGGGACACCCGGTATATATATATATATATATATAGGTACAATGTCATGGGTACTCTGAAAGCAAAAATAAAGTAATTCAACCATGACAGATTGTGTTGTAAGCGTTCATGCATCGGATTATTGGTGAGTTGCCATAATAGTTAGTTACATACGAGGGAGGGTAGAAAATGAGGCGATTTCTCACAAATCTTGGGTTACAGTTTAAGTGTAAATATTCAGTGCAATGTGGTGAATCAATAAAATTATTCAGTATTTTATATATGAACAGAATATCGAAGAACTCTCTTCTGATGAACATTGGTTCGAGTTTATAGAAGTTCAAGCTAGATTCATATGTAAAATGATGACGGTAATGGAAAAATCCGAAGTTAAGAACATTTACAAGTTTTTTCTGTACATTTTCAATTCTTGCTACATATTTCCCATAAAAAGGGTTCCATATACATGTACAGTATTCCAAAAACGGCCTCACTAATGTTTTGTAGATAGTTATCAGGGACTCATGATTACGAAAGTCCTTCGTATTTCTTAGAATAAATCCTAACATGCGAGGGGATTTTCTGGCAATCATATCTAAATATGAGTCAAAAGTCAATTCAACTTTATGATTCAATACAATACAATAAGAAAGCGCAGTCTTCCGTAATTGAGTTTTAAAATGATGCAATGAGGTGTTGAACAACTCAAGATCATTATTGCTATTGGTTAATCGCAAAATTCTAGGAATGCAGCTGTTGAATGAGTGATTTGAATGATAAAATGGTACATGAAATGTATGTTGCTGTCGAGTCAAGCAGTTTTGTGCAAGTAGATTGATTTTTCCAATAAAAAGTAGAGTTAGGTCTCTCAGTTTCCTCCTAGTTTCCAGGGAGGACATGCTCAGTGATTGCTGTAACAACTCATAATAGCAAAGAATTCATATCTTATGTATCTTAGAAAGTTATGTTTCCTTAGAATTTCTTTATATATCCAATACTTCATTACATCAGTGAGTAAAAATATGATAAGTCTAATTCAATTTTCTCCGACGGGAATATAGAATTTGAGTTTCACATACGTTTTCATTAAGGTACAAATTCATTGCAAGATGGAGATAATAAAACATAATCATCATGATGCATCAAATAACTAATATAGCGTGTACACACACCATGCTATGCGAACCTCTCCATGTGTTATTCATATCCAACATTCAATCATTTATCTGCATGGTGACAATATGAAAAAATTAAGATTACATTGGAGACATCTATTATCTTTCAGGGCCAAAGCTAATGAAGTTAACTTTCATATTTTTCTGGACATTCATATATTTTCCAAAGAAAAATTGGAAAGACTGGAACCCCACAGCGAAAGGAAAGAATGGTGACCCATTGGTCTCATATTACCATCAACATGCCATTTGGTTTAGGAGCTATATGAGACCGATGGGTTATTATATTATTTGTGTATAATATTGTATAATATTGTTGTGTATATTACTTGTGTATGCATTTGTGTGCTACACTGAATATAGAGACAAAATTTCATGCGAATACTGAGAGATGAAGAATACCCTGAATCTTTTGACATAGTATCATAATAATCAGGTCAATTGGAATAATATGTACAAAGAGTTGGGATACCGGAAGACAGCTAAGAAGACTTCACGTAGTTCTGTGGAATGTCGGGAGTGCGATAAGAATTACAGACTTTCTTATTTTTCCAAAGTGCACGAAGCCATCGAAATATAATTCTTTGGCCACAATTTCGATATTTTCTATTGTATTTTTGTGCAGAAAAATGCATTTTCTATTGTGCAAATAAGCCGGATATAATATTTATGTAGTTGTTACCATTGGAAAAAGAAACCTCAGGCCAAAAATAGAGGCCATGCATCCAATGACTGTAGTGAATGAAATGAGAGTTATGTAGCCAAGTAGGTTTCATAAGGCATATTTTTGGGCAGTATAAATTAATACAATATGATACGTCAGTCTCACTTAGTAGCTAATGCGCGAGTAGTGATGAAAATTGTCATCAAGGAAGTACATGGATTCTTACCAAAAATAAAAATAAATTCCTATTGTTCCTAATGATGTTGAATGCCTGACAACACAAGTCCACAAAATGGTGGAATTTTTCTGTAGGTCTGTCACCGCCATTTATAACATATGCCATGTCGGAGGTAAGAACAAAAGGGGCCCGATCCCTAGAAAACTCGTACATTACAAATAAGAACCAAAACCAAAAAATAGATATTCACCTTCTGAAGTTACCAAACATTTGTGCATCTCCCAAAAATTTACCAAAATCGATATGAAACAGATGACCAGAAGTTTTCAACATGATATTATCATTATGTCTATCACAGATACCCAGGATATACGTGATAACACAGTAACCAGCGCAGGATGCTGAAAAAAAAAACAATGAGGTCATGCTTTACAACATGTTCAATATCCTGGTCTAACCTGTGAAATTTTGTATAGCCCTTGCATTCTCTAATTCGGAAGGATTGTGCTTCGCAAACCACTCTGCTATCGGCTTGTCCTTGAATGACCCTGTTAGACCATGCTCTACTTGTATTTTCCTCAGCGTTTCAGCTTTCGTGACCATCTCGATCATGCCTACAAAGTTTTATAACATTATAGTGGCGATATTATAAAAAATAATCGTTGAAAAAAAAAAGAATATTCATCAAACCACGCTTCTAAAAAGGACTTAGGAGAATAATTATGTTGAACATTCGTGATGGTGAATTTTCAATACTTATGACAATACACGTTTTTCGTTTTGATGAAAAAATATAGGCAGAATTCATTTGGTTTGACCTACATACCTAGAACACCAAGTATATTTCGGATTATATGTAACTATATATTATTATATTATATTAATTTATATTATATTATATTATATTTTTTATATATTATATTATATTAATTATATTAATTAAAATGATGTTAAAAGTAATGGACATAACTGCAACTTCTACTTTTGTCTAATTAATTATTTATATGTTGGAAAAACTGAATGAACAGGGCGTTTTCGAAGGAGATGTAGATCTCATTGAAATAGACAATATACCAAAAACCGCCTATATCAAATCGATAAAATAACTATGAAACTCATTTTCCAAAGTGATCACTAAGTCTTTACTAAATGCTTCAACAATATTGACTGTGGCTTAGACCATGGCCAGGATTGCTAATTTTAATTTTTCATGACTCACATGCGTGAAACTGTCAAACAAGCAAGCTGGTGCAAGCTGTTGCTTGCTCTATCGGTTGAAATAATTAAAGATACTAACATTTATGACTGGGATTATAATAGCTGTTGATAGAACTGAATCATCCACTCTTGATAATGTTATGCATTGTGCACGAAATCGCAATGTATTTTAATGCATTCATATATGCCTATTTATACAGGATAACGCCTAGAAATGACGAAAAAATAATCATCGGAAAATATGGTCAAGAAAACGATAATTCAAAACTTGCGACGAAACCAGTCCTACCTTTCCTTCTTGAAGTAGGTATGCACGTAAACGCAACCATTTTCAAATCCAACCCTTTGTTCAGCCACAGCTTATCCATCAGCCTGATCATCTGCAAGGTTAGCATGTCCTGCTGGAGATCGTCCCCCACTTTGTAAATGGCTGCTCTGACTGAGCTGTCCTCCATCAAAAAGTTTATTTTCAACGGCAACGTGTTGGAAGGGAAGTAGGAACATGACTCGACGTCGACGCCCTTTACCCTGAGTGTAGGCGAGAGGGGCAGACTGGTGGGTGTCTCCTGGAGGTCCTTGTCGATTTGAACGAGGGCATTGTGCAGGATCGTCAGACGATGAGATTCTTTGGTTTTTTGGACTTCTTCGGCGATATCGTTGAGTTTCTACGGTTGAACAATGATAAGAAATGGTAGAATCGTTACAGCAAGTCCTACACGGCAATTTTCGAAAAATAGACCAATCCGAAGTAAAAGATGGGGATCTCGGAAACGGTGGGAGATACAAATTTGGTTGAATGGCAAAAAAGTTGCGCATCAAATTCAACAGTTATATCGAATGATATATATATATATCGGTTCTGGTTTTCCAGTATTTCTATTGATGAGGAAAACAAAAATAGATTTTTTCAGAAATTCACTTCTCTCAATATAACTGAGTAATTATAAATAATTTTGAAAATTGTTGGAAAGACTGTTGAAATGGGTCTTGATGGGCAATAATTTTCCCGGTTAACCGAACTCGTATCTCCAACCATTTCCAAGATCTCTATGCTGTGCATCTTATCTTCATCCTCCTCAGGCATCTCATTTACATCACTTTTTTTAATTTTCATGCACCCATGTTTCACTTCCAAACAACAGTATTGGAATAATATTGTTTCATAAATTGAAAGTTTTGTATAATGTAAATAGTGTAATGTAAATAGAACCACAGAGAAATATGTTGAAGTAAAAAATAAATGTTACCTTGACGAGAGACTGTTGTGATAAGAAACAGTCGCCCAACGATTTCCCAACCACAGCCAATAGGGCTCTCAGCATCAATTTCAGCCTTCTGTGATGCCGAACTTCACTTAAACTTATATCTTCATTATTTTGGGTCTCATTGGAACAATTCTGAAAATGTAAGAAGACCAAATGGCAAGGCGCATCTTGACAATTCCGTATTTTTTACCTGTGGAGAATTGCCCGGCAAACTGTGGCACAATAACCAGAACAAATAATGGGCGAATCTAGGCGACCGCAGCGCTCTGTCGAGCAGGAATCTTGCCAACGGAGAATTCTCGTAGGTCTCATGTCTCAGGGCTACCACCAACTGAGGCAGATAATCCACGAGCTCGTCGTTCGTTAGACCACGTATCCACTTTATCGCCATTTTCCTTACCTCCAGATCTGGATAACTAGAGTTGAGAGAATTTCAGAATATCGGATATAGAGGGTGGATATCCTAAGAATGTATGAGATTGCCTAAGAGTGTCTGCAAAATTTTCTGAATGTTTCCTGAGTGAAACCTGCAAAGAAGCGCCACTGAACAGCGGAACCACATATCCCCTTTTGATGAAACAAGACAAAGCACACGAACGCGTATTGCCACGGCATTGCCAACAGCATCAGAAACAAGAATCAGGGTATACAGAGAACGCTTTCACGAATTTCCTTAATTTGTACTCTCCGAGTGAAAATACTCACGGCCGCAAAAACTCCGCCATCTGACAACTAGTAAAATTTTGATTCAATATGGATTCCTTTTTGTGGGAATACATGAAAATTTTGGTGTGGGTAAAAATGATACAATGCATGAGAAACGTTAGGAAAGTAATAAATAGGGTAACCCTACAGAAGATTAAGTCTGTGCGTGGTATAGTATATAGTATTGAATGTATAACATTTGAGTGAAAGTAGAAGTTTTTCACTAACATGAAAAAACTTTTGCCATTCAAAATTAATCAGTTTATTGGTGTTGAAAAGTGAAGAAAATGTAAAATTGGAAGTGGCCCTTCTCCACGAATTCATATGTCAAAATATTGACAAGGGATTTATTGTTAGTTACTTGCTATTGATCAATCCTCACTCAGGTAATGAGATACATCGTTGAGAAGTGAAGAATTCTATTCTGAATTGTTATTTCTCAAAAAAAAGTCTCTCCATTTGAAATATGAAAGAAGAGTGCACTTTCGGTAAGATCAGAAGTGTGTGAATTTGCTAAATTCTACACTTATGACATCAAATCGATGTAACAATTTTTAAATATCAAATAAAAACGGAGATATAGGAGGGTTATTTATTTTACATTGCTGGTATTTTTCAAGGTAGAATATTGACAAATAATAATAATATATTGCTATTTTTCTGATGAATAAGATCAGAAAACAGTGAAGAGTCAATCTGAACAAGCTTAACCTAATTGCCAATATTTTTTTTCAATTATGAGGTGATAATCTAATTTCGAGACTGGATGTATTGTCAATTCATAGTCTGCCAATGATATTTTTAAGAATATTAGAGCACCTTTAATAAGACGTTCACGTATCGGGCTGAAGAATTAATAGATCTATTGTCTTCGCCTCGATCGGAGATTTAGAGAATAGTGACTAGCGACTTAGTCGCTCTGCAAATTTTAATTTCTACGAGTGTGTCGTTCGATCCAGAAGGATGAAAATTAATAATGAGCATTAATGATACTCACACCGGCAGAAATAACTCCAAGGCTTGTATTGGCTTCAGTTTGGTCCAATTGTGCAGCATCCCGTGCAAGTCTGGTAGCCGGTCGTACTCCCAACTGTGAGCGGCTAGCAATACCTTCGGTAGTGCAGCGGGAAGATGGTACAGATAGTGACGTTTCTCCCACAGTATCTGAATAAATGAGATTTGTGTTTGTATATGTTCACGAGTAACTATCGCTGGAGCATAGTTTATAGATTGAGTCAATTCGAATTCCGCATATTCGCCTCATTTGTGGTCTTCAGAGACGCAATCACATCTCACAACCTATGAAACATATAGGATGGAGTGTTTTTTATCACATAGACATCAGATCACAAAACCCTTCCTATCTTTACAATAAGGTTAGGTTTACAGGAGTTCATAATGTGAATGTGAGAGGTAACACCACATTACAACTCCAAAACATACATTATCTTCATATCAATCTTTATATTCCTACGATATTGCTAACATATATAATGCAGTATGCATGTCTTCGAAAGAAAACTGGAGCTCGCAATTTTGGATGCTTTTTCAGTCACTAATGTACTTCACAGATGGCTCTTAGTCATATATACTCTGAATGACTCTATCATCTATGTATTTCAATGCATGTACTCCATTATCTCCATCATTTCTACTTGTACTATTACTTATTACGTTACGTTATTTATATTATGGTTCTTTTGCTGTTGTTTTTTTAGCATTGTCACAGTTTCATTTTCAAAAATTACTAATAAAATCGGGACTATTTCATCACATCTCCAGGTGAAGTGAAAGAGAGTGGCTCCTGAAGTTGTTTATCTGTGTATCCAATTGAAGAACTACGAACTTCATTGATTGATTGTTCTTTAGTTTTTTAATCATTTATGAATATGTTTCATGTTATGAAGTTGCATCAACAAAACCCATTCAATTATTATTATTGTTATTATTATTATGTTCCGCTTACTCTCTCACCGCGCCGAAAACTTCACCTTTGGTCGTATCGGGTTAATGAGCATCACTTATTTTACGATTGATATCAAAAATGCATGCTTTTCAAGTAAATGCAAATGAACAAATCAGCTGATATGTTTCAAGATCTACCTGAATTGTTATTGAATATTTCACTCAGAAAGGAAGATTCATTATATTAATGAGTTCTTTATGGTGAAGAGCTTGCGAATCGAAATGGATCGACTTAATGTCACTTATAATGCACACCGATTCTACTGGAAAAGTAATCCCAACCCCTCTTATTTCGGACGACAACCTGTACGTCAAATGTCATGTTTTCCGACAATCTAAAATGTTTCGAAATCATGTTTTTCAGTGAAATCGAACTTGATCATCGAGCCGATCGAACCGAAAAAGTAATCCTAACCTCTCTGATTTCGGGCGAGAACCTGTACAACAAATCCTGATCGCAAGCGTCAACCAACAGCTGCTGCGTCTCGTTGTCCAGCGTGGCGAAGTCCCCCTTGGCTACGTCGCTGTACAGTTCGGGGGACGCGGGGGGGAACTGCACCATGGTGGGGGCGACGACCTCGATGCCGATCATCGGATGGTTGGGGTGAGGGTGAGTTCCCATCGCGGGCGCCGGCCCGTACAGGTGGTCGTTGACGTAGTTCGACTCCTTGGGCCACATCGACAACAGCAGGCTACCTTGGATCATCGACCTGTGCACAACAATCACCAAAACACAAAATAAATAGAAACCCAAAAACCACAATAGTATTTAGAAAAGTCTGAATAAGTATTTCGGCAACTCTGTTGCCATCAGTATACCTGAAAAGTGAAAGAAATTTGCGATTCCTTAGTATCTTTCAAGATATTCTGCAGAAGTTACCATCGAGAGTGATTGTCCGAATTAATGTCAGTGTATTTATACATAGAATTATATCATGGTTCAATTGAACCGTTGCAATTCAGCGAACCGTAACAATCCAATGATAGTCAAGTGAGCTAATCGAATAATCGAGTGTATGGAATAGGACCTAGGTCTTGATCAATCAGGAATATACGAAAAACATTGCGATGAATGTAACATGAAATCATGTTTTCAACAATGATTCGCGGTTACACTCTCAAATCAAAAAAAGCAGAAATTTGTCAAAAGGCAGAGACAATATTTTTTGTTGAATCGTATTTTGTAAACATGGAATATCTTACCCAACGTCGTGAATTCTGGCTCAGTTAATAGTTTTTAAAACAAAATAGACATTTGCTTAATATTTTCTATTTTTTCTTCTTTCAGAACTCTGTCCTCAGCCTTCATTTATATGTAATAATAATAATAATAATATTGGACAAACTCGTCGAAACATAGGAACTAAACTCAAGGAACATATCGGTTCGATAGATCAAGCTTTGCCATATAACGAATGTTCTTTCAGATGAATAATATTCAACCATCATGATGGGCATGAATGATGAAACATTGAGTAATTTTTCAATTCCAGAATCCAATACCCCGCCCTCTGGACTCTTGAAAATATGGCTTGTCTAGAGAATACGTTGACACCAGGTAAATCATGAAAAAACGGGGACTAAGATCGACCCTTGGGGCACTCCACATATAATATTATTACCAGTACTCAAAACTACTGAACTTGGTTGAATCAGTTGATATAAAATTATTGGTGTCTATTTGAACAGTCATTTACGAGACGTTGTACCTCAAAAAGCGGTGGACTTTCTATGACCAGAACGACCAATGAATTTCTGTGGTGATTGCGGTTTTTTTATTGTTTTAGTTGAAGTTTACTTTTTGATTTTGGAATTGCCTGAATTAAATATTGCCTTCACTAGTTGAACTGGAACTACCTGAATCAATAATCCCATAAGAATAAAAATTAAACTGCACCAAAATCCATATATGCCATTAATATCATTATATTTTATTATTAATACAAAACTACGTCACTGAACCCTGTGATCAAAAATGGTAACTCAGGTTGATTAACGGATCATATCATAGTAAACAATTCACTCACCCTTCATAATTGAAAAATTGAACAGCTCCCCAACCAATCTCTTCTTCTTTGTAAAACGGTAGGTTGGTATTTTTAGTTTCCTCACTTTCGGTAGTAACCAAAGTTTTACCAAACAACTGCAGCACTAATCGTGATTCTCTAGACAAACTGTTTATAGGTACATCTTCAAATTCTATCCTGTAAAACGAAATATGACAATCATACATTTTTTAGCTCTCATTCTTTCTGTAATCTACCAATTGTCAAATATAATCCTCGACGGCCAGTACTTGTCCGTCTCCAATTTCTTACTGGTTTGTGAACATACGGATCGACCAGTCTTTTTCGTTCCGTGAAATATTTGGGCCGTGATACTGTAATCTTCGTAATCCCATTCGAAAGAGGGTCGGTAGACTGCACAAAGTCTAATGACCACAGAATCCATGATGTCGTGCACATATCTCGTCACTGAAAAGATATTGTTCATACATAACTGCAAATGATTAGTTTACAACTTTATTAAAGGATATCAACTGTGGCTAATGGATGTGATTGTGAGTGTTCCAATTGATATTATGCTATGATCGACCAATAGAGCTAGTTCAGTTTCGTACTTACCTTCATTGGAAATGGGTTTGATAACCTCAAAATTGACTGAATAAATCTGGCAATACATTTCAACCAGATTCTGAATGGCGAAACGAATTTTGTTGCAGTTGTTGCTAATGGTCTCAGAAAAACTCATTACCTGAAAAATCCAATATCCACTCATTCCTATTCTCTTTGCATCAAGTTTTGTTTTATCACTGGATACTCACGTTCATTGGTGAAAAATTTCTGCAAGACTCCTCAAGATCTTCAATAGTCAACATTATGTCCAAAGTACAGAGATTCCCCATCAGGTTAACGATACATTTGACCGACTGTATGACTCCCAGAGACTGCAAAGTTGGATTACTGCTCTGGTCCATCTGAACGGCGTTTTCTTCCAATTTCCTCATCTCCTTTTCCACAATTTCTAGAAGTGTGAGAAATGATCATTATCTAAATCATGAAGTGTCAACTAGCTTACCCAAGGAAATATTTAAATTTTCGTATGTCACATAAACAATAATGTCGTTTGGAATTATGTTTTCGAATTTCAAAATTTCATCGTCATTGTCATCTTGAATCTACGAAATATCAGCATTATTTCAATACTAAAGTTATGTTTTTTGGAGAACTCGAAGTGAAACAATACTCACAGTTCTGGAAAAGGTTTTATCCTTCTTGGAATCCGGTATCAAGATTAATATGACATCTTCGTCTAGTTTGATGCAATCATGGACGTATTCATAATCACTAAGGAATGTAGTGGGTACGAGATATTCGTTACTGCCCCACACCTTCAATGTGTATTGACTAGACGTAGAAGCGTCAAGTCCGCAAGTTAACTGTAGAGTGACGTGTTCGACACTGGAATTGACTAGAAGATATATCATCCATTATATTTTCACTCATTGATATTTCGTCCTACAGCTTGTACCCATAACAATGCGAAAACTTTATGGAGGAAATCAATCGTTAAACATTGAGAAAGTTTAACGTTTTGCATTTGTAACGGTATATGGGGTTCCAATAGCAATTACTGTAACGCTTGGAAATTTCGCAGTTATTGCGACATTTTGCAAGTTCTACCTACGCTAGGCTGATGTTTTTAGTCTCATTTCGAAAATATCTTCAAATATGAACTTTCTAATGTTGTTTGAAAATGTCAACATCAGACGAGGTGAAAATACGACGATTTTTTTTTCACGATATGGATTATGGATAATCAGTTTAGATAATATACCATGATATATTATGAGAAAATACTCACCATCACATGTAAAACTAATAGGCTGGTTGAAGTTCGCCCCCTCGAAATCGGGATGAACTTGCAGTTTAATACTGAGACCATCTGGGTATTGATAGTTTACCATAGGACTTATCACAAGTCCCATGTTAGTATCTGGATCGTTATATCGATACTGTTCTGAAAAACGATACAGAAAAAAATGTTTTCCCTCTCCCACTTGTATATTGCCTTATTCCTTCACACTGTATGAAATGGATAACTGAATTAATATGAATTCATATCCGTTTGCAGTGAGTCCATTTTAAATTCTATTATTATCTATTCAAAATATTCAAATAGTGATGATGAAAAATCAACAACTTACTTCTAACATTGCAGACCATATTATAGAAGGCCTTCAAATCTGGATCTTTACTGTACGAACGGTCACCAACTTCTTCAGTAATATTCAATAGGTTTATCTACACAAAAAAGAGAAGGCCTTTCAGAGTCACTTCAGTATCATAAGTTATTTTCTAACAATGGCTCTCTGAATCGTTATATTCCTTTCAAAACATCACTCAGAAAACCAAATAGGAGAAATTAAAATTATGGAAATTCAATCAAAATAGATGCTTTAGTATTCTGAAATATAAAAGAAACACGTTTTTTGTGCCTACCCTGAACATGGAATCAATGGTGGTTTATGGTGACGTCACAAGTCCTAACATGTGAAATGAGAGATCTTGAAATATTTTCTCTCTCTCAAGTGTGTTCAGTTGCTCTAGACACATTGAATACCTAGTCTTAGTATTTTAGAAAAAAAAAAATGTTTCGAGATTTAGCCGCGAATTCACTGATGAAACTTGTTTGTAACCTTTCAACTCCTCTGTTCGCAAAAGTTGGAATATGGATGGGTTTTATTGGAATCCAAAGACATTTTTTTATTCCGATATGATAAAAAAAAGTTCAGGAACGAACATTTTCTCGAAAAAATATAGAGCCTAGCCCTCATTCATCTTTTACGCAAGCCAATTGAAATAATTCAACGTGCCGTCACTGAATGACCATCGTAAATATTCTGAAATCATTTATGTGTTCAATATTTTCATAGTACCAACATTCATAGTATCTGTAATTATACGATCTATTGATTTCATCGTATCTGACGTTATATCGACTTTTTATGTCCTCTTCAGCAGTGTCTCACACTTCGAATGGAGTAATGAAAAAACTAATTTGGATTTATTCAATATAACAGGCGGACAACTTATAGTAACTTTGATCCTCTCCATATTTTTTTGTTTTAAACTGTCTTTCAATGTTGTTCAATTGTTGTTTAATTCAAGCTCATTTCTGTTACTCTATTCAGTTACTCTGTTTGGTGCTACACTGTTTTCCTTTACCGAGAGAAGAGAACTTGGAGTGCGCATACATTTTGTGGAAGATTTCATATTATCCCGTATTGCACAAATTAATTTGCTAAATGGTGTTAATCGAGAACCGAAATACTATCAGGCATGTTGCATCAAACTCATAGTTCTATGGTGTGTACTCGATCATGAGAAATATTTAAGGAACATTTGGCATCGCAGTGAACGTCGACGGGATATTGTCTCTCCACCTAGAGTCGTCAGAAATATCTGAATTCATTAATATTCATCATCTTACTTGAAATGAACTGAAATCATTAATGGATGTTATTTTTTATATCTAAGTTTCGATCCTGTATCTAAATAATGACAATATGATAAAATAAATGAAAAATTGAAAAGCTCCGCCTATTACCTATAAATCAATGCATAAATTTGGCAACACTGTTTATACTTTTTTCTTGGTATTATCTTCTATGCTTGTTCATCGAACGCCTGGCTCGAATCTCTCGAATATCTCGAAGAAGTGACATCAGACTACCACCATCATTTCATCTTTTTCAAGAAACAAGAAAAATCACTTTACTAGAGGTTCTGTAATATGTTTTCAAATTATTGTTGGAATAATTAACTTTGATGTTGGAACTTCTCCCTCAAATTTGACTGACCTTGAATGTTTTCGATGTTCCTCTGTCGATGGTTGACATCCGAGGTGCTCCTGGTGAAAGCGGAGTATTGTCGGGCTTGTTTATGGTTGCATAGATAGGATCAGATACGCTGTTGTTTCCGGAACCGGAATAAATGAAGTCATACGGATCATATTCTTCATAGACGCTATTACAAACGGACATGGCATCATCAACTGAAAGAGTTGTAAGGAATAAATCACATAAGTTGATGTATTATTTATCTTATTTTATCTTAAATGCTCACGACGAAAAAATACGAAGTTGTACAGAAAAAAGCTTCATCCAGTGGAGAGAGTTGCGATACAACTTGAGTTGTGTAGTATACTTTTTCTACGACCACGAATACAGTGATTGTAAAAATAATTGCGCAGATTTTACAGAAAATCTTATGATTGATGAAAGTTGGTGCATTGCAGAAAACCTATACCTATATCATCAAATATCCAAATTTAGAACAGTATACAAGGGAAAATTAAATTATTGAAATATATTGTTAGTGATACATGGAAAAATATTTGTTGGACTAGCATGGTGACAGTTCTCCACATTGTCTCGAGATGTTGCGTTCATTCTCAGTGCAATAAATATACACTTTTTGCACTAATTACACAAATAATTATTCAGGAATTGACAGGAATTGAAAAGAGTGAGGTCTAGAGAAATAAAAAAGGATTTTCAATAAAGGTACCACTATTTTAAAACGGACTGAAAAGTATAAAATAATTTCTCCTATTCCAATACAGATTCTTAACCCCCATACCATTGTTCTGAAAAGCGTGAATGTGAATGTTTGATAGGAATGTAAATACTTGCAAGATTCGAAACAAAAAACGTAGGGCGCATGCAATAGATTATAACTAATGGTTGAATAGTCACTAACAATCTTATTGCATTGCAAATGATTTGTGATGTTGTGTTACTTTTTTCAACTTATTTCCTACACTCGATACTATCCATTACAATTAAAAGAAAAGTGATGTATAAAAATATAGTCTAATAGTCAGATTTCTCTGTATACCACTATGTAATTCCATTACAAGTTGATACATCCAAAAGTAAATAAAATCAGTTTTCATTTATACCCAAGATAAAAAAATTTCACGCTGCCACTACCGTTGTATTTTTGATTTAAAAAACGATCCTGAGTATATGTCAACTGAAGGAAAACGCCCCTATTAGCAGAGCTGTTCTCTCTTTACGATTTGTAGAGTAGGAATTCTGCCAAAGTGACAAATGGTCTTGGGTTGACAACGTAATCGGAGGTAGGGTATATGCAAGAATTTTGAAACCTGATTAATTTATGATAGATTATTAGTACTACTCTCATTAACAAACATAGTGGATCATATGTGGAGGAAATAGGTATTTTTATTATAGATATGTTATTATATTCGATTGACAGCAAACTGAAAAATTAACATACGACAAAACATGGATAAAACACTAACTTTGAACTCACCTGAACAATCTGGACTGATAGCCCTCGAACTGGCCGAGCTGTAGAAAGATTCACTAAGAGGATCGAATTCCTGTAGAATGCTTACTCTCACGCTGTCTCGAATATCGGTTTGTGCGAAATCTATCAAATTTGGTGAACTCGTTTGGACTTTCTTGCGCGTATTAATCGTTGAATTTGTCGGCAGTTTTTTTATTATGGACGAGCTTTTTGGTATTATCAAGGGTGGCGGCGTCCTCGGTTGGTTTTTTGGTGGTAAGGCTGGTGGTATCTGAAAAAATCAACATCTCATAGGTGATACCATCCTGTACCTATACAATGTATACGAGTATACTGGAAAATATTGATTGATTGAAGAAGGAAAGTTGGTTGAATGATTATACATGGAGTTCGCAGATCTTTCGTATTCGAGTTGTCTATGTCTTATTCATTTATATTTTTTACGCTAGGAAGAATCAATGTCATCTCAAGTGATAAAATATCGACATGTCATGTCATACATTCACTTGACATTAGGCAAAATTTTTGAAAGCTGTAGAAGGTATTCTCTCAAGAAAATTCTGGTATGATGCTGTGAACGAAAAATTGAAGAAATTTTCTCAAAAACTGTTTTTTCGGGATCGAATGAACCAAATGCAAGAAAAATAAGGAAGACTTCCTCATTACCCCCTTAGAGCTTCGAAACGTGGCTCATGGGATCAACGTTTCGTTTTAGAGAAACATGATTCTCTCACGGACAGTACCGGAAAAAATCTGTAAAAAAATCCTTTCGAATTCAATCAACTCATCACTTATGACATTTCCAAGATATCAATGTGTACATTCATCTTGACCACAGTTTATATTAATTTTGGTAATGGTTATTAACACACTTTTTTCCAACCTTCTTGATTTTATAAATACTGTACTGCGAATACATAGTAACAAGTGTCAAAAATAAAATTATGTTTGAAGTACTCATTTGCATGGCGCTAAATTCTTAAATAAACACTCGCAATTCAGGATCTTTCACTCACATTTGCGTGAAGGAAAGAAATAGAAGCACAAAATGAGAAAAAAAAATACATCTGTAGCCATGAATATTTCTTGGAATTGATTGAAATGCCTTTCATCCTAATGAATTTTCAAAGATAAGTTTATTGTATACTTCGTACAGTCAAGAATTTCAAATCATTTTTTGTTTCAAACTTCCAATGTGAAAAATTTCATCAAATAGGCAGTAACTCTTGCAACAAAAATCGTAGCATAGTTGCAATTAACTATCACTGTTCACAATGATTAAATTTACCTTGTATTAGTACAACTTCAAATACCTCTCATACTGAACATAATAAATGAAATATATGATAGTTTCAATCTTGTTTACAAAGTTTTCCATTTACTATGAAGAACCGACAATCAGAATGAGTAACATTTTCACACTCACGTTGCCAAATATTGGAAAAATGCTATACAAAAACAATTTACAGGCATAATTCATACGTGTATCCTTATCTTCCGATATAGCTGGCGTAGTGGAAAAAATTTACATTCAGGCAATGATAAACGTTGCTCACAGAATAGTTATCAACGATGAATAGCAAATTCTTCATTGACTTAGGTGAAAATACTAAAAACACCAATTTCTGTGAATGTTTTTTATTGATAACACTTCAATTATGTAAGAAGGGTTTGATGAGTTTCATTAATTCTATATGTGATATACCTTCCTAATAGTTTATTATTTTAGCCGGAGAGTATAATATATGTTGAGGTGAGATGTATAACCAGGTCTATATAATAGGTCGTATTGAAGTATAACAAATTGAATCATCGTGAATCCATTTTTTTTTTTAAAGAAAATAAATTCATAAATTAAAATATGTGGTGGTGGATGGGGTGTCATCTGATACAATGACTATCAATGCTGGTGTTCCACAACAATCTGCCTAGGCACCAACTTTTATTCTACTCCACATTAACGATTTGTCCGATGTTTATGTCGCCTTCTCCTCTAGATATTTCCAAAGCATTTGACCGAGTTTGGCACCAAGGCCTCCTAGCGAAACTTACGTCATATGGTTCGCCGCCCCAAATATGTCTTTTACTATTGAGTTTCTTTGCAGATATATCACTGTATGTGGTGGTAGATGGGGTCTCGTCTGATACAATGGCCATCAATGCCTGGTGTACCACAAGGATCCCTAAGCAATAACTTTGTTCTTACTCCATATCAACGATTTGTGGATGTGACATCCTGCCCAGTCCATAGCAGACCGGACGATAGAACACTTCATACCGCCTTCTCCACTAGAGCCCCTATATCATGCATTAAGACCAGAAGTGCAAGAAGGAGACAGATTCATGCTTCAAATGATGATCTGGCAAGAGTTCTGAAATGGGGATCGGAAAATCTACTAGAGTTCAACCCTACAAAAAATCAAGCTAGTATCTTCATCAGGAAAGCAGACCACATAATGCCCAATATGATGATATCAGGTACAACTGTTCTCATGAAGTCGGCAATATCCATACTTGGTATCATCATCAACAGCGTTCTCTCATAGGACGATCATGTGAGGTCCATTGCAACAACTGATGATGAGATGTAAAAATTTGTGTTATCAAATGTGGACAAATCCAGAGCGTGAAGTACCCCACAACTAAAACCAATATGCTCAGACTTAGTTTATGTACACAAGGTTATAACGTCACAATCACGAAGTCAATGAAAGAATATTTCCTTGAGAAAAATTTAAAGAAAATGTCTGAATACTCTTGAGGTATGAAGATTCTATTAGCACAAACTTTGATATCTAGTATCTCTAGCGTAAGTAGATTTATTCCTCTTTAGCATAAAGTTGGTGATGTTTGTGCAGTTATGAGTTCAAATATAATATACAAGTGTAATTGAAGTTTGCAAGGAAAACAGTGACAGGAAGGAAAAGCACCGCATTTGGTAATTCATAGCTTGTGAAGTACCTGGCAAGAAAATTTCTAAGGGCTGAATGTAAAAATGTGAAACCACAATAGTAGGTTTGGTGGATAGAATGAAAGAACATTATGCATTTTGACAAGGTGACACCATGAAATTTGTAATGCAGCTCCATAGTACAGTGTCATCACTATCTGGAGTTGAACGTAATTTCTCATCATCTGGTACAGTTTATGGTGAACTTCAACTGTTCAGGATATGAAAAGGGTTCCAAACTGGTCACAATTTTTAAAGCATAATGCAAAAAACATTTCTACAGTATAAAATTTCAGTTTTACTTATGTTTATAATTTATTTTGTACTTGAATACTTACTTGACATCCAGTTTTTGATTAGTAATATTTGTGACTACTTACTTGATTACTTACTTGACATTCAGTTTTTGATTAGTAATATTTGTGATTTAAAGTATTTACATTCAGTAAGATTTTTGTTTTAATAACAGTATCAATTACAATATTACTATACTAAGTAGCTGGAGGGTTTCTGTTTTGATCTCAAATAAATGTGTTTTTCGATGAATATATCTATTTAACCTTTGATAGGAATTTTAAAAACTGAAAATTTTAAATATTGAGAATGTAGGTGGGGTATGTTTAAAACTCTTGTTCAAAACAGTTTCGAACATCACCAAAAAAACTGCTATTGGATGTTGAAAACATGTTATAACATTCAAATATGAAAGGCATTTATGAACATATAATTCAAGTTTTGCAAAGCTCTGTTTTGAAAGAACTTATCTTGAAGTTCCAAGAGCACAATAATAAAAATAATATCAACCTGGATTTGTGGAGACTGGCTTATAATGGGACTGCTACCCATGGGAGATCCAATAGGTTGATAGAAGGGCATCCTTTGGATAACAGGGCTGCTGACATTAGATGAGTTCATTTGGGGTATTGGAGGCCTGTAAAACGCTGCATTGCCAGGGATTATTCCTTGCTGGGCCAAAATTGGGTTCATTACAGGAGATATGTTCATTGATGTCTGGGGCCAATAATTGAACTGCTGTGATGAAGATAAAGTAAGTTGCTGATTGTTGTACCTGAAAGAAAAACACAGACTCAACTGTTTTGTACTGTACTTTATGAAGTGTGTTTTATTTTGTTATAATTTACATAGTAATCACATAAGAGAAATAAATCACTGTTTATTTCTGAATGAATTTTTTTATTTGATGAATGATTACCTATTTTCCATCTATTTTGGAACATCTCATTAGTTTCACCATCTACATGAGAAACTATTTGAAACTAACTTTAAAAGCAGAACACAATGGTGTAGAAAGCAATAAATTGAACCAAGTTAGCTATCATAAGAAATGGGAAACTTTGAGAATAAGGTTCTTGAAAATGTATGACTGGATAATTACAGAATGCTCACGTTTGTTGTCTGCAAAAATCAATGATATCTGTAGAACTGGAAGTCGTAGGAGGTGGGCTGGAAAATGAAATCAAATCTGGTGAATCACTGGCAGTGCTAGTCTTCTTTTGTGAAGAAGGAGGAGGTGCTAAAAGAGAATTTGCTAAATTGCTTGTTTGAACACCTGGCCTAGGTCTTGATTTGCTTTGCTGTCTGTCATATCTCATCTGCACAGAATCAGTTTCACTCATAGATGAAGCACGAGTCACTGAAAGGTAGATCATCTAATTGGAAAATGAATTCTTCATCTAGATTATTTCAAAACTTACCCAGTGCAGTTTTTGGTTTGGAAGAAACTGAAATGCTTGTGGCAGATCTATTCAGTTCTTGTAGCTTTTTACTCTTGAATTGTTCTAGGGCTAAGGATTCCAAGCTCAGCGCTTGTGCTCTTTCCAAATCTTCTTGGAATTGTTTATCATAATCCGCCATTTTTATCAAGTTGGTGATATAGCTGAATCAGATAAATTCATCGATCACTCTCATAATAACTAGTTCAATAAATTAATAAATCCGTGATGAAATTAACCATGTACAATTGAATTGAATATATATACCTAGATAAATTACATTAAATACCTGGTAAATTTATTGGAATCAATTCATCTATCGATTCAAATATATCACATCAGGTTCTTCATTGGCAAAATATCAGTGAAAATCTATAAAAAAAATATTCTTCATAATAATAAAATATAATGTATTAAATTAATTGATGAAACTGACAGTGACATTTCTGTATGTTATGAGTTGACAGTGGAAACAAATGGAAACTAACCTACACTTGTACAGATGCGAAGAAAGCTGAGAAAAATAGCTGCTGAAATTCATGGGCGTCGAAAACTAAATTTTCTCAAAAATATATAATGAATAATTCGAAGAGTCTCAACGAGATGTGAGGATGGATGACTGATATTCATAAAAGAAAACTATTATACTGAAATATATCTCAAAATGTTAGTATTGGTTCTATTGAACACATCCAACCACGAAAATTCCTTTTGCAACCCCTCCTGCAAAAAAAGATATATTGAAAACTTCCCCACAGAATCGACTTCAATCAACTACCCCCAGCAGAATTGAAAGGTTAAAATATATGGCTCAACATCCCCAAATGAAATCGCCTACTCATCATTATGAGCAACTGATCCATATAGGTTTGGTCCGCAAACTTACCTCTGAAATGTGTCCACATTTGAACTTTATTCAAGTGTGAAACTATTAAAACTTCCCATTGCAACCCAAAATATATTTTGATATACAATTCTATCATGTCGATACAAAATAATTCAAGTAGCACAAACCAAACCTCGGTAAACATATTCATCACTTATACTAGTTAAAAAGTCCAAAGATGACTTTTCACAAATTAAAAATGCAATGGAAGGGAGGAGGTGTATTATCTCATTAAATGTTGTGATTATATTCACAAAGAGTACCAATTACTCTTCTTCATATGGAGATCTCTCTAACTATATATGGTAGAATTTATATTATCTTTTTATGCGACACTTTCAGCTTTTAATGCTCACGAATATTTATTATTATCAGCTGTTACTCCCTTACCGCTACCGTGAGAAACCCTGTATACACTATGTTCTACATGTGTCTGGGTACCGAACGGTTACCAGAGCGGTATAGGAAGAGGCCCAGAGTCGGCCCACAGTTAGTATTCTGTATACTTTTTGGTTCAGGGCCTTCGACCATAGTTTGTATATTCAGGGCACATCTCGTTGCAGCCACATCTCGTTGCAGCCACATCTCGTTGGGTCCATACACTCCCAATAAACACGATGAACGAGTTTCTAATATTCGCTCAATACATCACCCACTCCCATAGAAATTATATGTATAACCTTTATTATTTCTATGCGCACTTCTCATTCAAGACAAATCAGCCATATGTCGTTGCACCCACATTTCATTATACCCACATCTTGATTCACATATATTTCGATATACCCAATTCTCGCTGTAAACAACAATGTAGCTATAAATTCGCTAAAATTCTACATTTTCTACATCGCAAATGTGCAGGAGGGCAGACTAATATGTATTACCAGATCATGACTCGAGACCCCCTTTATCGACCCTCCTGAATACGATTCCGAAGTCCGTTTTGTCGATATCTCTTAGCTTTTTTGAGATATAAGTTGCGACGAACGAACAAACATATCCAATGCAGAGATGTAATGTCCTCTTCGATCAATTTATCGGAGAGGATCGTATCTATCTATATACAGAGTGTCCAAATGTCCAATTCTATTATTTCCAATAAGTTGAAGTTCAAAACGCTGTTACGTTTTTATCTTTGATTTTGAGGTACTATTAGTTCAGATGAAAGCTCATCAAATATCAGACCAATCGCCGAAACGTCCAGTATGATAAAAAATCAATCGATTTCGATTCATGGAAATAATCATTCTATAGGTAAAAAAAAATGTTTTTGAGTAAATCGCGCTCCAATATCTTTAGCGGTGCGGTTTCGAAGACTCGCTTTTCTCCGCTCAAAGACAGGTAGGGGGAAAACAGTTTAAAAAAAACCCTCAGTGTGATATATCGTTGTAATCAGGTCTCTTTGAGCCTGTATTTGAATACAGCGTGTCCCATTACAAAAAAAGGTAGGTTTGGTGTAGCACTCTGTCAAAACCCTATATGAACCAAAATAACTTCAAAATATACCTACGAGGGTGACTATCGAATATTGGAAACCGCATTTCGACACCTCATCTCAATGAGCAGTTTTCGAAGACCGCGACACTATGGACACCCTGTATAATTGCCCTTATTCAAACTTTGTCATATACTGTCTGTAGATTTCGAGATAATAGGAAGTATAGGATAGGAATAAAGAATTAATATTCATTTGAAAATTTTATTTTGTTACATCCGTTAAATAATGCTATTGGTACCCAGAGTGCAATTAAAGCAAACAAAAAAATCTCTACCAAGTAACATACGGATCATCTTCTCGATGAAGATGGTAACACAATATTGTGCTTCACTAGATAAATACACACAAATGCATGAAAATATACATATAATAAATAATGATAAAATCATTTTCGAATACAATGCTTCAAGGTGTGGTAGATAAACCATTATTGGACGCAATTAAATACAAAACAATATATGCACCGTATGGATTCAACATCAGCGTAAATTGTACTCAATATAAGTCAATTCAGCACTATAACCAGACATATTCATGAAGTTTCGAAAAACAACCTCCGATTGAAATATCGACAAGAATCAATAATATATCGACCAATATATATTTGCTAGTGACGTAAACGCTAAACCGTTATGTAACACTATTTACAATAAAAAAATACACCTATTGATCGTGTTCAGCAAGAACATCAATCTCTGTCAGGATGTTACAAAAGTATGCGTGAGAAGTACGAAAATATAATGGAAAATTTATCAGTCAATACTAATTTTGTATGAAAATTTGTGAATAATACGAAAGATTTTGAAATGTCGATAATTCATTTGGAGTGGAAAGATTAACTTCTTCATTATTTGTACATGAATAAAATTTCTCAAACTTTCTGACTCATCCTGAATATCCATGTAAGATAGGGAAGAGCTAAATCAGTGAAGTGAATGTGCTTTCACAGTAATGATTGTAAAAATAGTTTTATCAATGAAAACATATTTATTTCACTAAAGCAGCTCACTGAAACAGTGATCAATACTAAAAAAAAATAGAAAACTTTATCAAATCATCCGAATATATTAACGTTTCAATTCCATAACAATATAATAAAAATATTTTAGACTCTCAATAGTACAACATTATGATATATATTTACACGTAAACGCTGAGAAAATTTCAAGGGCATTCTTTCAATTGAAACTTGATTAATTTTCATCGAAACCCTGTGTATAAATAAGAATTTTACTAATCTACTACCTAATTCTCGTTATTCTAGTACTTAATAATTGCACTTTTCGATTTTTTCAACGATTGACCTGAGGCAATTCTGTATGAAACTCAAAATTTTCAGTCTACATTTATTCGGCACAAATGTTTTAAAATAAGCATGGTCCCACAATCAGAAATATTTATGAGCATCCCACATTTCAAGAGCAAATACAGGGTTGTTATTGAATAGCTGTTAAATCTGAGGAAAATCTTGAACTTTGCTCTAGTTCATCATGGATATTTCCTTCAATATATTTCATCACGTGTTCTCATAATCCAGTAAGTATGAATGAAAGTTATCAGAAAATAAAAATATCTGCAAATATTCAAATTCACACGTTTTCTTGGCACATACATGAAATGTGAGAGCTTATAATTCAAGGCACATGCATACACAATATAAATATTTGTCAGGAAAATATTAAGTACAACTTAAAATAATAGGAGTTCGTTTTCAATTCCTATGGAGTGTTACATTTGTTTTTGTCTGTGTCCAATCTTGAGCAGAAAATAGGGGATTTCTAGAGGTATATGAACACAATTGGAAATAATACACTGAGTGTAGGATGACAACATATAAAACAGAGAAAATTAAAGATTTTTTTCGGATTCGAAAACATGGGCTGAAATGTTGTGTACGATGACAGAGTTCTAAAATTTCAGCAAGTACATACTCATTAATTTTATTGTCTTCGCTGTTTACTAACTTTAATAGAATAGAATAGTGTTTATTTGCGGATGATTACATATAACAGTTCTAAGGATAACATATCAAATGGACAACAGACAAGAACTATAGACATTCTCTATGAAATAGATGGTTGCAAGTATACAGAAATATTTCATGATTTTTTCAAGTTCTGTTTCGTGGGAGTAAATAAAAAACATTTATCAATCAAGTATGTTGATGAATTCAAAATAGTTTGTTTATCATGAATAACAGAATCAATTCAAGATATTGTTCAAGTATCCAGCATTTCATCACCAGTATTATTATTTCTGTACCCTTGGTAGAGAAGATGGTTTCACCTAAAAATATTAGCTGTTAAAACATCCATCCCATTTTAGAAAAACGTGTACAGGATTTCTTCAAATGATGCCTACTGATCACCAGTATCATTGTCCATAAAAAGACTGTTTTTGGAAACGAATTTATCGAACATGATAATATAAAATTCTCAAGATCAGAAAAAATAAAACCAACAACTTTGAATGGAAACATATTTTCGATCAAATTGTTGTTTTAAAAGTTATTCCCATTATTTATTCTGACCCTGTATATCACCACTATTTTAGTGCTTATAAATCATTTTAGTTGTTATTATATTTCTGTGAAAATGCATGAAGTGATTATATTTGGAACTCATTAAAGGGGTAGAAATGTAAATTATCTAACATAGAGAGAAAAGTTGGTTGAAATGAGAATTTTCGAGGGAACAATATTTTATAAACAAGAAATCTGCACTATTTTTTTGTGAAATATTTGGATGTTGAAACGGACTAGTATTCTTGACGAATAACCAAATATTGGTATCCAGATATATCTAAGTTGTTTTTTTTCCGTTTGGAATGTACTTGAAGTTTATTTGGAAGACGACGAACTTAGGAATAGTAGTTTCATCTGGTATCAGTTGAATATGGACATTATCGAAACCGTAACATTTTTAATTACATAATTACCTATAATTGACAGTATACGTTAAACGTTTCGCATTACTATCAGTATTATCTGGTGCATCAGAAGGGTCGAAATTAACGTAATTTCTACCAAACCTAATGAAGTACAAAAAGACTATAAAACTGAAAAATATTGAAAGTTTTGAAATATTTTTCATTATTTCATTATTTATCATTCAAAACTTTGACGTGTGTGCTTGTAAGATTTGATACAGGAGAATTAAAAATATGAAGTCAAAACGCAAATTATTTTTTCGTTGTTAAATTATGTATCTTCAGGTAAACCCAAAAGATTTAGATTCAGAGATATAGGTGGTCAACACTTCCTTCTGGAGAATGTCTAAACGATCCAGACATCCCAATACCAAAAGACCTGAATTGAAAATGTTTCTAATTATGTCTCCTCCCCATTAGATGCTGATTATATTTTTGTATATTTCCATGTAATATCTGCTATGACGTCATTTTAAGCACGAGGGCAGCAAAGCGGAGCGATTTTTTAGAGGAGTTTATACAAGAGTGACATACTATACTCTTTCTACTATATCGAAAAACTAGAATTATATTTTTCTAATATTCTAATAATAGGGATTTGATTACTACAGATATATTTTGACTTTTTTGATTTTGAATTAGATACTGAAGATAAAATTGAGTAGCACTGGTTTTGCTGCTTTTTGGTCCAGCATAAATAAATGAAAATGATATCTATAATGATAGCTTGTTGGTGTAGAGTGAACTCAATTAGAGAAGTACATGTACGTCATTAACTACCTGCCCGCCATATAATAGACAATGGCGTAATGTAGAATGTCACGACTTAGTCCATATTACGAAGACAGAATCGATGAAATGATACCGACTAGTTTCCCAGATGATGGGATATAACTGCAATTTTACATCACGAATATCCCTTTAACATCGTCAAATACTCAATAATTTATTGAAAAAAATATAATTTTCTCAATCATCACTATGCCTGGTCCATTTCAATTCTCAATTGACGTTAATTTTAGTAATCACTCGATTACGGTTTCTAACTTCACGTAAAAAACTTCGATTTTAGTTTCTATCAACACTATTTATTTCAGCGGAAATAGCAAAACAAGTGCACCCACATGCACAGATGCAAAGTGACCTAGTGCAAGAACATTCCTGAACAGGACTGCCAATTTCCTGAACTTTGAAATCGACCTTACTCACATTAACTTTTCTGATTAAGTTCACTCTTACTGGTCTGCCCAATCATATGTTTCAATATAAGACCACCACGAGCGCCACCTTACATATAATGCTCGTCGTTAGTTTCTTGAAATGTATTTATTATTCTATCTTTGGTAAGAGCAACAGATTCTTAACACAGATCGGGAAACTGTGTTCAAGGCTATATCAAACAGATAGATGTCAAAATAATAAATGATCATCAACATTCATGGAGGTACTTAACTTGAGGTTATGCATAATGGACAATTCAGAAATCTTAAACTTAGATGTCACTAGTGTACCATAGTTTGAGCAGACTAGATTAATTCTATATGTCAACGATGGTTGACGAAGCTGAATTATCATTTGGATTTTAAAAATTTCAAAATATCTTTCATTTTCATAGTTAGGAACAATTTAATCTTTTTGTACTTCGCCAAAGTCTTCTCACTACCACTTCATTAATAATTTCAACATTTGTACATTATTACGTCAACAGATGCGACTGACAAAAATAATCAACAAAATACTACGTACTCTTTAGTTGATTTGTTTGAGTTGCTTCATGAGCTGCGGGTGACTCCTAGCAACAATTGCTTGTAGCTTTTGCAGCTGGCTCAACAGGCTGGTGTTTGAATCTTCTAAACCTGAAATTTTCAGCCGGAAGTTGTTGTTCTCCGTCACCAGATGTTCAACTTTCTTTTCCAGCTGATCCATGTACTCCTTCTTTTTTCTTCTGCTCTCCTGTGCAGAAATCTAAGCAGAAAGGATACATGTTGGAGACTTTCAAATTTAGTACAAAGAGATTTAATGAAACATGTAGTTCTTATGAGCAACCAAGAAAATTCATGTTTTCCTTGCCAACAGATAGTAACAGGTTGTTGAAACAGCAAATATCAACTAGCTAGATATCGACACATGACTAAATCTTCATGTCCTATCCAAGGATTTCATTTTTTGGTGTCAAGTAGTAGTTTAATAGTATGTGTAATATATTTTATGCACTCTCACTACTGACCTTATTCTTTATTTTCCTTCGTATTTTCTTTAGAGATTTTTCTTCTGCTTTCGTAAGTGGCAGACGGGTAGGAACTGGATAACCTTCTGCGATGAGCGTCCTCTTTTCTTCTTCCGTCAGGATTAAGGTGCCGGTGGATCCCTTCTGAAATACCATAAAAATTCATGGATGAATTGAAAGTTCTGGAAGCCCAAGGACGATCAGTTACCTGACAATCACAACCAGCGATTGTTTGGTAACCAGAGGAAAAAACTGACCATCTATATCCCTAGAGCAGCAGTTAATAACCTGTGGTCTGCAGACTTCCTGTGGTATGCAAGGCTCTCTCAAGTGGTCCGCGAAGGTTTCAAGATTTTTTTGTGTGAAGAAAATCGGTATATTAGCTTTTCGCTACGAGTCGCACTGATAGATCATCAATAAAATTATTAAATATAAAAGATTTCAAGAATATCTCTTTCTACTTCTCGAAATTTATTAACGTGAGAGAACGCTCTTACTCTGAACTTTTGTATATAAATAAACGAGATGTTTTTTTTTATCGACGCGAAGGAAACGCAACGCTCCTCAAATAATCACACTATAGGTTTGTTTAACCCTTCAAACACCGCCAAAGTAAGGCCACGCGCATGAGCTGAAGTTGAAATTTGTTCCAACCGAGAGGTAACGGTAATCAGAATGTCCTCTTCATTGTTCCAACTAAACTCGTGATCGTTTCTGTCATGGTTTTGGGATGGTAATTTCACTACATGCAGAAAATTAGTAACTGTTTGGACTGACATGAGCATTTAGCATCTTCTCAGCGGAAGTAAGTTATCTTCCATACTGTCATTGGTCAATTAGTTCGTTGTGGCCAATTTTAAAATTGAATTCAATTTTTTTTATATAATTTCTTGAAGATAAGTTATAAATTTTAATGATCGATTCCTGGTCATCACGTAACGCCAGCTCTGTTCCAGGTGCTATGTCAATGGTTTGTCTTCAATGTTCAAAGTTCTGGTACGTCAGAATATGTTGTGTAGTCCAGCGAGTTTGGCATGTGCCACATCTCGGCCTCCTAGAGCCGTTGAGGACATAGGACTACTTTTTCCCGTCTTGAGAGTTCCAGTGGGTATGTCTATTTTTTCACAGATGTTTTTATTTGTTTCAGGTGATTATCACAAGTATTCCACTGTGATTGCCATACTTTGTAGCAGGCTTTTTTAAAAGCAAGCACTAAGTGATACTGGTATCCTTTTTTCGCTGCTCTGTCCGCTTTTTCATTACCCTCAATGTCGCGATATCAAGTTCAAAATTCGTATTGTCCACTCATTTCTGGTGAACAGATCTTGAAGTGACGAAATGGCACTAAGCGACAGTACAAATGAGACATTTGTTATCTTGGCTCCTTGAGAAATATAACAGTGCCTGCCAGATAGCATACATCTCTGCCGAGACTATACTACTATACTATTATATATTATATATTTTCTTTGCAATATTTTCAATGTTCGTCGTAGTTGACAATGAAAATTGCCAAGATAAAATAAGATAATTAGAAAGTTCTGAGATAAGTAGATATTTTGATATTTTGAAATATATTCATCTCCAAATTTTTTTAAAAACAATATGTCTCTACAAATAGAGAATTTCTCTTTTAGGTATCTATAGGTTAAATTTCAAGAGCAAATGAGGCAGATCATATTGAAATAATCATTATAATTTCTATTTTCATTTCTATAAACGTGGAGAGAAAATCCCAAAGAATCTGAACGAACGAATATCATATCTATCGTACAGTTAGGATATATCCTATAATAAAGATTGTCTACCACTTCGAAGACCCAACTCACCGGCTGCGTGCTGATGAGCGGCGTGTTGATGGGCTGCCGCGTGGATGCGCCGCTGACCGCTAATCGCGCGACTGCCTTCCGGGCGGCCGGCGAGCCCGGCTGCGACCCGGCGGCGTCGGCCTCGCTGTCCTCGCCGCTGCTGCTGCACGACGGCGGCGTCGGAGGCAGCCGGTGGAACTGCTCGAGCTTGACGGCCGGCAGCAGGCGCGGCCGCTGCGGCGTCAGGACCAGCGGGGCGGTCAGCATCACGTTGGCGGCGGAGAGCAGCGCCGGATGGTGGCCGTCCGCCGGGGACTGCGAGGGAATCAGATTAGGTTAGATTCGATGTCGCCGGACGGGATCGATGTCTGTCTATTCGTGGGTTGTGAGGATAGAAGTATTCGGTGTGGTTTTGTTTATTCAGCAACCGAAATGCCGAAAGATGAGACCAATTCAGATCGGAAGATTTTATATTATAATGCATGGAAAAAGAGGTCGAAAATGGGACAAGAATACTTTTGTGACACAAAATACTTTGGAACACTTCTATCTCTCATTGCTTCGGTGTAATTCGTGAGAGTTTTGTTGACAGAGAGGTGAACATGCAACCCTAGCAGATGTATTGAAGAATATCTAATTCATGATGAAAGAAAATAAAGACGACAAAACGGTCGCATTTTATTCTGAGAAAAACAAAGAAACAAGAAAACTTGTGAACATTATCCAGCTCTTTGTGGGATTTCCTCCCTTGTTTTTGAAAAATTTGGAAATACAAATATATTTAATAGGAATAAAACCTCTACTTATCTTGGTGGACGTTTCGGGAATGAATCTGCTCCCGTTCTCAACAAAATATTTTTCTCTTCGCAAAATTTTTCAATATCTTGTCGGTTTTGACACTGAAAAGTGACAATTTGGTAGACGGAGGAATTCTGGTTACAAGATTCGTTCTCGAAACGTCCACCTAGATAAGTTTTAAGAGGTTTTATTCCTATTAAATATATTTGTATTTCCAAATTTTTCAAAAACAAGGTGTCACTGACCAATAGAAAATTTCTCTTTTAGGTATCTAAAGGTTTAATTTCAAGTGCAGTGACATTTTGGGGCAGATCACAAAATCTGTCCTTACTACAAATATATTGAGATAATTTTTAACTTCTACTCTATTTTTTATAAACGAGGAGAGCAAATCCCAAAAAAAGCTGGAAAATGAATGTACCACCTCCTCGAAAAACTTACAGACAGTATTGTGGACATCAATTATAAAAAAGTTCTCAAGTTATACAGAAAAAGTTCCATCGAATTTTCTTAAATTAAACTTAAATTCCATTGAGATGAACGTTTTTCCCTTATAATTGCATGAGAGGTTTGTATTTAATCGAGTAAATTTGGGTTGTTTAATGAGAACGCGACACCAAAGGTGAAGCGTTTTCAAGTTGACAGTTTTCCCACTCAAATCACTAAAGGAAACAGTTGATATTTTGAACAACACAAATTCACCTGACATCAACACAAACATGGAGTGTAATTTGGCAGGACCGTTTAATGAATATCAAAACGTAGAAAATTGTCGCCAGATTGATGATTGCATAGCCACATTAGGAACAGGTATTAACATTCTTGACTAAATTCGGCGTTTGTAGACTCACCGAATCGACTCATTGTTAGAGCTTAGAAATTCAATAGGCTGTTGAGAAACATGTCAAACTAGTTATTTTGGCAACCAACACATCGATACTTGATAAACAAATGAATGAGTGAAAAAAACACTTGTGCATTCGTCCTTGTAGCAGCTAACTTTTGCTGGTGTCAAACTGACAATTGCACTGTGGCATGTGCGATTTTTCATAATACATGAGATGGATTGTCACAAGAGAAATAGAATATAACTGATGTTGATAAATAATTTCTTTAGGAATGAAATTGAGATAGAATCTTCGTGGAAAAAACTGAAAGGGGCCGTTTGAAGAGAAAAAAATATTTCCTAAAGGGTTATAGACAATAAAGTGATTCATGGAAATTGTGGGGTAAACTGATCAGTTTCCGTTTCTAAGCTAGGTAGAGATTCACTGACCATTTCAACATCCAGAGGCATATCGTTGGCATTGACGTATATGGACTGAGGTGATGAGGGGCAGGAGGAATGGTTGCTGTCCGTTTCGCTGTGCGGTTCGTCCTTGATGGACAGAGAGTCCTGTTCCAGTCGGCCGCAAGCCGTTTTCATCGAGATGGCGGGAAAGCATTCGTCTTCCATGTCTGGAAACATATTACAAACATGACTCATCGAAAATCTTTCGGTGATACATAATTCGAATATCGTCTGAATCAGGACTGATGATTTTGGCTAATTTCAAAATATACAATCACAGAATTGTGCAACTATACCATTGCACAATTACACACTTGCATAATTCATGTTTACAGTATTCCGGCTTTTTTGGATTCGGAAAAGTACGCCTCTATAGTTGCAATTTTGGTTTAATATCATAACAAAACAAAGATATTCTGAAATTGAGATTTCATTATTTCAGTCAATTTTTTTCAGGCAATTGTCTACCGACAGTGGGAATTTCAGTAATTTTTAATTGTCGGGATCCCAGAAGACAGTACGCCACTGAGGTTGCTATGATGGTGGATGGAGTTTCTAGTAACAGCACCCTTTCTTCCACTGGAACCAGATCCTCAATAAAAATATTATCAACCCATAAATCTACAACTTCATCTGCAAATGTTGATTTAAGGCCAGATATTATTTTTATTATGTTAAAAAAAGTTCAAATCCTACAAAAATATGTATTTGCAACTTTTTCTGAGATCAATATCTTTTTTCATTCCCCAAATTCAACTTTGCCATATGAAGCGTTGGTTCACCCTCTCTCCAACTAGCTAAATATTCAATTTGGATCTTTCAAAAAATGAGCGATATCACACGATCGGGCGCTACATATAATACATATAATACATATTTTTGTAGGATTTGAACTTTTTTTAACATAATAAAAATAATATCTGGCCTTAAATCAACATTTGCAGATGAAGTTGTAGATTTATGGGTTGATAATATTTTTATTGAGGATCTGGTTCCAGTGGAAGAAAGGGTGCTGTTACTAGAAACTCCATCCACTATCCATAGTGGATCAATCCATAAATCTACAACTTCATCTGCAAATGTTGATTTAAGGCCAGATATTATTTTTATTATGTTAAAAAAAGTTCAAATCCTACAAAAATATGTATTTGCAACTTTTTCTGAGATCAATATCTTTTTTCATTCCCCAAATTCAACTTTGCCATATGAAGCGTTGGTTCACCCTCTCTCCAACTAGCTAAATATTCAATTTGGATCTTTCAAAAAATGAGCGATATCACACGATCGGGCGCTTTCGTGTCATGAAAATCGTTTCAACACTCGTATTTTCACCCCATCTGGTCTTACCATTTTTAAACTACATCAGAAAATTCAGATTTGACGGAATCTCCAAGATGACACCAAAAACATGCACCTAGCAGTAGTAGAAATTTCTAAGCGTTACAGAAATTGCTATCAGACCTTCCAATATACTGGTACACATTCATTATATATTATCAACTGCGTACCTGAATTCCATGAATTTATAGATATAAAGTATATTACCATTAAGAAATGTTATGACGTTGATATAATTAATATATCCACTCCTCTACTCAAAATCATTCCTGTAAGAGTATTCCATATCAACTCTTTCTTAAGAAAAATGTGCAAGAAATCCACTTTCATGAATTCAGTATGATGATGAATCAGTTCCTAAGTTTTTGTTACATATTTCTTTCATTGAACCAGCCAGAGTGTGGAAACTGAGGAGCAGTTCCTATCAAATATTGCTGAAACTCTCTGAACCTGATGGTCCAACTCTGAAATTTTTATTTCATAGTAATCCGTTTCAGATTCCAGTCTCAATAGAGATAAGTCACTAGCAAATTTCGATGAATCATTTCTGGAATATGAATGAAGTAATACAGCATATTCCAATATCATATAATCTTCTTTAGGGATGTGAAAAAAACTTAACACAAAGTTAAAACTCGTCTTGATTTCTTCTACCCACTATTTTGCTATGTAGCATTTCTCATGAATTACCCTACCCTACCAGCCTTACCATGAAAATTATATTAGGCACGATAAAAATTGAGGGTTATATGTTCCTGATATCAAGATAAGGAAAGGAAAGAGAAGGAAAATATTCCTATAGACGTTTGTCTATAGTTCGTTGTTTCGCAATGATCTTGATATAAGATCATAAAATTTGCTAATATTTTGATGTCACTAACGCGCCCCTCAATTTTCTTCCTTCTTTTGTCCTTGAAAAAGACCCAGTACATATACAGTATCAAGGTATCATATGCTTTCAATGAGCTGTATGACATATTGGCTCCAAAAGTGTATAGATGAATGTGGTTGTGATTTTTTGTGACTTACCGTCAACCTTATGATGTGATGAAGGTGAATCCGGTAGGCTGTCACCGTCAGAGGCAAGACTGTACGAGTGCTCGGTTTTGATTGGTCTGGTGCCTAAAGCAGCGTCTGTCATTAGCCTGTCGTGCAGAATAACACCCGGTATATCTTTGCTGGGAATATAACTCCATTCGATTGTCATGTCTCCAGTCTGGAATGTCAGCATTTCTTGCATAGCCTGAAAACAAATTCAATTCCAATTCAATTCAATTAAATTTGTTTCAATTTATTCATACATTGACTACACAAAAAACTCATCATCTAGATTCTAGTTGTAATGGAAATGGAATGATGAATCAATCTATTGGAAATGATTATCTACCTCAAAATGTTATTAGTGATTCAACTATGGTTGTTCTTTGCAAATAAGTTTCTGTTCACAAAAAGTAACAGGAGATTGAATGAAATAATGTCAGTAAGAATAATAGGTAGGTACACATTTTAGATGATTTTTCTGTATCAAAATTTAGGTATTTACAGCTAATAAGACCTGATAAGACCGACTAGTCCAAAACTATTTTCGGAATAATCTCTATTTGATAATAGATTTTGCTTGCATCATCGATAAATCAAAATGATACTAGAAGTACGATTTCCGGGAACCGAAAACATGAATTCAACATGCATATCTAAATACATGAACAAACCAACTACATAAAAATGTTAATTCACAAAGATGTCTGATTGTTTTTTCCCAAATAGTCGAATCTTCAGACATAGCTAGCTAGTCATCTTATTCAATCAGATGCAAAAATATGAATTAAACATGTGAATCGTGAATCTCCATAGATGACAGATTCAAATTGGTTGATAGGCTTACAGATTAGGATGATTTGCCAAGTTCATGGTGGCCTTGAATTGAGTAAATTTTAGGAAAGAAATGACATAGGTAAGTATAAGCTGATTTTTCGAATATAGAAGAGAATATTCCAATGAACATAATACAATTACTTCAGTGTGAACTTAATGATAGGGTGAACGAATGAATTTTTTCATTATTCATTCAGCATATTTACATGAAGATATTACAATTCATCATTTATTCTCACCTTCTTCAAGTCAGATCATATATGAATAAATGTAAAGATTCAATAGTCAAATTCAATGTAAAAAGTCAATGTATGCATTGACATAAGATGGATTAAATAAATGTCCAATATTTATCAAAGGCTTATGTAAATAATTAGCTGTAGTGCCAAGTCAGTTGATTACTTTTTACTTTGGAAAATTTCGAATTCACAAACTCCAGAACTAAGGAAGGTAGATCAGATTTTCCTTGATAAACCTACATGGCCTCATAAACTTAGTATCCATTCAACCAACTCTCTATTTCATGTTGATTGATTGAGAATTCGACTGAAAAAGTTGTTGCTTCCATAAATTACCAGAAAGACTGACAGTATATTATGCCTCTTCTTTGTTGTGTGTTGTGAAGTGGATAATAATAGGATTTGATCTCAAAAACATATCAATCTCTCCTTAGTAGAGAGTGTTGGTTGGTAAATTAAACACATGAAATTGATGATTATTCTTTGGAGGCAAAAGAGGAAGCATTTATTACACCTATATAATGAAGATTCACAGTTACAGTTGGATTCAACATTAACTAAACTGATAACAGTCAGTGAGAGTGGAGGTAAACACTTCTTTGGTAGGAATTCTGTAGGAAAATTACTGAAGCACTTACAATGTTTCAAGATATAGAAGCAAGGGAATCGTGAAGCCTACAAGGATAATACAGGGAAAACACTCCAAAATTATGGATGTAGTGGAGGTTGATAATGATCGATAGGGTTCATAAGAATTAGGTCTTACCTGATACGAATTGAACCTTCGTGTATATATTATATCTCAATTAGGGTGGTAGGTGGTTATTGAATATTGATACCTTTGATAATGGTATCGACTGTCTAGATTTCCAAACGGAAGTGTCTTGGTTGCGGGAAATTCGATCTTTCATATGATTCCGGCCAATTTATAATTTTCCAGTTTAGAAAAATCGATGAAAAACATTAAATTTGTGAAAAAGTCCAAGCAACAAGTTTCTGTCAAGTTCTCGACAGAAACCGGCTGTCGCAGCTGTCAACGTCAACAAAGATGGATAGACCGATGATGGCGCTGTTTTCCCAACGAACTGGCCGACTTGTGGAGTGGTTTGTTCACTCTTTAGACATTTACACGCGATTTTTATGATTCTGTTGTATCAATTACCTAAATTCTGTGGAATCTTCTATATGTTGAACTGTAACTGTGTCCTATAACCTCTGGTAATTACTCCATTTGCGAGTAATTGTGGAGATGAGGAGTATGTGAGGGGTTCTTAGAGGACTTGAGTTATGCTCAGCTTTCAGTATGTTGGTATTTGTGGCAATATTTCTCCTACCTTCTATCAACGCGCTGCCTAAAAGATTGTTTATAGCGCAAGTATAAAATATATTTACTCCATCATCTATTATCCATATCATCTACATCATCACATTTCATATTTTCCCATTATTTTGATAATCATGATTCTAACATGGAATTATCGATTTTAATGAAAACTCATGCCTATTTTGTCGTGTCATTTCATTTTGTACAGAAACTGTGAAGATTTTCCATGTTTTGGGAATAAAAACTCGAGGCTGCGATTATCTAATAATATTTAAATATATGAATAATACCTATTGCTTTCTTCATGCGATAGTCGAACCGAAACGAAATGAACGTCAGTGCGATCGCACTGAAATAAAGGTAGAAGATTTAATAATTGTATTAACATGATTTATTTTCAAAATTAATGAATTCAATCTTGAACTAACGGACCATAGGGGTGAAATCGTGTGAACGGGATGGCCGATGTCAACCAAAACCTCCCATGTAAGCATCGTCCGATGGTGCGTTACAAAGACCACCTCGTGTGCAAGTCCATTTTGCTTTTATCACAATGATTGGAACGTTAGAAATGGCAATCGCTGACCGTGACCGTCATCTATTGCGTTTCTTTGGGTTGGAATGTGGTTCGTTGACCACCACTCGCCCAAGAGTCAATGGTTCTTCTTCAAGGTCTCCGTTCCGCCTAAATTCCCGCAGATTTCGGAAAGACGCTGTCCTATGTTGAAGCCTCGCTATTGCGCCTAACCCAAGCGCAGATGCGGACTCATTGAATTCGGGGCCCAGAGATATGAGGCCCCTGATAATAAATATCAACCTTGAGAATAACTTTGGAGGGATCTCAGTGCCTCGTGTAAAAAAACCTACTATATATATATATATATCAACCTCTTTTAAACCCACTGTACTTTTTCGAGAAAAGAATTGGGTACAGTTGAAGAGGACGTATATGGTCCCCAGTGTAAGGAATTTCTTCAGACCTCAAAGCATATTTGTGCAGGTGCACGGGTGCTCGATAAAATGGGAAGTTCTATGGGATCTACACGTATCATAAATCACAACGCATGTTAGATTAATTTTTAGCCAAGAATCAAAAGGAAATCTAAGACAGAATCGACTGTATCTCACTCTTTTCGCCTTTTCGGCAAAACGTTCGAGATAGTCGAAGATAATGATTGTTGTTCAACTAGCCTGTCATTTTGTAAACGACCCGCTATGAGTTCGATACTGGGCGAACAAGAGGTTGTCGAACTATAACAATCATTATTATGCTGTATAGGTGGTGCTAAGTGGGCGTATGTTTTTCGCGACAGTCGATTTGTATTCGAAGAAACTTCCAACGCGGGCGATTTGAGACTAATTAAGTTGCGTAATGAGCGTTCCTTACGGGTTGACGTCACAGAAATAATAAGGTATAAGGAGTAGGGTAACTAACCAAATATACTTTATCATCTGAAATGCACGTAGTCAGCACTATTATAGGTACTCGATGGAAATTTGAAAAAATACGTTTCATAATGCTTGAGAGAATATATCTGTGAAGATGAAAGCATACATTATCATTATTAAACACTGATGTGTCAATTTCGAAACTTTGGATTGGCTTTAGCTCTGAAGATTGAATTTTATTCTATAAATTAAAAAAACCATTTCGGCAGAAGTAGTGGCAGTTGTGTCTTTATGCCCCGCTCATTACAGCAACACATCAAGCAACTGTAAATAAACTAATTAAAAACATAAACTGCCAATCTATTAGTGTCCGTCCGTCTATTTGAATTAAGGTGCAGGATGGTGAAACATCTTTTGAATTATTTCTTTCCAGAAAATGTAGACCTGTCAAACATCGTTACTAAGGCGTCACCGCTTGAGTATAGATGGTGATACGATCGTCGATCCTGTCAAGTCAAATCCGCTTTGGATATCAAGTCAAATCCGCAGTGATGGATAGCTGACGGTCCAATTTTCTGCATTCTTGTTGAATTTCAAATTCAAGTCGTGTTTTTGAGAATTTCCAAGATAATCATAGAGATAAACACTTGTGGCGCTATCTAGTTTCGATCTTGGAAAGCCTGATTAAGGTATTAAAATTCTATTTACACTATATGATTTAAATGGAAATCATGGTGTACCAACTAGATGGGGATCGATTTGTGATGCGTTCGTTTTCAAAGAAACATTGGTAAAATTGGTAAAATCGCTGTTGTGTGCGATTCATAGTTAGCGACTAGTTGTTGATTCTAGTTCTTGATTGTTTCCGTTTCTTTAGTCGCTTAATAGGGGTAGCTACCCCAACTCAATAGTCAGAGCTATAGCAAGTCAGAGGTTTTGAAATCAGTAAGGAAAAATATCCCAATGAAGATATTACGAATAACCAAAAGTAAGATATCGCGGGAAATTGATACTGTACGAATCTACAAAAAAAAACTAATTTTCTAGGAACTAGAAATCAATTCTCTGGACGTCTTTCTAGATCATATACTTCTAAGGAACGGTTGAAATCTAGAGAATAGTCACGAAATAACATAAATTCAAAAAACTCTATTCTGCATATAGAAGTACGATGTTTATACAAGGTTGGGATAAAGTATGGAACCAAGTAAATATCTTTCAAACGGGAAGAACGATATTTATGGACATTTGCAGGTAAGTGCAATAGAACAAAATGCATCTGATGTACATTTTTTGTTAATAATATACTTCCGGTTCAACAGGAAATGCCATCAACTCTTTTAATTCATATGAAACACCCTATATATGTTTACAGATCTTGAAAGGGCTTGTTATTTTGAATCCATACATACTGTGTTCAGTGTAGAAAAATTGTAAAAACGAGGACTTTAGCACTTTGATCAACCTCCTTTGAGTTTTTTGCATTAGAGCAAAAAAACTATTTAGATGAACTGACTTGTTTGTATGCATAGTAATGAATAAACGTACAATTTACACATTGTACAATTTAGAATGGTTCAAAAAAGTGAAAAAGAACGTATTGAAATTTTAATGATGATCAGTGATTGTAAAATGTATTTCCGTCAATTAGAATTTGACACTTGAAGAACAACAAAAGAGTACTTGTTTATTTATTACTATGCATACGAACAACATCAATTAGTTTATCTAAAACTCAAAGGAGGTTGAGGGCTATATTCTTAGTTTTTACGTTTTTTTTACACTAAACTCAGTATGTATGAATTGAAGATAACAAGCTGTTTCAAAATCTGTGAAAATATATAGGGTGTCCCATTTAAATTGAAGAATTTGATGGCATTTCCGGTTGAACCGGAAGTATATTATTAACAGAAAAATGTACATCAGATCCATTTCGTTCCATTGCACTTACCTGCAAATTTTCATAAATATCGTTCTTTTCGTTTTAAATATATTTACTTGGTTCCATACTTTATCCCAACCTTGTATATTGTCAGTCACATGCGATTTTTCCATTTCGTGTTTACGAGTTTGCCACTGGCGTAGCCCCACCACTAGTGGTCTGGCAAATCGATCCATCTTCATCATAACTTCTGATCCAGCTGTTCACCTCGTTAACCAAATCAAAAGTGCTTTGTTTAAATAATTAGAGCCGCCCTGCTAATTTTCCGTCGAAATATATTCTCGTTAATGGAAGAACCTGTTGCTTCGCGCTGGTCATTCAACTCGACTTCCGTTTCTTCTTCTCGCCTATTGCCTATTCGCATTTGACTCGATATACTGTTCCCGCCTCTACCCGGGAAAGTCAGTGGTGGCGATACGAGAAGGGCAATCAATACGAATTCCATCAAAAATCATTCGAAATTCTTTAACGACTAATTTCTTCTTCAGTTTTGACTTTTTCAATGAGAACATCATGATTCGATTCAGGGCAACGACAATTTTTATCGAAAAAAAATATAAGCTTTTTGAGATGCAAAATTTGAACTTTTAGATTGAGTTTTTGATCTATTTGTTGGTATTCAGTGAAAAATAGGTCGTCTCCTTCTGAATGGAATCAGCACGCCCATGTTTCTAATTCGTTTGTGAAATGTAGCCCGTTGGAGAAAGGAAAGAGCAAGTAAATCAAACATTAGCATCCTCAATTCCGATTATTCTGGTAACATCCGAAACATTTTTGATCAATTAGTCTCGATACGAAACAGAGATTCACAATTATTCACAATTGGCTGAATGAGTACATACAGCGAATTGAACGCATACAACTTCTTGGGATTGATGAAGCGTAATATGAAGTGTCGAATAATAGCCATAGCTGAAATTATTCTCTTCAAGTTTCTTATTCCATTACAATTCAATTTGAATTTTCAAAGAAGATGTTTGATAAAATTGAATACCTGTTTGTGTTTGAAAAACTGATAACTTTTCTCGGGGAATTTCAAACGTCGAGTTGGATATCTTCGGCTCAAATACAATGATATTTTTTTGCTTCCTTTGTCACTTATAGCAGAAAAAATGGAAACATTTACTTATAAATAAGGCTGCGATCACCTGGAATTAATCTCGAATTGGAAGAACTTGAACATCACGAAGAGGAACTTTTCATGTTTCAGTAGAATGACCTCACGAAATGAATACCAACGTTCTGTATAGAATGAACCGGGGTGGTGATCTTGAGATGAGAAACTCTATTAATTAGATTACCTGGACTATGAATGCATCAGTACCCATTGCCAGTACTATAATCTACATTTTCTCACGACCCGCGAATGAAATGTGGATTATCGTTCCGATCGACGATACAATGCAACGAGAGGTCTACAAAGTGGCTACCAATAGATAAACCAGCTACAAGAATTGCATAATCTACCAGCTCTTGTTGACTCGGCCTTTCTACTATACTCCCGCCCGCAAACAATTGGATTCCAGAGTTTCTATCGAAAAATATCAATCCGATAACGCCGATCACACAACAAAACAATCGATAGATAGTCGGGTCAAGTAGATTAGAGAGACTTCTTGGCACAGGGCCGGATATAGAATATTCACTGCCGAATTGCTGAGGCTGAAGGCAAATACAAAATAGATATATACCCAAAAAACCAGAACAATATTTAGGAAAGTCTAAATACGTATTTCGGCAACTATAAGTTGCCATCCCCAGTAGACCTGCAAAGTGAAAATGATTAGCGAATCCTCAGTATTTTTCAAGATATTCTCCATAAACTACCATCGAGAGTAATTGTCCGTATTCATGTCACTCTATTCATAAATAAAATAATATCATGGTTCAATTGAACCGTTGCAATTCAGCGAACCGTAACAATTAAATGGTAGTCAAGTCAGCAAATCGAATGATCGAGTGTATGGAATAGAACCTGGATCTTGGTTCATTAATTGGTTATTCTTAAGATGAATGAAAATACTTTCCATACTATTCGATTCTCGATTGTTCATTACATGTTCGAGAAGTTTGTAACTTTGTTAGTTCTTTGTTTTTACAATTCCTGGATTTGATTTCAGATTATGAATATTCACATCATTTTATAACGAAAAGTGCTTTGTTCCGTATCGATCAGTTGCGCTGTTCAAGTCGAGTAAAATCAACCCAAAAATATTGTTACATCTCACAAATTATACACATTTCCAATTTTCAAATCATAGAAGTTGTCAACTAGTATTCTATTTGTATTTCAACAAACGAATTCATGAGGGGAGGGTGCTAATTATGGGACCCCTTGTATATACCTTATGCACAATTTTTCACACCTATCAGAATATTAGAAGACTGATTTATCGAAGTCGAAATTCATTCATTCGACAATGAATTGACATTCACAAAAATACGGGTCTCTGAAAAAAAGCTAATAAGAACCCACCCTCTATTATAATATTACAATATTAACGAAAGATCTTTCATGTGGAAGCAACATTAATAAAAAAGTGGAATGCTGCTCATTCAAAACTATATGTTAAATGATTTCGGGAGTCTACTATTATTGTCTTATATCCTTTCTCACGATTATTATATCTTGGGTTATCATATTAATTCATATCAAGACAAGTCGGACTCATTTCTACTGATCGTCACAGTATCAATTGTAAAAAGTCTCAATAAAGTAGTACCAACTATCCAACTAGTCATAATATAATATCAACCAATTACTAACATGACGATTTTGTCAAACAATTTGTTAGAATTATCTAGAGATATCAGGCATTCAGAAATAAATATGAAATCTAAGAAAATAATATTTTTACCATATAAATCAGCATTTGAACCATTTGGTTCTAGGGTGATTTGAGCCAAAGTGGTATCATATTTCCAAACATGAGAGTACAAAATCATCAACATTTTTATGCGTAGGGCCCAAAACTCTACCGACAATAATTCCCAACTTTTTTGTGTGGAATCTCACGTAAGAATATCGTGACAAAGTCTCCAGTCCAGCCCTGAATATTATGTAATATAACTGTGATATGTCGAAGAAGTTTCAGAGTACGGTTTCCTTGATATTCGAACATATTGAATCCTATTTCCACTCACTACATACTTACTTATACAGAGCGTCCACGTGCTTTATATATAAGTTTATGGAAATGGGACAAGCTGTCTTGAGTGAGGTATTTTGGAAGTAGAATTTACCGAAACGTAATCAACCAACCTTATTTTCTCAGCGATATTTTTTCGAAACTGGATGACAGCTCCTGTTGCATGTGATAATGATAACCTTATGAGATGTCGTCCAAGAGATATGAAGCATGATGAATGGTTCAAAGATGAATCTCCATCAGATGATATGTTTTCGAAGATCAATCAGAACCGTTCGATTTCACGTTATTTATTATATATTAGAATTATGAATTGGGGGTGTCTGTAGTAGTATAGCGCCGAGACCAACGTCAAACAGTTCAGATAGATAAATAAGACAACAGATAGATAAATTTGAAATATAACGAATGCCAATTTAGGAATCAATACTTGATAAAATATTCTTGCATGCCTCAATGCTTCCGGCAGGGGGGGGGGTACTGTCATTCAGTACCTCCTTTCTTTCAAATTGACTGACACGGGACCAAGCAATTCTGATTTTGAGCAAATATTTTTTTACATTCATTTATATGTACATATAATATCATCTCGTTCATACGTACCTTAATAATAATAATCATGACTGATATAAGTAATCTTTCTATAAATCTATAGGTAGGTGAGTACGGAGGTGAGTACTCATTTTTGTTGCTCGATATTGATTCAAAAATGATTATTATCGAACCTAATTGCTTGCCGACTCATTTTGCGATATGATTCAACAAGCTTTCGTAATAATCGGGAGACATTTCCGGTAGAATAGTATCTGTCGTTGTATTATTATTATATAAAAAAATATAAACCATTGTAATATTCTATCGAACGATGCATGAGCTAAAACTCCTATTCGGTAGATTGAACATCAACTCAACATGAAATGAATTATTGTATTCTGTAAGTCCTTGACTTCGACCATTAAGATAAAGATAAAGATAAAGATAAATTTATTCGTCAATGAAGCTTCACACAGTACAGTATAAAAACTTATCAGACTAGTCACATAGAAATGCAAGGTATATATAAAAAGTACAAAAATATGTGTGTATAAAAGTCTCAAAAACATACACATGATGCAAGACAGTTACAGAACAGTGCGTAAGTTGCACAATATAAATATACACAACATGATACACAGAAGTAAAAATATAGATAAAAATATATAAAAAGATAAAAAAACATCAAGAAAGTGCAAATAATCAATGTTGAAATTTCAGAAACTCCTCCATGGAATAAAATGCGTGCTTACTCAGAAATTCAAATAATTTTGTTTTAAATACATTGAAACTTTCGATCTCACCAAACATTTCTAAAGTATGGTTGTAACATATAATGCCCTGGTAAGTGTAAGAACTCTGAGCAATGCCCAAACGTGAAAATGGTAAACGGAGATGATTAGCATTGCGAGTGGTGTGTTCGTGTATCATACTTCCTCTCATATGTATATGGTTCTCTTTTTTTATATTAAGAATAATTATAAATATGTACAAACATGGAAGGGTCAGAATCGAAAGCTTAATGAATATTTGTCTGCAACTCTCACGTGGATGAGCACCTACAAGACATCTTATTATTTTTTTCTGAATTAAAAACACCTTATGAATGTGAGCAGAGTTGCCCCAAAATATCAAACCATACCTTAGTGATGACTCAACAAGTCCACAGTAAGAAAGTTTGAGAATTTCTAGAGATACAGTGCCACGCAATTGCCTAATAACAAAACACATACTGCTCAATTTGGAAACAAGATTATCTATATGAATCTCCCATGTGAGTTTGTGGTCTACATACACTCCTAAAAATTTTATATGATCAACTTGCTCTATAGATTTGTGATTCATCCTGATTAAGGCGCTGTAGTCACTGCTCATATTTTTTGGTTGGAATAACATGAAATATGTTTTACTGATATTGACCGATAATCCATTGTTGTTACACCAATCATAAAATTGATTTGCACATATATTTGACATTCCCACTGATCCAACTAATTCCTTTTCAGCTATGAGTTGATTTGTGTCATCTGCATATACAATCATTTTGTTTTGGGATGCACAAGATTGCATTATATCACTAGTAAAAATAATGAAAAGTAAAGGACCAAGAATAGACCCTTGTGGCACGCCTATAGAAATATTTGCTGGTTTTGACCTTATTGAATCCATGACTACTATCTGTGATCTATCCCTCAGGTATGATGCAATCCATTCATTTGCAATACCCCGAACACCTACACGATAAAGCTTTTCTAGCAGTAAGACGTGGTCAACTGTATCGAAGGCTCTGCTCATATCAAAGTATAAGGCTATTGGAATTTTTTTATCGTTCAGGTAATCATAGACATGGGTACATAATTCTTTGATAGCCGTTTCTGTAGATTTTTGACATCTGAATCCATGTTGACAGTTCGGTATTAGATTAAATTCTTCCATGAAACAACTGAGCCGATTGTTAAAGGAACTATCAATTACTTTAGCAAATTGTGATTGCAGGCACACATTTCTATAGTTACTCACTTCATCTCTTGATCCTTTACCTCTGAATATTGGTACTGATTTTGATACTTTCAATGCATTTGGGTACTGTCCCTTAACAAGTGATACATTAGTTATATGGGAGAGAGGAAAACATACTAGATCACTGACAATCTTAAGAGCGTTTCCATAAATGTCATCTATACCCGATGAGGGTTTTTTTGTTGTTTTTTTGATAATGTCATATATCTCATGTGGGGTAGATGGACATAAGAACATTGTAGTATTGGAAAAATTGGACAGTCTTATATTTTCCATATCGGGTTTGATTGCTTTCACATTCATAAAGAATTCATTAAATCGATTACATATTTTTAGTTTATCCAACTCCTTGATATTATTTATGGTTATCTTGGTTGGCAAAGCACTCGTCGTCTTATTTCTTGATTCATTAATTATTTTCCAAGTTTCCTTTGATATATTACTTGCTTTACCTATTCGATCATTATTATATTCCAGTTTAGCTTTTTTTAGTTTTTCCTTATAAAGACATTTAAGACTTTTGTAGCGTTCTTTGATGATGTCATTGTTTGTGGTTTTTGAAATTTTTGACATTTCACATAATGTTTGATGAAGCTGTTTTAATTCACAGTTCAACCATGGCTTCTTACTTTTGTTTATTTTTTTCTTTTTTAGAGGAAAAGCAATATTATGATAGAATTCAAAAGTGGAATAAAATTGATTAAATGATTCATCCACGGTATCAGAGTTATAAACTTCTAACCATTTCTCAGACATCAACAGATTTCTAAAAGTTATCAAATTTGATTCTGAGTAATCTCGCCTGAATGTAGTGTTATCCAGGGGGTTCCCACTAATTGGTATCAAAAATTCACATTTTTGAAACGTATGGTCTGATAGGTGTGTATCTTCAACATGTATTTCAGTGGTTGATAAATTTGAAAATACTGCATCTATGCTTGTAGATGTTGTCCTTGAAATGCGTGTGGGTTTGTCGATGTGATTTTTCATGTCGAATTCCTTGAATAAATTTACTATTTTCTTTGTGTCCCTATTTTCAATCAAAAAGTTCACATTGAGATCACCACAAACAACATAGTAGTTCTTAGATTTGTAGATATGACACATCAGATCATACATTTCATCCACAAATATGTCAACACAACTGTCTGGTGTTCTGTAAACCCTCACTATATACAATTTTGTATTTTCAATGAAATTTTCAACTGTAGCTATTGTCACTTCAAACTGTTTTTCAATGGTATGATTATAATTGAATGGTTTAATGATAAAGTTTGACTTTGCAAATATACATACACCCCCATGATTATATTCTCTTCTGCCAAAAGAGTTCACCATAGTAAAGTTGTTCAATGTAAGGTAAGGAATTTCTGATAGCTTCAGCCAATGTTCACTCAGACACAAAATATCAGCTTGGTTGAACTCCAGGAGTACTTCTAACTGCTGTGTTTTTCCTGAGATCCCTTGAATATTGAAGTGCATTACTTTGAGTGTCTTTGTTTCATTGTTATTCAATATTTCCTTCCTTGGGATTTCGCTTTCTGATCTGTGTTTCTGTCGTCTAAAAAAGAATTTGGTCTTGTTTCTTCTTCATCTGTTAGGACATTTCTAGTATTGTATTTTTCGTAATGTCTATTGAAATCAAACCTTCTGTAGATTACTCCCCTTGGCCAGAACTGTGGATTATAAAAGAGTTCTTTGAATTTGAAATCACCGGCAACCACGAAAGTTTTTAATCTTCTATTCTCCTTCAAGTCCTTAACAACAAAGTCCTCTTCATTATCCTGTGTTTTCTTCTGCAGAAACTCTCTTATGTCGCTTTCCTTGACTTCTTGGGAGATCCTAGACAGGTACATCCATATTCTCTGTTTGTCCCCCTTGAATTTTTCTCCAACTTCTCCTGATTGTCCTATATTCCTTTTATAATTCCGTTTCTTTCTCTGTGTTTGCCACCTCTCTTCATCCACATTAATTTGATCCAATATTATATTTTGTTGCTCCAATTCACTTCTCATATCATTTTCTAAGTTGATAATGTCTTTCATTATTTTTTTGGTATTGGCTATATGAGTTTGTCCATTCTCCGTGGGATTTATTTTTTCTTCACATTTTGAGATGGTCTGAGATTTTTTCAGCTCCAAAGATTCATGTTTCCCAGCCAAACTAGGGCCACCCTGTATTTTGGAATGTCTCTCCTCATTGCCGATCTGTGAGATTTCCATGTTTTGCTTTGAGTGGTTTTTGTCAGTAGAAATACTTTTTATGTGTAATCCTTTTTTTGTAGTTGCTCTGGACTTCTGAATGTTTTTTATTGTATCTTCATTCAGCTGTTCATTTATTAATTCATTACGATCTAATAATTTTTCCAATGATGAGATTTTTTCATTCAGAAGGGATATTATATATTCTTTGTCATTGATAATAGTGTCTTTGTCTCTTACGATTTGTCTCAGCAGCTTATTTTCTTCTTTCCAATACTCTTCATCTGATAAATTTGCCTCATTCACTTCAGTTTCGTCGTGGGTTTTTGATTCAGCCGGGAATTTTTCTGTAATGTGTTCATCACAACAACTTTTTGCTTTATTTGCACAACTGTTATGATATACTGATAAGCACTTCACGCAAATTCGGCCATTTACACAGTTTGATTTACAAAATCTGCATTGTTTTCTTTGACCATCTGATTTTGCACCTTCACTTCACTTCACATTTGGCATCAAAACGACAAAACTGATTATTGAGGCGACCAATGTTCATATTTATAATCATTTGTTCATCTGAGTATTCTAGCAATATTATCAAAATCAATATTAAAATGATATTGATTCATACTAAGTACGTTAGGTATCATAATATATTGAACGAGATCACAGTTATCAAAACATATACGTTTTTAGTTTGATTCAGTAAAACTTAGTTGAATCGTGATTCAAGTTGCATATATGAATATGGGCGAATAAATTGGTTGAATAAAAAGATTGGTAGAAACATAACGTCATTATCAGATAATAATATCCACGTGGAAATGATTGAAATGCATATTATATCGGCGGGAATAATGAGTGAGCGTTATAGCTGAAAACGCCCTAGGACATTATTATGGTTTACTTATAGTAACCATATCCAAGGTATCATGATTATTAGGATATTCATCAGTATAACTCAAAGCTGCCACTTTGTCATTTCGCAGTACTATCTGACAAAACAATATTATGACAAGCACTCATAATGTGGAGTCATTATTTCCGATGGTTCACTCTGTACACGAGTATGCAGTATTCATACGTACGTCCAGGATGAGAATACACCAGTGTAAGTTGAAAAATGAAGGAAACGTTGGTATTAAACAAACAAGACACATCAAAACAAACAAATAAGAATAAGGACTAATCCACATGCACCTCAATTCTTCTTTATAATTATTTGAACTTGATGTTCAAATAATGCCCTGGGGGCTTTTTGTTCTGTACACTACCGATAATTGTAAATTCAGATAAAAATTCCCTCACATATTTTCCACAGATTCGGGAAACGATCATCAAAAATTCTTTTGGTTACGCGTCGCACCATGAATAAAAATCGCTTCGATTTCCTCTTCCAATGGACGAGAACTGACCATTTTAGAGATAGTTCATGTGGTACCTATCTACTAGTAAAACCGAAAACTAAATGACAATATTTTAACTAAACAGTGATGTTCGTAGTCGTTTTAACAAAATTTTTATTAACAAAAAATAACCTATAAAACCTTATCGGGTTGTGAGGATTGCCATATGACAGAGGAAAACAAATATTTGTAGAAATATCCGCTATTTTTAAGGGTTGTGATGAACCCCCCCCCCCCCCCTATTATAATTTTTTTTTCTAGATGGCGCCCAGTCTCGCCATCTTGAAATTGTCATCTGTCAATTTTACTCCGAAACATAGTATCCATTCATCAATTTTATTATCCCAGGCTTCCATTTTTCTAGTTAACCCGTTCAAAAAATAAAAGGGGGGTGGGAGGAGGGAGATTCACGAAAACCACTGTATATTTCCCTTCGATTATTACATACTAACATCCCAACTCTACTTCCTCGGACTTCCTAAAGATGACAATTCTGTTCGAATTCATTTGCCAAAATGAGTAGTTATATTGCTTTGGCTGCCTTAGTATATCCTTGTCTTTGGCAATGAAAAGGCCCCACGGCATGAAATCACTAGAGTGTGAATTTTTCCTATCCATAGTTGTTCACTAACTGCCTTTTTATTCAAATCTCCCGTGCTCTCGAATGGTCAAGGCAAGCGACAGCGTTTGATTCCGTAGAATGAGAAACTTTCTCGATAATTGCCTGTTCATTACCATATACCATTTAGGTGTCTGGCATCTTGCCTACGTTGGTTTGGGTACAAATGCAATTGGAGAACTTGAAACCGGTACACTTGGTGGTCTATGAAATAACAGCAATGGAATGGCGAATAACGGGTGTCCCATAAACGAACAAACAGAAAAAATAGTAATAGGCAAGTGGACTGATGTTGAATCTTAGACTTTCATTCACTCTATCGAATAGTTACAGATATAAATTCATCTTTGCATCCATCAGATTATCAAAATCGTTAAATATCGGAGCTCATCTCACCATAAACGCCCGCATACATCGACCCATTCTGGATTCGTCAATTCCGTAGTGACGTCGACAATTTGAAACATTTCAAATTACATCACATTTTCATTGCGAAAGTTAATACAGAAGTAAGAACTAATAAAGTTCCAATCCGAGTTTATTTTTGAAATTTTCCCAAAGTGAAACATGCGAAGAAGCGCCTTTAAACCGCGCCTCGAGCGATGTCATTGAGACTGAGGAAGAAGTCATTGTGCTGTCGCGACGGTTTAGTTCTCTTCTAGACGAATCAGTTGCCACGTGTCAAGTTTGATTTCGAAATGATGTGAATAACTGATAGCGTAACTATGCCTGCTGTCACGCCTGTGATATGACATCGATAAAATTTACTTTTATTGTTATCGAAAATGACTGAATTCAGTCAAAGTTTCACACGTAATAAATATACGCTTACGCTCTCTGTGATATGCTACGGATTGTTCAAAGCATAAGTACAAGGCATAATATTTTTTTTTATTTTTCATTGTTCAACTCAACATTACTTACACTGAGTTTGGTGAGAACAATTTACTCAATAAATCTATGTACGCATTCTTAGGTAATTCACCATGGATAAATGCACCACTGCATAATACTATGATTTTAAGGATATTCAAATCACGATTGGCATTTCACCCATTATTTTGTCCAGTCTCTCGGAAATAATGGAAGAAATGGACATTATTGAATAAAATGGAGATAATTGGGTGAAATTTATATAATTGTAAATGTTCGTTCATGTTTCAATTATTAATTTTTTTCTGATGAACCTAGAAATTATTTGCCGAATACCAATAAATATAGTATGACTCATGTCATTTCACGTTCTGATATTTTTTTCATGGATAGCAATGAAGAAACAGTACTTCTGAATGATTTTGTCACTTTAATCCATTTTGTTAACTTGGAAAATTTGGACACAAAGTTGCATATTTTCTCCATGTTGGAAATAATCAAATCCGCCCTGGTTCAAACCCATATTTTTTCCTCCTTTTTTCCTTGAAATTGGGACTCATCGAAACACCATATGGATGGATACATAAAAGTGCTGAACAATAACCTGAAACTGTAGGTGTGAAACATGAAACCCCAAATTTATTATCCCTAGACCAAGAGAGTACTGTAGTCTCTCCAAACGAAGACTGAAGAGGTTCACTGAAGAGGTTCATTTGATCTCTAGGGTCTGAAATGGGCAACACTTCTGTATGATCAGAAGTTGTCAACACTAGCTAAGTTGAATTGTATTTGTGTATACCATTGACATGGCGTTGATGAAAGCATTAATTTCGATAATAGCACTCGCGGATTTTAACGGGCCACTTTAGTCCCATGACATATAATATACTACCTGGAGCATTCCGTGCGGATATGATGTGGTGGGAGGATATCCTAATTGAAAATTGTATGAAGAAAATTTTGAGAAGTGACTTCGCTATTTAATTTCATTCCGGCGTGATATGATAAATGAAACCATACACAATTTAGAAAAATACATGATATGCTGGTAAAATATCACCATATAGCATGCACATGTCTTAACTTTCTCGATAATTAGTTTTTGGTCAATTATACCTATAAAAAACTTGATTTCCTGTTGCTTCAGAGTCTATGGTTGGTATTATAAATCGAAAAAATGATTTGACACGGTAAATTTTGGTTTCTAATGTAATTGTCAAGTATGTCCTTCATAGACTTAAGCAGGTGTTCTTCATAGACATTAGTTGGTAAATAACTTCCGTTCAAACCAGAGGTAAATATCAAAGACGAGCAAAATACTTGCAAACTATTTTCATATGCCACCTTTCATTCGATATCTCTTAAGTCCAGAGATATTCAATTGTTTCCACACATTACCGTATGTGTATAAACATTATTGAGCACATTTTCAGAATATATTTGGCCGAATACGATGAGAAATAATATTTTGTATAGCCGTTGGTGAATATTCTAGTTCATTGCTCTTGGCCCATTTATAGCGCGGGAAATCCGTAATTTGAATATCAATTCGTGTATTTTTTTGTGATAGCACACGGAAGGATCATTCATAGTGCAGGCCAATTACAGTTATTATTAACACACCGTAGTTATTGTATATATACATGGAATAATATACAAAGGGAGTCCGAGAGAGTAACATTGAATTAAGATTGGCACCCCCTCAAAAAAGCAGGAACACCTTGTATAACACTGATGCTGAATTCTCATCATATATATCAGGCAATCTGTTGCATGAATGAACATAATTTATTGAAGTTTATTCCGATCAATTAGTTTTTTCTGCAATATGAAAAGAATCGCAGAGGATGAAAGATGAAAATTGTGAGGTTGTGAAACGATTGAGCTTGTTATCGGAATCATCTTTAGAACACCCTATGTATCCACAATTTCAATGGCAAGGTAGTTATTTCATGACAGTGTTCCAATAGCAATAAAACTCCAACTCCCCAACCTCCATTTGAGTTATATTGATTGATTCAATCAATTAGGCACATAAAAACATGTTTTCACTACCAAAAACGCCCAACACTAATTGAAAATAGACTATAAAAGAGAGGCAATGAATGGTTGTGAATATTGTGCTTTGATGATTTGAAAAATAATATTGGTTTTGTAGTTGTTCATATACTCAGCACTTTATAACTTTGGATTTATTCAATTGTTATTCGCTGGCTAATGGCTAATTTGGGACATAATTATGCGTTGCCTCAAATTCTTGATTATATGTACTTATTGCTAAATATTTACCTGTCTCATTAGTTGATATGAGAAAATAATATCACAGGTAACAGTTTATCGATATTCATTATTTTTTATGAATGTATTTTTGGTGAATAATCTTTTTTCTACCACTGGTTGTATTACAGGGTCGCTTTTATGTATAGAAACGCTCTCATATCTCATTGCAAGAGAAAAGTACGACGCGGCGTTTTTATGGATGTAGAAACTTTCAAAGGAAACTTGATGGACTATAAACTTAATGTACGTTTTCCAACAGGATTAAAAAATGATGTGAACAAAGCAGAATAGAGATTTGAATTCTGAAGTTGTAATGATGTGAGGCAGCAGAATGCAATGCAATAAAAATTGATATGGGGTTCGATTTGAAAAACAAAGTTTACCTACATTATCATGGAAACGTTGAACTGGGCAATATTGCAAATATTACTATTGCATGAGGCAACACCGAATACCGCCCTGTATAAATTTTCATGATCTTCTTTGGAGCCGGTCCTGAGATATGAGACCATTTCCATATATAAAAACAACCCTCTATACTTCTCAAAAGTCTCCTTCCCCCTCTCATCTTTGGAACGATTATACATGAACAAGTGAAATTTGGAAACTGAATATTATATGTTGTGAACTGAGGATAGATGACGAAATCGTCAAAGATGACGTCACAAGGCCTACTGAATGGAATTTGAATTTCAATGTTTACTAATGGGCCATTAAAAATGCCATGAACACAAACAAAATTAGTATCATTGAATAGGTTTTTTCGATACTTTTTAAAATAGGTGTCGCTTGCCGTAGAGTTCCAGGGCCTGGTGACGTCATCTTTGACGATTCCGTCATCTATCATCACTAGTAGGTAAGTTTACAACCTTCAATATTCAGTTTCCAAGTTTCACTTGTTTATGTATAATCTTTCCAAAGATAAGAGGGGGAGGGGATTTTTGGGAAGCACTGTATAATAATCATTTTGATTTCTTTCATTCGCTACTTGACGGTTGAAAACTGATATTTCCGGCTATTAAATGATAAACGCATATCTTGTTGCACACGAGTTTCACTGGATTATCTGAAACAGAGGTGACATGTTGAAAATCGCAAACCGAATAAGGTATGGAAAAATATTTCACCACCGAACAAACGAGAAATAGCATTCGAATTCGTCATTGTAGAATTGGCGATCCTCATTCAGAATAACCGAACATCGTTGCGATGAGTACGATGTCGAGTCATTGACTCTGAAAGACATTTACTAGAATTTTTCCGGAATTTCTCACGCCCCTCCTTGCCGCATTCGAGTGCTCACATGCCGTCTTGAATACGAAAACGAGTTTCAATTTCGATGGAAATGTTTATGATCTGTAATGGGCGTTTCGAACGCCAAACTTCAAAAGGTGCGTTGACTCGGTGATGATGGTGTACCTACCATAAATAATTAAATGACGACGAAATTATTACCTACTCAAATGGTTGGGTCAACAAGAGGAAAATTTGAGCGAGTATAAGTGGGTATACCTACCTATGATAACGTTCAGTTCGACAAACGAAAGGTGAATGGACAATATGTGAATCAATACGTAACCGGTATTTCCGAATTACCTATGAGGTAACCCCGCACCGTTGGTGTAATACTGGTTAGTTATAATCTGTCATAGTCTTTAGTGCAATCCGTTGTTTCATGACACATCGACTTATGAGAAGCGTTGAAACGAACATAAGAAAAAGAAAGAGCTATCGATTCGGCTGGATGTGCAACAAAGATATCAGTCAGCTGATCACTGCCGGTTGACTGTCTCTCGTTTGTTGTTTTCGTTGGTTGGAATCCTACGCCTTTCTCTAGGCGCGAACTGACGTCTATTTGAAATTTGTTCAACATTATTCAATTAGTATTATTTAATCTATTAGTACAGCCATGGCTGAACAGGACAGCACCATTTCGAACAAAGTTTTGAAATTCTTCCTTGACTCGATGGGCTGAACCAGCTGAACAAACTCAGATTGTTTATCAATATTCAATAATCAAACAAGGAAAACTGAGTTTTAACACACTTATACACTAGATAATAGATTTGAGTGAATAATCTTACACTTTTGACTCGATTCGAATGAAAATACCTGAAAATGTCGTATTTCTCAATACAATGGCTTGACCCATCAAATTGCTTCGACAATGCCAACAATCATGTGATTTTTGGATCGCTGCTTTTTTTTCTTATTGTAGTTTCAATTATCATTGGCAGAACACTTCTCGTCACAAATGAAGAAATAAATTATAACATCTGTAATTGCGGTCAGCGGTGACAGTATGTTGAATCAGATTTTGTTTATGGAAAAACATCCTACACCACCACCACCTACAGAGAGAATAATATCCCATATTGATTAGTTGAGGTGGTTGTGTACAGTAAGAAATCCAACCACCGTCTTAAGATCCTTCCTGTTGAGTGACAAGATCTCTTTTGTAACCATATGTGGTGGTAGATGGAGAATCAGAAGAATTATCTGATGCAATGACTATCAATGATCCACAAGGACCTGTCTTGGAGCCTGTCTTGTTTGTGCTCCTCATATCAACGATCTGTTGGATTAGGACCTCCTGTCCAGTACATAATTTGCGGTTGATACAGTAGTCAGTACACTTCATACCACTTCCCCTCTCCCAACATTCCACCGCTTACTCAGTCTGTCTATCTGCCTATCTAAATTCTTCAATCAAACTTCTAATGTACAGCCAACTTGATAACAGCATTTTACACGTTAGATGGCGACACAAAAATTACAACAAAATCACTATCATTGATAATCGCACCACAATCAGTGTTATAAAAACGTTGATTCAGAAGTAGTAATTTAGGTAACTTCGTAATTAATGATCAAACTACATTATTCCGATCTCGAAACATCAACTATGTGTACAGAAATCTGCGAGAATGTCGCCATCTTCTGGGAGTTTCATAACTTAAATGCCATTATAGCGGAAAGTGGCGTTAGCGTTTTTGACGAAACAAAACACCATCAGTGACTGCACCAGTCTTTTGTACATCGTTCAATTAACATCATTTCAATTCAACAACGCAATCAACTACAAATAGAACAGAAGAACAAATTAAACCATTTATTGTATATACAGTTTTTTTCGTTGATAATATCAAGAGTATTCACATTTTTCAAAACACCCTGTATGTTCAACATTTTCGTTTGAATTTTTCGAATTCCCTTTATATTGTTTCCATAATCATTCGCAGGCTTCTGTAGTATTAGTATTATTTCTTGTTTGTTTTGATTATGATAATGTCCTTGTATTGTATCTCATATCATTTCAAAGTAACTATTTACACTATCCTACTATTATGAGGCCGAAGTTACAAATGTACAACAGCGTATCCGCTATCGAATAAGTGAGTTTTTTATGATTCACTTGCAGAGGCGGCTTCGCAGTCTTGCAGTCTGTTACATCATTGTGACATATATCGTGAACTTTAGTCAGCATCAGCAGTAGAAGCACCTAAAATAATATGTTTTAAATTATCTAATTAAATTATCGACCTGACTGTGAAAATAATGATAATCCGTTCAGTAGTTTTTGAGATCATCGTGAACATAAAGACACAATAACGCGGGATAATATAATGATATTCTTATAGATGAACGAAAGTAATTCAGGAAGATTATTGTTATACGAGGCGATGCAGTGTGTCCCGCCATAATGTGAAATTAATCACTACCTGAATATTTTCATTAACGTGTTTTCTCGATAACTACTGCATTGAATTCCAAAAACAAGGAAGCGTTGGTTAGAGATTTCGATTACCTCATCCGATTTGAGAATCGAGGGTAGGAGCTCACCCCTCCGAGGGGTTTGAAGTGAAAAAGTTGAAAAACATGAGCGAAATATTCCCCCCTCGAAATAAAATCGACCGGTTCGAGCGGTTTTTTTTTTCTGAGAACGACAACTATGTCAATTCGGCCTTGTTTTAAACGTTCATTGGGCCACCTAGTACACTGTGAACAAGATAAGGATGCTCAGCACGGGGATCTGAGATGATGGTTCCACGAATACGAAACGTTGGAGAATGACATCAATATCACCACGTTGAATCATATCCATAGTTGATATGAAGATTTAATTTCACTTAATTTTTTTTATCTCTAATAATAACGGTGAAGAAAAATAAGATAGATTTTTCAAAAATTCACTTCTTTTGATATGACTGAAACACTATAAATGATTTTGAAAATTTTCATTCTGCTGCGATTTTATCATATCGCATTTGTATCACCCACCGTTTCCGAGTTATCTCGAGTAACTTCGAGATATTTCTTGTTATCATCAGTGAGTTTTTCGTCACGATTTTTCGACCCTATTATCAAGCCTTCCTAGGCCTACTGGGCCTCATGGCAAATCCACCACTGTCCACTTGGTATTTATAAGTGATAGATAAATGCGTCGGAGTTTCCGGAAGTGTTCCGACCGATGAATAATAAATAATGTGATTACCTAATGTAATCACAATGTAATACGAAACGTCGTGAGGCGGCCGTCAACAAGGTCGAGGCTAATACCAAAATCGAGAAACCGTATCGAATGCAACGAGAGTCGTTGACACCAGCTCTGCTTCTTTTGGCGACGACTTGCTTACTTTTATGATATTCTTGGTGCTATTATACTTTTTGTTCATGCATCATTCTCTATTTTTATTCTGGCTTCAAGGTTTCCTCGGAATTCGGAAGAACCACTAAAGCAATATGCACACTGGTGAGCAACCCAGTATTACGACACTGAAATCAGGTTTGAGAAACTTGTTTCCAGCACATGTGTGATAGTCGTTACGTAAGTCCGGAAAAGGCACCTTTACAGGGCGCGTAAGCAAATTTCAGGCCGAAGCCGTAAGCGAGCCTGAAAGCCTACAAGAACAATTTACGAAGCTACCTGAAATTCTTGTAGAGAGCGTTTCCGGATGTACGAAGGCGTAAAAGAACATACAATATTTTTTTCATTCATAATTTCGTGTTGCGACTCGAAATTAAGAAAAAATATTGCATGATCGTTCGTTGACGAGCTTGTAACAATTCATACGCGCACACATTTATTTTCTCAAAATCGACATAGGTTTAATAAAGTACATGATTCAAATGGTCGTACGAAAAATAGTGTACATCATAACTCGTTGAGAAGTGTATCTCGTGCACTCGTTTCATTTCCGCACTCGCCGCTATACGGCTCGTGCAAAATATCTTATACTGGTGGGAAATAAGTCACTTTCCACACGAGTCATGCAATATACTAATTCTTGACGTTTCATGTCAATAGAAAAGCAGCAATCAGTATTGATTGTAAAAGCTCCAGTCATGCTTAGACTTTCTGAGCTAGTCCTGTATAGATGAACTTTTCATCATGAAATAGACCAAAAAAACTGGAATTTCACGACCGGTGCCTACACAATGCTCTGGAAACTGGTATCGTAAGATAAAGAATATGAAATTGTTCTGAGAATTGTTTTATATGGTGATGGCGAAATGAGAAAATAAAATTATATACTAGATTCATACTTTCATGAGAAAAAAATACAGATATGATTCTATAGTGACCACATTCATTGATAACTAGTACATCTCTTTCTACTTGGAGAGTCTTTGTTGCTCGAAAAAGGTCATTACGAGCAATACTAGGCATTCCTATTAATAAATCTTGCAGAAATGCTTTAATTTGGCATAACATTTCAACGTTGTCTTGTCTTTTTATATTTGAATGTTGTCTGTATGTATATAAAAATGATGACAAAAATTTTGTGTCCAACAAATCGAAACATAATGTGAATACCAGACACAAAAATTATACACATGTATGTCCCTTTTGGTAAAGGTAAACTGGTCTACAATTCTCCTAACCCCCAGAATTTTCAACTTACTGTCAGCTACTATGAAGAACTGTGAAACATTGGCTATTTTTACAAAGAGATTAAAATACTTCATCCTGTATAATTGTTTTTACAGTCGAGAGGAATCTATGTCCATTTAGTTTGTAGATCAATAGCGATGATTCCTATACAATTTTTGCTGTAAATGTTTGCTGTTTTTGTCAAAAGGAAAATAAAGTTAATTCATTTATTCATTCATTTATTCATCTCCATCTCAAGGTTTCTCAGTGTGTGCTCTTCAATCTGTTGAAATAGATATTATTGTGAACAATACATTTTCCCTGTCAGATAGATCAGGTTGCTTAGATCCCCTTGGAGTTCATTGAAACTGTAGTTCCTCCAATTTTCCACATTTTCGATATATTGTATTCTTCTATATCGAATAAAGGCATATTATTATCATTATTATTATTGCATGTTTCGAAGACTCTCGATGGAAGATGTTAGAAATGTTCAGCTGTACAATATTTATACATTATGTATCGAAATATGAGGGAGCATTCTCAGTGTATCAAAAATTTCGTTGGAAGTTTCTACTATATTTCTTGCTTCCTGAAGCTAACTAATTCTCACTAAGTTTATATTTTCATGCCTTTAACAGCTTCATCTCGTCTGTACAATATATGCGTACGTATTGCATAGATGCATTGAATCGTATCATAATTTGGAAACTGTATTACGTAACAATTTCTTTATAGAAGCTCGAGAATAAGAAAGGAGACCTCAACATCTATTTTGAAACAGAAGCTAATTGCCGATGATCTAAACATTCTAAATGGCAAGGATTCGTACCTCGCTTAATATTCCATGATTCATTCACAGAAGTTAATGGACCTTTCGGATATATTTTCATGTAGAAATGTGAATCACGATCTTCAGAAAACTTAATTACAGCAAGGTGAACAGAAAAAGTTTCTCCATCCGAAAAACGAATATGTGAATCTAAAATGGATTTGAAAACGCTCGAACTAATGTTGTCGATGTTGTTTAGAGATCGATTGCTATCAGGAAATCCATAAAATTTCGGATCACAGAGGCGCTCATGGTATTGTCGAATTCAAATCTCATCTTTGTTTGCAAAAAATTAATTGTCTGTATTATATAATCTAACTTTTGAAGTGAGAATAGTTTTTATTGAGAAAGGAATATATACTCTCCATACTCACACAAAACGATGGGACTGAAATTTTGAAGTGATGAATAAATGAATACATTACCAAAGACAGTTTAGTGATAACCTGAAATAGTTTCGATACTCAGAAAGGTGTATGACCAAAGAGAACTAGGTCATCAGTTTTAGTTATTCCTCAACTGTATTTCATACATTACCTCTGCCTCTGCTAAATTGATAATTTTTGATAATTATTTTCGCAGGACGATAAAGAGTTATTAACCTCACTATGGACCACATTTAAATACCAAAATGGTGATAAGTAATGATAATAGGTAGGTACACAATCTTTTCAGACAATATCACATCGTTCAGAAGAATCGAGATCACGTGACAAATGACATGGTTATATGATATTCGTTTTCTGATAATTCGAAACTTTCGCTTTCTGGGATACAAATTAAATATACTAGGTGACCCAGGATCCTGTTACACCCCATTTTTCTTCTTCATTTTCGAAGATAAATGTGCCACATTTTGTCATATTAATTAGTGATTCCCTCTGAACATGTAATAATATACAGGGTGTCAAATCTCAAAAGTTTCCGCGTCGCTCCCGTTCAATATTCGAAATTTCGAAACTCGAAAAAAATATCGAAACGATCTAAAAATTCGTCATAGTGTAAACGATGGTTAACCTATAAATACCATATTATTATTGTCGATACTGGGGGTATGCACACCTATCGATATTTCAACTTTTGAAAATTAACTAACATGCATTCAGAACTATAAACTGGTGACGTTATCAGTCGCACTATCTGGCAAGTCCCAATTTTCTAAAGAATCCACTGAGGAAAACTGCAAACGCTAACAAGCTAACGAACAAATTCACACGAGCTCAAAACTGATACCAAAATATCTAATGATTGCTATTTTATATTATACACTGAATTGTTTCATTCACTTCGCTATGGCGGATAAATAAGAATAATCGATAAAAAAATGTAGCTGATACAAAAAAAATAGGTAACTGATAATAATCCATGCTCATAAACAAACGAATACTGCAACATATCACGAATTTGTGCCTGTCAGAAACGATGGAAGTGATCAATAAATGCGTATGTCGTGATACTCTACGTTATTCTACTCTACTCTAGGTTACTTTATTTGTTGATCTATGCTCGGAGGTATAGTGACGAATGCTCGTAAATCACTCGTAGTATATGTAGGCACAATACACATTCCATAATATTATTAGTTGAGCACCGACCGTAGAAATATTTATAAAAGAGGTCGCCCACCTTTCTACGATGGTCTAGAGAGATCAATGAATTCGTTAGTATGGTATCACCGACTAGGCGAATAGCTTATCTCTTCTGAGTAGATCTGAGAGCCCGAACGTATGTTTGAGAACTCCAAACATGTGAACAGTACTCCAGGACAGGTCGAATTTGCGCTTTGTAGATCGGGTGCAGTTGCTGGAGTGTAAAGTACCTCTTGGCACGGAACAGAATGCCATTTTTTTAAGCAGTTTTCGCTGTTGGTGGTGTTTGGAGAATTTATTGATGTACCTGACAAAAATTGGGCCTTTTTTGATCTGCCTTCCTGGTGAAGGTACAAGTTTGAGCTTTTGGTGCATTGAACTGCAGATCCCCATCTCAGAATTCTTGCCAGATCATCATTTAACGCATCGACCTGTCTCCATCTTGCACAACTGGCCTCATTGAATAATATAGAAAGGGAAAGAAAAGATGGAGTTGATAAAGAGAGAGATCTAGAGGAGAAGGCAATATGAAGTGTGAAAGCTATGTGGACTATGAAGGTGGTCACATCCAACAAATCGTTGATATATATCCAAAAACAATGTTGGTACCAAAACAATGCCTTGTGGAACACCAGCATTGATAGTCGTATCAGATAAGATGAGAAACATGCTCATTTATTAAACCAGGTACCCACCTACCTCCCAAAAAAACTATAGACTATATAGTGTTTATTTTTAGAGCATTAGAGATGCATCGTAAAAGATATGTTGCCCCCTGAAATTTTGTAGATTTTTTCACGAGGAAAATCTGAAGTACGAGATATTGAAATTTTTCTTGAAATTTTCGAGGTCGTATGCATCAGGATAGATTTTACTAGGCAAAGAATTCCATAACTTTGCGTTCTGTTGATGAATGATGATTGGTAGAGAGAGATGGTCGGCATGTCTCGAGCCTGCAAATATAAGAATGATCAGCCTGAGCTCCTCTACGTAGGCAGATACGGTATCAACTCTGATAAAACAATAGTGGCTGGAATATTTCGTTGGCGCACTCTGAACTTCATATCATTATAACAACAATTGTAGTGTGACGTTCCTGGAATAACTGACCGACAAAGTCACATTTCCATTCGAGGATCCACTTTTTTGTTCGATCGGAAACTTTTACCTTTCACTTCGATAGCTTCGGTGGGTTTGAAAAAATACTGCACACTTCGCGAACATGAGATACGGTCCTAGCGTCGAATTTCACGCTGACATTTCAATGATTCTTTGGCCAAGATTGAATCACGATCAATGAAAGTTTCGCCATATCCTGGTCTTGTAGAAAGTGATAGAATCTTACGGAAGATTGTGCTCTATATAATACGTATCCGAGAGTTCGACGAATCGATGAATAATCTGAACTAAATCTGTCTTTTGTAGGTAGGTAGTTTCCGAAAGCCTTGATGGAGAAAATGCAAATCAGATTTGAAATCAGCATAATATGATTCATGCAGGGTGGCCAAGCTGGGATACGGGATACAGTTATTCGAATATAAATGTATATAGTTTGATCAGAACATTTTGATTTTTCTCTGCCTACCAAATAGAAAATATCATTTGTTCATTCATTTCATGGAAAGATACTATTAATTTCTAACGAGTGATAATTGAAAATTAGATGAGTACTTTGATAGTTTTGTTTTTTACCTATGCATATTTTCCTGTACTCAATACAGGGTGATTCATGGTTGATGACGTATTAGAACGAAGAACGTTTTTCAACAAAAAATTATTATTCTAATAATATAACTTTCCGTTTGCCCCTTTATATAGCGATCCTCTGTGAAAATAGCTATTATGTGGATCAAGAAGTTGAAGTTTTCCTAAAAAACTGAGATATGAACTGAAAAGAGGGATAAAAATTTTGTATGATTCATCGTCTAATCTAAAACAATTATGGAATGCATAAAAATTTAACAGCGCGCAAATTTCTTCCAAAATATGTGCTCGAAAACTAACTCAATTTTTGTATCCTGGGATTTAGCAAGATCACGAGTGTATTCATCGAAACAATCTGTTAGTCTATGAACATTGGACAGGCAAGTGGAAGACAGGAAAAGATAAATAGGTTATGAGCCTACATAAACTATTATCTACAAAGGAAGGAAGTTCCTTCATTAATTCCACATGTATCTTACTCACAGGCCACAGACACGCATACAATTCAGAGGCTCATATACAGAGTGTTTTTGTCACCGCATAGGTATGGAAATTTTGTTTTTCGGTAATTACCAGCCCGTCGGCCATTTTATTATCGAATAAGATACTGTAAAGTCGAAAGAAAAAGATTCCCATTAGCAGAGTTGTTATGAACAGAATGCGGATAAAATACAATAAGACACATACAAGTAGAATGAAACAAAATGAAACAATTCGATTGGATTTGGAAATATTGTCATTTCTCTTGAACTTCTCCGTCCTCTGCAGATCTATTGTGGTCTCAATTTCAGAGTTCACTATCAAGCTTCAAGATTCTCCCTAGGCTCGAAGGATCTTCCTAATATCCTCGGTTTTTCTGACTTAACCTACAAATACCTACTTAACCTACAATCTTCCAGCCTTTGGTGGCCTGTCTATGATTTTGTTAGTTCAAAGCTACGTTCTGACCTCCGGATAATAAATAAACAACTCTGTGTCTGCAAAGACGTTCATTTTCAGAATATATTTCTGTGCTTCCCACTAATTTGGATACGACTGTTGTTCCTTTGTGGTATGAATTCAGCTCCAGTGAATTGAGTGAATGATTAATTAATGAAGAATCTACTTATATGAATGTATAAGGATGCCGTTTACTTCTGAAAATCAACAGATGCAATATAAAAATGTACCACGAACAAGTACGATTTCTTGGAGAATATTTATTGAGCTACTGGTGCTGATATTTTTAATTTCAGATTTTAGGACGACGTAGCGACAGCCATTGATATCCAAATTCCAAAACTCACTGAAATTGGCTTTGTGTGGAAAATCAGATTCATTATTTCCGGGACCTGTAAAAAATAGTTGGAAACTTCCTCTCATGGGGATTTTGTGCCTTCTCGTTGTCTTTTATTTCAATTGGTAACATAGTGGTCATGCAAGCTACAGTTACTTGGTTATAACTTCCTCCACTGTTGTTGGCACTTTCTTTTGAAATATTGCATCTTTCACATGTAATTCACTTGTAGGCAATTTTTTCCATCAGTCAACGAAAGACATATTTTCTAGTTGAAAATCGTCCCATTTCATGATTTCGAAAGCGAGAGAGTCATGAAGATCACGAAATATTTTGAAACTATCAACTCTAGTTTTGGATCCTGCAACTTCAAATCAACAAAGAGTACTACAAATGCTGATTGAATAACCAGCAATTTCGATATCTTCGTTCGTCCGTTTTGATCTATAAATAACACCTCTATTCTATCTCGAACTATATTATCGACTATTATCGACACAGGAAGTTGGATCTTGAACAGGTGACAAGCATAAAAAAAATCGTTCCGCAGAGACAATTCGCCTCGATATATAGACGCAAACGCTAGTCTAGCGCTGTTGGCGTCGGTTTTTCATCAAGGCGTCGAACTTGTTCTCGTGGATTTTAATCAAACTGTCGGGTTTCCGAACAAATTAGTGTCACAGTCACGTGGGGGATGAAAACGGCGTGTACATTGTCAGACGATAGACAGGGCGGAAAATAATAGTTTGTGTGGGAGTGTTTGATATATTATCACGATATGACGCACGCCAATGTAGATGATTGAGCAAAGCACGAGTTGCGAACCATGTTTTCCATGGCTATAAATAAGCGAATGAATATCTTGAAAATGCTTTTTGTTGCAATCTGTGACATCTAACTCAATAATTGCAGAGAATTCTGCAATTGTCAATGCTTTGACATTGATTTGAGTTTTGACATCTGATCTTGAAGTATCATCTTCAAGAGCGAAGAAACCTGTGATGCTAGGAAACATGATTGGTCTTGTCTGGCTTCCATGACAGTTGAAATGAAGGAAAGGGCATAACCCTCAAGCTTCGCATACAGATTCATTGTTACAGTCATGATGTCAATAGACTGGTGTTTCAAGTCCCTATTCACAGCCACCATTATGAAAACTTGTAGACTTTTGCGTATCTACTTGGATTATGTCGAATTTTGATACCTTGCTAAGGTTGCATGAGATCGACATGACATGGTTACCTCGGCCGAAGTCGGAAGTGATCTTGGGAGCTCTGGAAAATAGGATTCGAATTTGGAATACAAGATGGAGCCGTTAGCAATCCGTTACTGAAAGCTATCCGTCACTGTCTGTAAAAGCAGAATTGATCTACAATCGTATTGACATTCATTATCAACAGGTGCGAGTTGTTTCACCATTTTCGATACACTTTGGTTCCAATATTGTGAATATAAGCTGAGGAGCACCACAAGGCTTCATAGCCCAGCTTCAAGTCTATATTGAAAATAATTGTTTAACTTCTAAATATATTGTCTGATCACCACAAAGCTCATCATTCACGCGTTTCAAATCTCTTGGTGTCTATAACAGTCTAAAAATCATTTTATCATTATTTCATCAAATATACAACAATTGAATTCTTCTGAATGCAAGAAAGTCTATTTATGTTGGTGGAACTGCAGTTTTCCCTGTTGCACTCTTCAGGAAAACTATTTACTCCTACACTATGCAGGTATTTGGTTCAATTGTTTAATAGGAATGCGTGCACCAGTCTCAGTCTCAGTCAGTCATGCTCATCTACCTTCCTACCGTCCGTTTCAAACTGTCTAATTTCCATTTTCATACAGGTTTCACCAAAGAGTACATAAAAGTTTGGTTTGAGTTCAACGATACCAGATCTGATGTGTAAATTGAGTACAGAAATATAAGTCAAAACCTTCTCCATACAGCCGTACGACTGTGCCAGAGAGAATGTTTCCTTATGAAGGAACATGAACATGTGATTTTTCGTAAAATTTAACATTATTCGCACCTGATGTAGTGGGCACAACCCACTGTATAAACTCCTTCATAGGTGTATGTAGTGCCAGTTTGAGTGTCAGTTTCGTATGTACAGTAGAAACAGTTCTAGAAACAATGTTTTTAGGAAATGGATAAACACAACTGCTCGTTACGAAACCGTTGGTAGAACGCAATATGAATAAAATTATCGTTTCGTAGACTCGGTGTCTGCGAAGAGATCCTCGATCCACAGTTTTTTGACCTTGACCTTTGGTAGCACTGAAGAGCTTCCAATACACAGACATTTGTAGAAGTTTCATGAGCAAATTGGTCCACATGAATTTTATCTATACCTTCGAGTGTTACACTAAATTCATTTTGTTGACTTAGATCATATTCAATTCCAGTCTGGAATTGATGATATAGGAAAAAATGGAGTCTCTGAAAGGAAGTAGTACCGACTTGAATTTTCAAAATTCAATACTTATAGGATATTTCGTCTTATAGTTTTTTATACATGTTCTCGGTGTCAAAGTCATGAGAGCTGGTTTATTGAGAAGTATTTCTCCTAATGGGATATGCTATAATATGGTTCCATTTAAAATCTGTTCAATTAACGACTAACCGTAGTCTATTAAATATTCATCTAAAGGAAAAAATAGTGTTTCGCTTTCATGTTCAATATTCGCTACAAAGCTTTTTTACCGGTTGAAATACTCGAATTACTCTTATAAGCTGAATGATTATTATCAGTATACCTTTTCTGTTTCTGGAAAATGCTCGCCTCAACAGTATGACTCGAGAAATTGAGCTCTGGCTTCCGGTCTATTGATCATCTCGAATATTTGTGGTATACAGGGTGTTACAAAAACATAGGGGACATCAAAACAAGCATTTTTGTTTACATAAACATTTGTCCGTGAAAGAATCTCTGTAACTAAATTAATTGCTGTTGGACATTAAATATGGTAGCGAAGTTTGTCGGTTCATTTTTGGGACACCTTGTATACGTATACCTCTGCAATCCGAAAGCAAATGATCAACATTTTGAACAATCATTGTGAACCATCATTTATTTGTTCATTGAACAAAAATCCAATATAAGAAGAACTGATTTATTAATGTCCTACGAATTATTTTTTGTAAAATAGTACTGAGTTTTTTTCCTTTTATGCCAAATGTCCACTAATACCTCTCGGAGTTTGTCGGTATGTTTTTGGTAGGTACACCCTGTATACGTATAAATCTGCAATTCTCTAGCTTTGTACATGATGTTTTGGAGATACGCGTCGCGATCCATCAGCTAGTTATGATAACAATTCATAAAATTGTACATCATTTCACTAGGGTTCTCATCAAATGTCCAAACAATATTCGTTATCAGCAATGCTTATTATTGGGACCCTGTACTTACATAATACATTTGGGTTTACGAAGAATTGACTGTGGGGTTCAACAGAATGAAAGCGTGACATTCTAAATTAATGTATTGATGAATCTGAATGCGTTTCATGATTATGTACTGGAAATTGATTCGATAATTTCAACAGGCCGTTTCAAATTCGGTACAACGATGGTTGAATTGGTACCACACTACAAATTTTTCTTCAAATTTTGTCTATATTCCGAAAATGCATCTGAAATTCATTTGTGGAATCGTGGAAATTGAAATAATTTGTGCTGATTATGACAATTGATATTGGATAAACAAGTCTAGTTGGATTTTTACATATTGTTTCGTGAAGTCTTTTTTAATTGAAGCTATGTTACCTATATATACGTACATACATACATACATACATACATACATACATACATACATACATACATACATACATACATACATACATACATACATACATACATACATACATACATACAGCAGTGATAGGTAACTATATTCTTGTTAGTTTGCCAGTTGATGTTGTAGTGATATCGAAATTTGCATTCAAAACTTGCGAAATTGAATCATAATAGGTATCCTAATTCTGCATCAGCACATCAACATATTAATTTTTGAAAATAACGGATTCCAAAGTAGTTTCTTGTTTCAGTTTGATAATAGTGATGAATTTGTATACACATTGGAAAAGTTCATTAATATGTGCTTTTTGACAACACGAAGGGAAATCCTCTATAATGTTTGCGGAACATCTTGTTCGCCAGCGATAGAATGTTGGGAGAGAATGGACGTATTTGAATTTTTCTTTGAAGTTCAGAGGTCCTAAGCATCAGGAAAGACTTCCCCAGACAAAGAATTCCACAATTTTGCCGTTGTACTGTTAAATGATGCTCAGTAGGTAGGTCTCGAGCCTGACAACGTAAGGATGACCAGCCTGAGCTCGTCTAGTTTGTATACCTGTTATGTTGTCATAATAGACGAGATTTCCGTTGAGCAGCGACCATTGAAATATCTATACAGAAAAGGGAAAGATCGCCTACCGTTCTACGATATCAATGTCAAAAATGAATTTGTGAGTGCAGCGTCACCGATTAGGCGAAATAAATTAAGTACCTACGTCTTTTCACGAAACTTTTGTGGAGCAGTTTTTGCAATGAACGTCACATGATCGTCCAATGGGAGTGCTGTTGGTGGTGATACCGGGAACATGGATATTGATTGCTGAGTTTTTGTTGCATTGAACTCTACTAGACTGTCAGCATTCTTTGCCATATCATCATTCAAAATATCGACCTGTCTCCGTTGGATGATATTATAAATTATAGGGGATAGGGGCTCTAGTCTATAGACCAGGCGTCCAAGGCGTCCAAGCGTCAAAAATGACCATTTCACTTTGTTGAACAAGTTTTAATCACAATGCTAGTCGAAAAATTAGTATGTAACATCACAGTAAAAACTTATTTTTTTCTCTATTGTTTTCTTCGATCAATGCAGCAACGGTTTACAGCTGCTGATTATTTATTTCCTATAGACAGGTTTCTTTTCTATCCGTTCAAAATTGCATGCTATTACGATTCCAGGAAACCTCGACATGGTTGCAACTTCCGGATGGTTTCGAGTACCTACCTAATGACGATGACGTTCAATTTGCGATAGTTAATCGAAATAAAATTACTGAAAACCACATTGGTATATACCGGTAATTATCATAACTGTCATTGCATCATGGATATTCAAATCAATACAGTTTGGTGTACTTAAGTTATACATGATAATTATCCCATAATCCAACTCACGTCTTCAAAACAGTAAGTCACCCCATATGAGAACAATGTTTTTCATTTGCACGAAATGCCTTCGTTAGTAGGACTATTTTTGTACTGCGCTTGGATTAATGAAAAGTATGAGATCGTTTCAACTCTTTTTGTGTTATTCTAAACTTCTGTATGAAACCTCAGGTACATATTTGGTAATAATTCCAATATCATCAAAAATGATCCAGGTAGGAAATTCGTCATGAAGATGTAGCTGACAACAAAATGTCCAATCTTTTTCCATAAAATCAGAAAATATCTTTATATACTATACTAGAGCAGGTACTATAATACCGTCACGCCAGAAAAAGAACAACTGTAATGTGGACATGACAGATAATGACAGAATAATGGACTGTTTATATTTTTAGTTGGCGTATTCTTCAATGAGCGTTCTATTATTTCACGAAGAAGAAAATAAGAAAATCCTGTATCTCTGTCATAGAATAACGATAGATATATAATTGATGAGGGTTGACTCTGAACATTGACCATATAGCGACCACTAGGTATATAATGTAATGTATAATTACACATAATACACATACCCATACAGGGTGGCCCAATGAAAACGAAACAAGGTACCTATGCATTTTACTGAGAGATCAAGGAACTGACATTGAAATGAATGATTCTGAAATGATGATTATGTAATGTTGGATAGGACAGGTTTTAAAAAAACACATAAGCCACTTCTTAGATGAACATCGTTCCAACTACAAAATGAGAAATAGTGTGAAAGAGAAAAAAGCGTTACTTTCCATCACTAGCCGATTATTCTCATAAACGTGTTACAAAAAGTTGGAAACGTGCAAAATATTTCCCCTTCGAAATAAAATTCGGCCGGCTCAAGCGTTCTATTTTTTTGAGAACGATAACTATGTCGAAACGGCCTTGTTTTCATTGTTGGGCCACCCAGTATATTACCAATATATGGAATGACCAAAGTGAACTTCCTAGTCACTTCATGTACGCTCAACTCAAAATACCCTGTATTGTATGAAAATAATCAGAGGAAAACATTCAATGAATATAATCCGATAAATACGTCGTCAACAAAAATATAAAGAAAAATTTACCATATGAGTGATGATATCGCATTATTGCAAACATTTGTTGCAAGATTTACATGGTCAAGAGCCTCGTTGGTTGGTATTAAACTTCATTACTTATGAAAACATTGTTGATGAGAATTGTCAGTTAAGAAAATGACGTTTGATATTTTCAATCATTTGTCAAAGTTCCGAAAATCCTTGATATTCCAGGTTTGCGATTGGTCATCAAGTATTCAATAATATGGTATAATCAAGATATCCACAGAGATCAAGATCATAAAAGGGAGGAGATGATGGTCACATTACCAGACGCATCTCGAAGAGGAAAGGAAGGTAGTGGATTGAATCATTTCCCGAAAGGTTAGGATGCAAAATCAATCTGAAATATGAGTACCGCATGTGTGATGATACTGGCAGTGAACTTTCCTGGTTAATTATAATAACATCTATCAATCACTGCAAACGTGCGTTTTTCAAATATGTTCCCACTAGTGCGTTTCATTTTCCTGTTGCTATAGTGAAATGGGCTATACTTTTTAAATAACAAAACAATGTTTAAAGCGCTGTTTTCTTGGCTAGTTGTAGGAAAAATCTATTGCCCAACAACCAAAATATAGCCTGAATTCTTCACCATAAACATCATATCGGCATTCAATACAAACTACAATATTTATTATTCAAATGATGAGTAAACATTTTCATAAGTAATTGCTACCAAAATAATGACGATATTTTTCACAAACATGAAGGCATTGAACTTCACGAGCCCGTGAAAGGTAATCATAGATTATCATTGTAATGGCGCATTCGAATTTCGAAATCCAAACTATGATTGTACAACTATTTCTATTCAGAACTGTTGATTTTCAATTTAGATATCTACGATGCAGTCATGTAGATAATAATATTGTGTAATTGGTGAGGATGGAAGGTTCAATAGAGGGAATCAGCGAACTATCAATATTCTGTATCCATATACCGGGTGTCCGACAACCAATGTGACATCTATTTGAAAACAGTTCCTGGAAAATCAGCCGACGGCCGAGACCCTAGGCCAAGGCAATCGAATGCTGACTGAAAGCAAAGTTTTACAGAATACTTTCATTCTGTAGTCTTTGCTGAAAGTTTGAGAGCTCGATATAGAGATTCTCGATAATTTTCGAAAAGCAAAATGATGTTTACACATGCCAACAAGGCAGAATCTTTGAAGTTACCGAGCTAAGACTACTAGATATACTATAGTCTATGGGTGACAATAATATACAGGTTGTCCCGGAATTAGAAGAAAATATTTCATTGACGTTACGATGAATAGGGATCCTCAAATGCTTCATTCTCAAGATACCAGTTATTTGATATTCTGTTATTATGTTGTAAGTTGATTTCTGAAAAAGTTTTTTACGGTCTTTTTGAAACGTCTCAATGAAATCAATTGAAATTTTCTAAGATTATGAGGTGTTGGTTGCCATAATGAATCGTTTGACATGTTTGTCAATAAATTATTGAATTTCTAAGCACTAGCAATGAGTCGATTCGGTGAGTCTACGAAAGCCGAGATTAGTCAAATTGTTGATACCTGATACAGTTGAGACGACAATTTTCTTTGTCTTTTTTTATTATTTGTTATGTTATTATTGATTCGTTATGCCGAATTATACTCTATTTTTGTATCGATATCAGGTAAATTTGTGTTGTTCAAATTCTAAACTGTTTTCTCAATCAATTTTACTCGATAAACTGTCAACCAATAGCTGACACTTTTTCTCGTCAAATTACTAGTCAACAGTTTCTCATCAAAAAACCCAATTTCACCCGATAAAATGCAAACCTGTCGTGCAATTATAAGTGATAAATGAAATGAAATTTTATTACACTTATCGATACAATCAATCTATACATCGAATTGATATATTTCAATCTGAAATTCAATATCGCCCCCAAGCGCCTGTAGCGACTATTATTTCGATGAAATTCGGATATTGTTCGGCAGGAAGCAAACGAAAAATATGTCATTCATGAACGACGTATGCAATGTTGAAAACATTCTGCTGTTGTCTCTGGATTCTCTACGTTTTCTCTAGATATGAATGACATGACTATGGCGCATATTGAATATCTGAAGTAGGCTGATGTCTGCCATGTCAAAACTTTCATTGTCAATATTGTCACGGTATTATCACTATGACCTGCGAATCGATTTTTCTGCATTAATCCGATGGATTGTACATTGAACCAGGTGATTTATCTGAATGATTCTACATTACAAAAAGGGAGAAAACGACCGTAAGGTCAACATCAACATACAATGTGCATAAACGGAAACAATGTCAGCAAGAGACAATTATTTCTTAGATTTTGAATTACTGTGTGGTGGGTAGGAATAATGTCCTTGTGGGCAATAACTTTGGAATGCGAGGCGAGTGCCGTTTGGTTTTCCGGTGACTAAGTTTCCAGTGGTGTTTCGTGAGGGCAACACATTACTTGTATTTACTGTGCATCACCACAACCAAATATGTCTGATTATTATATGATATTCTCAGTTTATAATTAGTAATTGAATCGAACATCAATAAAATAACATAATTGAAATTGCTGAATTCATGATATTTGCATGATCTGCATTGAAAATAACTGGAATCCAAAGAATTCTAGAACAGGATCATGGTACTAACTTTATATACTAACTGTACTGGTACTAACTGTAACTAATTGCATTTTAGAATCATTTTCCAGCTTTTTGTGGGATTTTCTCTCCTCGTTTCTGAAAAATAAAGTAGAAGTTATTGAAAATTATTTCAATATATTTGTAGTAAGGACAGATTTTGTGATATTACCCAAAATGTCACTGCGCTTGAAATTTTGACATTTCGGGGCAGATCATAAAATCTGTCCTTACTACAAATATATTGCAATAATTTTTGATAACTTCTACTCTATTTTTTAGAAACGAGGAGAGAAAATCCCACAAAAAGTTGAAAAATTAATGTACCACCGCCTCGAAAAACTTACAGACAATATGAATTAGAAATCTGCATTATTTTCTGAATCCAATGATTCACCCCTCGATACACCCATCAAGAATGAAAATTAACCGGTTGAGCCTCAAAAAAAACTGAATTTCTATTTTTTCTCATCTCTGACCCGTTTTCGAAAGGAAATACCTCATTTTTTGAAGCATCCATTTTCTCACAGATTATACGACCTTAAAAAAAATATTCGAGATACACGGATGTTGTTCCTCCAAATGCAAAATCAATTTCCTTGATCTTTCAACTTTTTTTTTTCGCTATTTTTCAGTACCTACACTTGCGAATCTTTCACACTTCTATATGGGCTAGGCGACGTTAAATTCTACAAAAAAAGGTTCCCTAAACTTTTTTGGTATCACTTTTCGTTCAAAAGTTATTAACATTACAAAAAGCACACTTTCAAAGATCAGTGAATTATCATCTCATAATTCACTAGTGAATTATGGATATAATATTGCTTGAGGAAACAGATGCATTATGAATATTTCGATCAACAGTCGTGGACATAACACATTTTTTATTTTGGAACCTTGGTACCATTCGTTAGTACTCAAAAGGTGTTTATTGAAAATGGAAGTGAAATTATTATCGATGTTTGAAATTTCACTCATGTGGTGTCATTGAAAATTATTCAGACTCGATAATGCAATCACATACATATAAGGACTTCCATTTGATAATAGAAAGATACTATACTATAATACACTACTGGCAAAGTACTTTACTATTCATGCCAAAATGTGACGTTTATCAACTTTATACTATATTTCAAATTCCAATCATTTATCTTCGATTTGACGAAAAAAAGGGAGTGTACACCCCTAGTATAATATACTATTGCTCGATGAAAAATGATAATGCAAATTATTTGGCGACTACTCTCTATTTGATGATGTGAGAAATGAAACATTTATTTCGAGCCTAGATTCACCTGTTTCCTCTGATTTTCATCTATTTCGATTCCTCCCAGAAGTATTAACTATTTTCTATTGTCAGTAATATATTCAACAAACGATAGTTTGATGAAGCGTAATAACCTTGATTATATACACTGGATACTCAAGGGTAATTGTGATTTATGCACCAAGTGCGTTGTAGTGATGATCAAGCCAGGAGGACACTGGGCAAAACAAACGTACGTTTTTTGATTCTGTAAAACCATGATGAATCTTGATCAACGTTGTATGGCAATGGATGCATGAATAAGTTTAACAAAAGGGGTGAGAGAAACAATATTATCGTTAGGTAATATCTTCAGAAAACGATTAGTTGGTACGGTAGCGGGCATAATGAGGGGGCCATAAAGCTCATAACGCCCTAGTGCCTTATGACCGAATGCAAGGTATTACAATCAAATGATATACAAGTGGAAAACAAAAACCTTTATCTGTTAGAATATATGCAAATCGGTCGATGAATCATTCGAACTGAGTGAAGTCACCGAGTACATTTCTATGTGAGCAACATCACAAGAATTGGGACCACGAGGAAATTTCTATTAGCAAGGCAATCACAGTTAGGTATCCAATCTAGAAACAATTTCAGACAATAGTCAATTTACTCGTGATCATTAGAGTAGCGAGCAGATTTATCATTCAATGAATTAACATTGCACTGACTTACTACTAACCCATCATCATGACGTAAACACTATGGATGTGAAGAAATTAGCCCGAGATGACCATCTTGGACATCCTATATTGACGTGTGGGTCGTAGAAATAGCCGGCAGAAATAGCCACCATAGAGCCACTTCTTTGATACTCAGAACAAACAATTGATACTACAAAAATAACAATGCAATGTGGTAAAAATGTGAGAATGGGAAACTGAAAATAGAAATGATGGTGATGACGTGAAATATGCGATCAACAAGGTAAGAATCCCATATTGGTCTGGAAATTCCACATTCTGAAGCAGCGGTTCTCAAACTATGTTCTTTCTCATATTTATATCGGTCGATTTGGGGAAAATAAATTGAAGTTATAGATTCTACATCGTTTTCTTGAATATATCCGGATCATGCCTTATTTCTATTCAGACTCAAGCACCTAGGCATAATGTGAATCGAATGAATCCTTAGAGAGATAGAGGTATGTATAATACGTTGGACTGGGAAAAAGAAATCCCTGTGTAATTGATGAGTATTTCGTACATTGGATATTTCGCAGTTGCTTGAAATTCGTGGATCAAACGAATATCCTACATCTTGATAACAGGACAGTTTCAAGGCAACTGTGTGCTGATACAGAATTCTTAAATTAGAAACGTGATTTCTTTCATTTTCACTATACATTATTATGTGATGATCGGAGCAATTGTCATTTTTTTTTCAACCGACAACACTGCATCTTCCGATTCCATGATGTGATTCTCAACTTAGAGGGAGAGATCTATATCTGATATCTCTTATTGCCGCCGTTTCGATTTTCAACTTTGATTTTTGTTACAGAGAATACAATTTGTCTCGATATAATTAAATTATCAAATTGACAAACACTGATTGTCATTCGCATATATCCGTTTAGAATTTTCTAGTTGAAGTTTCTATTCGGAGACTGTGGTTTGATACTCAAATAGTAAATAAATAAACCACAATAATATTTAGAAAAGTCTAAATATGTGATACGAGTGATGGTACGGCATGTTATGGATGGTATGACACTTTCGATGGTAATTTCTGGAGAATATCTTGAAATATACTGAGGAGTCGCTAATCTCTTTTACTTCTACTGAAGATGGCAACTTAGTTGCCTAAATACGTATTTAGACTTTTCCAAATATTTTAATGGTTATGTATCTTGTATTTGAATTGTCTAGTGCATATAACAACCCGTAGGTATATAACAACTCTAGGTTTCGAGGTAAGTTCCTCCTATTATTTTTAGATCGATTTTCAGATATGACTTAGTTGTTGAGAAACTAATTATATTCTATAAACGTTCATGAGTGTTCAAGCCTGTCATAAGACCGGTTCGCGTGTCTCTATGAATTATTCTATATCTAAAAACTATATCTATCTATGTCTATATCTATGAACTATTGGGATAGTGTAGCACTCCAACTGTTAGGTGATTCTGGTATACCTACCATGCTTTTCATCGGCACTGAGTGTAATGTAGGAAGTTGTAGAGTAAAATATATTTTTCATACAGAGAACAAACCTTTTGATCACCAAGAAAACTGCACTGATGATTTATCTGATTTTCCCCCCACCTAAAAAAAATCGTGTGTATGCACCACATGTCGAACATGATGAGTTATGAAGGTCATGAAAGCGTTCAGAATCCTGTTTGACTATAACGTTTTACCACAGGCTATCGTAATTTCCAAGCCCCTTTTCTTCTTCTTGTACGCACGGGTGGGTTCAGAAACCTTGGTCGTAGACCCATCCTCTGATTAACTTTAGAGTGTATTTTCATGTATCCCCTAACAGGTTCAGTGAAAACTGTTCCACCTTGTATACCACTCAGAATACCACTCTGATAGAACAGGATGCGATATAGATAGACGAGTCGGGTCGAATTGAGTACGTTCTAGTAATTGTATTGATGGGATAAAAATTTGAAATTCGAAAAATAATAATTTTCAATCATTATAACGAACAACACTATGTACCAATCAACAATTGAATTGATGATCGAAGGAGTTATTGAGATATTGGATATTCCCTTCGACTACAAAATTAACACTTAATAAATTGCACAACCAATCGACAAGGAGTTCTTAAAAATAATGCATTTTTCAACTCCTCAATCTCCAAACCACCTTCATGGAAGATACCAAAGTTGAAAAACTTATGATTTACACACATGCGGAGTTGTCACTGTTTACAATAATTCAATAAAGCAATCACAACGAATTTGTAACGAATTTATGAACATTTTCGGAATTGAATCTAAATGCTGCAGCGGCACTCGCTGGAAATCAAAAGCAGTCAACAATACAATGTTTTTATCAACAAGCGTAATTGTTCAGAAAAAAAAACACAAAAGGAAAGACAATTGAGGAATACAGTTTTATTGCTAGCACTGCAGAAAAGTTCGACTGAAATATAGCTGGGGGATAGTACATATTTTGGGAATTGGTTCTGCCAGTGCCCTGATTAAATTTAAAAGAATGTTCGACTTCTTTGACGGCCAATATTTCAATCATTAATTTGATCATGTCGAATAAATGCCTCTCTTGCGAACAACTTTAAAATGAATCAAAATTCAAGAGGCGGACAGAATCTTAAGGCCATGATGAGTGATTTTCTTGCAAATTATTTTATGATGATTATGATAATAATAATGAATTCAATCAATTTGTTGATATATCTGAGCCTGCGTCAATTAACCTTTTTTTTTTCAACAAATTTCATACAACCGCACGGCAATTGATTTTTATATCTTTAGATTTCCATGGATGTAGAATTGTGTATTTTCTCATGGTTTGAAATTGTAAATTTAGATTATTTTGAATCTATTTGTGGCTCTTAGGTTTCACTTCCTACTATTTATCACCTCATCAGATAGCTACTTTTAATTGGCCGAAGGTACAAAGAGAATCTAAATTTCCGGAAACTTTTTGCGTTAATTGAAAATATGTGCTATTATCATTTATTTATCTATTTGGATGATAGTTTAGCATGGGTGCAGAAAATGGAATTGGCGTGCGATATTTGTCCAGGATATCCCAATTGGAAATGAGAAGTTGAGTTTGTTTCCTATAAGACTGCTCATGCAGTTATATAAACGAAACCTTATTGGCATTATATGTTCTACTTTTTCTATCTTTTGACAATACCAAAGGAGACATCGTGTTAGCCGACAGTGGAATTTTGGGAGAGAAGGAAGGTATTGGTATTTTCTGGTATTATTGGTATGTCCGGAGATCGCAAGGATCGGGAGAAACTTTACTAGGCAAAGAATTCCATAACTTTGCCGTTTGAATGATTCTTGGTGATGATAATGAGAAGCTTGAAATCGTCTAGTTTGTCTACTAGGAATCGCTCGTTGTGGCATGACAGACGAGAGAGAAGAGAGAGAGAGAGAAGAGAGAGAGAGAGAGAGAAGAGAGAGAGAGAGATTGCCACCTTTCTGCGATGTTCTAGAGATCCAAGAGCTTCAGCGTATGTTTGAGGACTGAACTCCAATTTGCGCTTTATAGATCGTGACCAGTTGCTGGGGCGTAAAATACTTATCCGCACGGAACAGGGAGCCAAGTTTTTGTGAAGGAGTTTTCGCAATGGGCCTCACATGATCGTCCCATGAGAGATCTCTGTCCCCAGCGGTGAATCACCTCTCCAAATCTGAGAATTCCATTCAAACCGACATCGACGATATGTACAGGGGTAACCAGGTTCTCGTGGCTTTACTCACCTGTTATATTAATTTACCATACAATGAATTGCTTCATGTATTCAAATTCCAGATTATGATTTCATCGATGATATAAGAAAGACAAGACAATAAAAAAAAATGTCTAAATTAGAGAATAATGTATGGATCTACTGAACTCCATTTGGGTATGAACATAAAAGAACACAGAGTATCAATTACAAATATTCAAGTTTTGATAAATTTCTATACCCGATTATAACGATAACAATCTAAATCATCACAAATTAAGAAAACGAATATCCATAAATGCTTCAATTTGAATAATTCACCGTTTTTGAGACTGGAAAGATTATCTAAATTACACTTTTTTAATTTATATGCTTGGGGTGGAGATGATCGGGAGATAAAAATGTAAACTCACCTATAGTACTCAGATACACTGTTAGATATGAAGTTCCTAACATACGGTAAGGAGGTATTTACATAATGAGCACTAAAGGAAAAGATTCCTCGCGAGTAAGACCAGTGAGGAGCGGTGTGTACAAAAAAAATTGTAGCGAGATATGGCTCAAAACCTTATCAACAATTTGTACATACCTACACGCTGTTCCTCATGACTGTCACTTATCGGTACATACTTGTCACCAATTTGCAATCTTCTATACTGGGTGGCCCAATGGAAACGAAACAAGGCCGATTTGACATAGTTATCGTTTCCCTGTCATCAATATTTCTCATTTTGTAGTTAGAACGATGTTCATCTAAGAAGTGTCTCATGTGTTTTTTTTTAAATCATTCATTTCAATGCCAGTTCCTTGATCTCTCAGTGAAGTGCATACCTTGTTTCGTTTTTTTGGGCCACCCTGTATATTATATTGAACCTAAAGTGGGGTTTACATTATATCACTTTTGAGGTACATCCAAAGTGAATCACTCAGAGTGAAATCATCCAGGGTGATCATCCTCGTTTACATATTTTCTACAGTTTGCTGGTTTCACCTCCTTCAAGTTTGATGAACTGGCTTTTGGAGTGCATATGTTGCGTAGAAACACGTCTGCAAGTTTAAACCAGAATAGTCTGGGCTCATAAACGTCATCAGCACTAGCTCCACTTCTTTCTGAATTTTTTATCTTGCAAAGTTCTGCCCCATAACGTGTTCTAATAGTTTTTATTTTTGCCTTGATGTCGAGTACAGTTAATCCAGGCAAATTTAAATCGGCCAGCATTGAGGAGTACGCTTTTTCCCGTAGGTTTTTGCTGTAATCACTGCATTTATTATTCCACAAGCACTCATACCGCTGGTAAGTTTCTAGAAATAGTTCCATGTGTTTATCTTGCCACTTGAATGACATTACCACGATGATAGGTATGCACAATATTTAAATCAAATAAAACTACCAAAACCCAAAACAATCAACTGGTGTTTGTGAAGTGAACAAACGTAATAAACAAAGTGTTTACATTTGTCATTGGGCCCTCACTCTCGATGAATCATCGCTTCGAGGAACGACTCTTTCATCAAAAGTAGGTCGGGGGTCGAAATATTTCATCCTTCCATCTTAAGTGTACACTTTGGATGAAATCACAATGAAAGGCAATTTACACTTGTCACTTTCGATGATTCCTCCAAGATGATCATCAAAAGTGACAAATGTAAATGGGCCTTAAGATTCTACAGATGAAAGTCAGTCTGTGGTGCGGGCTCTGTTTAAGGTAACATAAGTTTGAGAACAGTCATAAGTCATTGAAATCATATAAATTGCCATTCATGCTGAAATGTCACATCATAAGAAGAGTCCCGTTCGAGGTCCCGTTCATTGGCTAATTTCGCGCAATCCAATCAAGACTTATGACGAATTGTGTAAACATTCCAATAGAAAATAAATGATTTAACTTTCTTATGAGACGAATATTACTTGAAACTTATGACCAAAACTGCTGCATCAATCCACCATGAATTTACCTAGTGTTCAATTCATATCAAAATTAATCAATATATTCTAAATATGTAACACTCCGTGTGTCAATTGAACTACTGCTATTTGTTTCTGCCTACAGATCGATAGCTGATGGAGATTATTGAATAATGAAGAGGAATCCGAGGATTATTCAGTTTCAACGCTCTGTTGTAGCTAAACGAATAAGGATGTATTTAGTTTATTTATAGGTGTATTTAGTTTGATGGTCTTACAGTGATCTCAGGAGTCTGGAGTATCATTTTGTACAGACTTTTCCCGGACACCGTGTATAACCCACTGAATCGCGAAGCAAAAGTGACAGGAACAGGACAGGATACTGTATCATGAGAAATTATATTTACCTTTGCGTGTTTGTAGAGTGTTACCCTACTACGATCTCGACTAGGATTGTATTAGGAAAGATGCATTCATGCTCGTTTCAAATAAGCCTGATTTCAATAATGAAATAGCAAGTCGTTCTTTCTCACCCCTTCTTCATCTTGCATTTTTCGTTTTCACCAGCAAGCCAAATAGGTAAACCGAGTCTAGCAAAAAAATCTAAAATTCATAATAAAATATGAAGATAGTTTTTCATCTGAGGAGATCATCACAAAAGCTGATTATTTGATCTGATTATATTATCAATCGCTTCATTATTATTTTGGGCAATGAATAAAAAATCCAATTATTATTGTCTGGTTTTATAATAGGGAATCTATCCTATAAACGGATATTACGGTTGTAATTTGAAACACCATTTAATATAATTCGTAGACTACATTATCTTAAATAATTTATCAAATTTGAAGATTCAATTTGGTGCCTAACATACAATGTATAATGGAAGATTTCCATTGAAAATTCATCACGAATGAGATATCAGATTATGTACAATTTTGTCGCTAGATTCTCAATCAATTTTTTTGAGGACATTCAAGATGAGACAATTAACTTATGTTATTGGAACAATTACCTCCATCGATGAGAGGCGAATGGAGCATTCAATAGACTATTGGTTTGCCCCTCTAATTTCAATACGATAAGAAGCAATTTTTAAAATCTATCTGCTGAATGCGTTTCATTTTCCTACTTGTGAACCGAATGTTCGTAAAAGTTGCATTTTTATTATGTACAAAGGTTGCACGACCTCAATTAAAAATATTAATCAGCTGTTTGCGAAAATAAAGCTGAGTCGATGATATTGTTGACTTTTATTGTGATATGTCCAAATACTCAGTTCGAAAAATCCTTGAAAGATACGAATATAAGAGTTGATATATTTTATGAATATTCACGAAGAACTCAGAAATTGTAACAAACAGTTCATCATAACTTGTTGAGTTATGTTTTTTTTTTTTTTTTTTTTTTTTTATCTGTGGATAACACGAAAGGGAAACCTATGATGTTCGAGGAACATCGTGTTAGCCAGCGGTGGAATTTTGGGAAAGAAGGAAGGTGTTGGAATTTTTCTTGAATGTTTGGAGGTTGTAAGCATCAGGAAAGACTTCACTAGGCAAAGAATTCCACAACTTTGCCGTTCTATTGATGAATGATGCTTGGTATAGCGATGTTCGACAGGTCTCGAGCCTGACAGTGTAGGGGTGACCAGCTTGAGCTCGTCTGGTTTGTCTACTAGGAATCGCGCGTGGTGGCATAATAGATGATATTTCCGTTGAGCACCGACCGTGAAAGTACCTATAAAAAAGGCAGAGATCGCCGACCTTTCTACGATGATCTAGAGAGGTCAATGATTTGGTGAGTGTTGTGTCATCGACTAGGCGAATAGCTCTCTTCTGAATTGAATCTAAGAGCTTTAGCGTATGTTTGGGGGCTGAGCTCCAAACATGTGAGCAGTACTCCAGGACAGGTCGAATTTGTGCTTTGTAGATCATAAGCAGTTGCTGGGATGTGAAGTATCTCTTCGCACGGAAAAGAAAACCGAGTTTTTGTGAAGCAGTCTTCGCAATGGACCTCACATGATCGTCCCATGAGAGAGCACTGTTGGTGGTGACACCCAGCAAGGATATTGACGACCTCATAGGAACAGTGGTACCCGACATCATCAAATTGGGCATTATGTGATCAGCCTTCTTGGTGAACATACAAGCTTGAGTTTTAGTTGCATTGAACTGTACTAGATTCTCAGATCCCCATTTCAGAATTCTTGTCAGATCCTCATTTAAAGCATCAACCTGTCTTCGCCTTGCACCTCTGGCCTCATTGGATGATATAGGGGCTCTAGAGGAAAAGGCGGAATGAAGTGTACTATCATCCGCAAAGCTATGAACTGGGCTAGAGGTCACATTCAACAAATCATTGATGTGAAGCAAAAACAAAGTTGGTGCCAAGACAGAGCCTTGTGGAACACCAGCATTGATCGTCATTGTATCAGACGAGACCCCGTCTACCACCACGTAGAGTGATCTATCTGCAAGAAAACTCGATAGTAAAAAACACAGTTGGGGCGGCAAACCATATGACGGAAGTTTCGCTAGGAGGCCTTGGTGCCAAACTCGGTCAAATGCTTTGGAGATATCCAAGGCTACAGCCAGAGACTCCCCATGTTTCTCTATTGACACCTGCCACTTATGTGTCACATAGGCAAGCAGATCTCCAGTTGACCTCTGGTGACGAAAGCCATATTGCCGGTCGTTCACGATTCTTGAGCTCTCTAGATATCGGATGAGCTCGATGTTGATTGCTTTTTCCATTACTTTAGAGATCACAGATAGTAGTGCAATCGGTCTATAGTTGTTAGGGAGTGTTTTCTTGCCCTTCTTTGGAATCGGTTGGACCCTAGCTTTCTTCCAGTTAGAAGGAAATACGCCGAGTTTGTACGAAAGGGTGAACAACCTGCAAAGAACTGGTGTTAGTTCCGGGGCACATTTCTTGAGAACAATAGGCGGTATTCCGTCAGGCCCCATAGCCTTCTTGACGTTGAGGCTAAGCAGAATGTGTCTGATTGTGATTGTGATGTTCTAGATTAGGGCCTAGGTTTTTGATATTCCATCCCCCTCTATTTCTACAAATGAGCCTATGAATTTGAACTAATGTGGATGGTTCCTGATTGTTTCATGATACCATTCATAATGATCATGTATAATCATAACATGAATTTTTCACAATATGATATTGAGTAAGTAGGTAGAGGTATATTCGAGATCCTATATTCATATCATAGGATCTAATATCAGATTACATATGAAATCAAATAAAATAACAAACTCAAGGTGAACATATAGAAACGAGGTATGATCTGTCAATAATATTAAGCCACTGATTTTTACGAGATTTGGTTTCTATTTCAACCATAAAAAATAGAAAATTGGACGTATGCCATATGAAACAAACACATACGAAACATTTTTTCATGTTCGCTCATAAGATTTTTATTTATTCAATATTTCTTCCTTTATATCACTCTAGATATATTTCTCTTGAAACAAAAACAGCATAAAAGTTTCGAATCATTTACCATTATTTATATATGCACAGATTTCATCAGTAAGGTTTCTTGTACTTATTTCATATAGCATTTTTTCCTGCGCCAAAAAATTTTGAACTTTGACAATGGCTTGCAATACTTGCAACTGATTCTGATAGAAAATAGTTGCATGAATGAATTGTAGGTATATTAAGTTTTTTCCCACTATTGATGAATTTTGAGAAATCTCCATGGGAATCATTCCGGATTACGTGTAAACTATATACTTTCACATGAATCTATTCCGGATGTAACTGCCTCAACTGATTATTATTCAATAAAATATAAGTGATAATGTAATACGTGATGCTGATTTTTCTCTCATATAGGTCGTAAAGTACTAGTTATCCAAAAGTTAAGTAGCGATAAGAGATTACGATGAAAAAAATATCATATCATCGAATCACCATCGAAAATATTGAAGTGTTCAGAATGCTTTCAAGGACTTGGATTTCGAAATGCATTTTTTATAGATATGAAATTGGAAGTTATCACTCTTATCGAGGGAAATTGGACCCTTCTCAAATTTATTGGATATACTGATGGATATTTTAGAAACAAATCCGAACAACGCCTACTCTATAGCAATATATTTCAGAGACCATCAAGTTGATTTCAAAATCATTGTTATTGTATTTCGAAGTAGTCACTCATATTTCAGAAATCATCAACTGTATTTCATAATAGCGGGTTGTGTTTCGAAATGTGCATGAAAATTTCGTTTCAGAATAATGACATGAATTCAAGAAGAGTTATTCGGAATTGTCAATTTCATTAGTTCAGTCGATTAGTTTGAGTAGAGGTTTGGGCGCTATATGGTATTGAAATTACAATTTTAAAATATTTTTTGTTTTTATTCAAAATGTTGATGTTTTTTGGTAGAGTTTATTCAATCATGTTTTGGTACATTTTTTTACATTAAGAAAACATTATTTGACATGAATTGAAAAAGTATAAAAGTATAGAAATCACAAAATTATACATAAGTTCTAGAAATCAGAATTCAGATCAAAATATATATATAATAATATAAATATAATTGTAATATATTCTCGACGAGTTAATTTTTGGGAACCATTAGATTGCATCCAACAATCTGCTTCTTCTATCATAATCTTCTGTTTCGTTTTTGTACTAAAAACAAATTCCTATTCCAGCTCAAGAATCAACTAGATTACATTTTCAATGAGAGTACCTAATGAAGCTAGAATAGTATTTCCTTCGGTAACATGGTAGGTACGCCACTGACTGACGAATCGGGAAAAGCAGATATTGACCTAATTGAAATCTCGTTTTATCTGCCAGTCATTAGAAATTGAATTTCTGCAGTGACTGATCTGCCATTCCAAAATGTCTTCGACCGGTTCATTCCATGCGAACGATCTAAATTATTGCATCACCCACGCTGGGCATAGACATCAGACCACTTTCGAATCATTCACTCACTCAATGTCTAGCGATTCGATATTTCTAGACCTGATTCAACACATGATAGGTATATTGTACAGGGTCGTCGAGATTCAAGATTATGATATGAATCATTACGTTATGTTCACAGCTTTCAAGCCAGAAATCTGCGTGGAATTTGCAGGTTATATCAACTCATATGTCATATAATGTCAACGGAAAGTACCACCTAGGAACGAATATTGATAAAATGGAACGCCCCTCTTACGAGAGTACTAACTACTACTACTAAGTACTTACATACATTCTTCGAAAACCCTGTGCAACATTTCATGAAGGCGTGAATATCAATAAATACTTTTGATATATTTAATTTTTACATTTTTTCGTATTATATCACTTCTGATAAGTAAGTAAATCTATTTTCGTATTCCAAACATTTTATTCGTTTTTATTGGTTCTGAGGCGAATGTTCATTCTATCTACTTACTTAGCCTGTCTCATAAAATTAAAACAAATGTTATGCCGATCTTGAGATCGAAGATTAATTTTATCTAATCAGTGTGGAACAAACTTATGGAACTAATTTTTGTTTGAGGCGATGTTATCAATGTTTTCCATTTTTATTTACCTAATATTTTTTGTATATGCAAAGATCTCAACTTCATCTATGTTTGGAAAAAATAATCGTTAGATTACTGCAGACAATGTAAATAACGCCAGATCCACAGATAATTTCGACCGATCTGAATAGGTAATTTATATCAAAAAATACAAACAAAGTGAGCTATTTTCAAATTCATTCAGAAATAACCATATTATATCAATATTTAATTTTGTAATAAGTGAATCATCTGACAATGAATTTCAGATAGAGATAAAAGTTCGTCATGAATACAAGGTTCACGAAGACAGCAGACTCGAGAAGAAATAATTATATAAGTAACCACTAATTATATTCAAATGTTCTGTTCAAGAGGTTCATCAAAATATTTTTTCAATAACGTCGTAAACAACGAACACTGGAGTTGGAGTACAAATAATACAGAGGAAGAGAAGATCGACGCAAAATTGTCATAGTTTTGTTAAATTTAGTCTTTCGATTTGAAATTGACAATAAAATTTCAGCTATATAGGATATTTGAATATTCATGACGTTGACTAATCTACAAAAAATATTGATAAGCATTATAAGCAGCTGTGATGCTGTCCCAACATTTATTGATCATTTATTATCAATGAAGTATTGAAACATGGATATAAGGATAAGATCATCAGCAGTCGATATTGATATTCCTGTAAATCAGTAGATGCAGATGGCATCCCAGAAATCAATATGCGACAAACGCTAAGTGGGATTGTTTCTTCGAGATGAACTAGGGAAGAAACCAGCACATATTTAAAAAAAAACATGTAAATATATAATTTTAATGCTATATTGATAATTTGTATGCTCAATTTGCCTGAATTCGCACGTTTCTGATCTTGCCCATTGTGAAATATTCCTATTCATGGTAAAAAACATTGACTAATCATAATATCATCTATTTTATTTTATAGATATAGGAAATCCCAGAAAACTCTGAAAAAATGAATTGAAATATTAATCTACAAAACATGGAATTTTGGTTGCAAATTATGAAAATATTGTTACGACCGGAGCGTAACAGGACAGGAGAAAAACCACGGAGAAAGTGATGAAAGTTTTTGAAAGGTCTTTGGAGTACTTTTACCACCAAATGAATATCAACACCTACGTTTCACAAATTATGTTGACGCTCTCAGTGAAAAATTGAACAATTCTAAATATGCAATATAACGGATTAGGTCCTCAATGCCAGTTGAAACTTTGTTTTGACAGTATACTACAGTCTTGTATATAGTCATTTGCCTTAAAACGCAGGAAAGAATAATTCTAACTATGTTTAAACTACCTCAAAGGGAGTCATGTAGGCACTACTTCATTTTTTACGAAATTTCAACATTTCCATGCTTGTATGTTTTCAAATGCTCAATTTATATCAAAGAAAACTACCCCAAATTACCACTACCACAATTTACTATAGAAATGGTAATCTTCTATACATCAGGAAACAACAAAACGAAATTTGACCGACCCCCCACCTACCAGGGTATCATATTCCACAATCACTTGCCTGCATCAATAAGAGGCTGGATACAAATGTGTTCAAACGCAGGTGAAGTCATTTAGAATTTGTTTGATGAAGTAATTGTATGTTTGATATTTTATATTTTTCATGTGTTTGTAACTTTGTATATTTGTATCACACAAGTTGTTCACGTATGCTATGTACTACACGACCTGTCCTATACATTTATTGTTTGATGTCTAAATGGATCAATAAATTATTATAATTATCAACATTATTATGACGCTGCTATGAAATTTATTGCAGCTGAAAGTGACATCTTCAAGTCAGCAGCAACAGGAAGAAACAACCTGGTTAAATACAGAATAGATACTGACCAGGTATTGTATTCGGAAATCATCAAGTAGATGGCCGGTCATCAAGACCTACAAGTCCTGATAGTTTCCAAGATATATGGGTCAACTAGTTTTTTTGTGGATAATAAGGAACTGGTACACTGGAAACCATACCGTGGTGTAGAGGAAGCAGATTTCGATCGGGACTTTGAAATTTAAGAGGCATCAGTTCGGTTTAGACAGAGGGTGTATAGTTGGGCGAAATATTTGAAATATTACTGGATAAGTCGAGCACAGTTTTATATTTATATTTGAGTGAAACAGAAAATGTATTTTTGAGTACGAAACCAGTAAGATCGTGAGAATATTATCTATAATCGTTCAAGAGGTTAAAGCGTGGACCATTTACAAAAGGTATACATATTCACAGATGGGAGGGATGGGACATTAATTAACAATATGGAAATTACGGTAATTATGGAAATAGACTGTCTTATACGGACGGAGATCTCATCTGAAACCTATTTGTTTATTCGAATGGTTGAACAACAAAGTCTGGGTGATCGAGACAGATGGAGATAACAATTTATCTGATAGAAATTTGACGATTTGGAAAAATATTTTTTCAACCGATTCGTATGAAATAATGAATTTTCAATATTCTCTTAGCTGCAATAAATCGATTTGAGATCATTCTCTTGTGGCACTCTGAGCTGAGAGTGAACGCTCTTATTGGCTTATAAAGCTTGGTATATTATTTCTCTACAGTAATACCTCACTATTTCACTCCACTTGATAATGACTTTGATATAATCGGAATATTGAACTACCCATATATATACATACATATAAACTATATATGTATATATTTAAGTTATAATGAAATCGAAGTTGTTCATTATATTTGGATGAGTTACCCAAACATTTCGTGCTAACTTGTGGAAGAATAACCAATCCGAACCAATCAATAGAATCTCACCTGTGTATTCAGTATATTTTATCGCTTGGGAACAAAACAATACGAAAGTTTGATTATATTGATATTATATTGATTGATATTATATTACAACCAATAGAGAAGTTATGTGGGTTATTAAAATGGGCCGATTAAAATTAATAGAACCATTTATATAGAACCATATTAAATATTAATCTCCAGTTCGATGGTGGTAGTGGTATTATACTCATTGATCGATAAATGCACAAAGGCACGCTTGAAAAGACAGAAGGGAAAGTCGAATCGACGGAACAGAAGTTTCAGTCTCAGCGTCTAGTATAGTTGCTGAATTAAACATCACATTGTATTGTATCAATATAACCAACTGCAATTTTTATTCTAGCACAATGGGGGAGTGGAAGAGAAAACTGGATGTGATTGAACACAAAGAAAGCACACGTAACCGAAGGCAACCAATCTTTCGCATGCATCAACTGCTTAAAACAGATCTCAATAAACCTGACAGAATCACAAGCAGATGCCGCATTATCACGATAGTGTTTTATTTTCAATTCTCATATGCCCGTTCAATAAAAAAATTTGTTCATTTATAACTGATTATAAAGGATACCACAATTCTAATAATCGCAAAGCATACCTATACTTACATCGTCTTATGTTATATATCCATTTCTAGTACGTTGTATGATTTTTATTACAGGTATTTGCGAAATACTACTAAACTATCAGGTTTTGAGAAATGAGATACAAACATAAGTCATAAATACATTCGTAATACATGAAACTGAAGATGTTAAGTGTTGATGATGAAAGTTGCTCGCAATATATCTCCAGCAAAATGTAATGTTGAAGTTTTATTGTCAATCAAAGGAGTGAAAAGTTCACGTGAGCTTGCTCGAGCGATTTTCTCTACTTTGCCAATCAGATTAGAATAACATTTCTAAGTGCAAGAAAACTAAAACGTATCTTTCTGTTGGCGAAAAAAAAAAGACTTAATCAGAATAATTTAGTTGATCGTAAATACAGTTGACAGTTCATGATGAATTATGATCGGTTCAACGAAATGTATACTGATAAACCTAATGAAGGCCCCGTATATGTTAGATAAATACTGTTTAAATAAATCATGAACACTGTTCATAATCATCATGATGATGAACGATCTCATACCAATAAATGAACTACTAGAAATAAATTAATACAGAAAATAGTTTGGACCACTAAGACAGCGCTATATATTATGATTGTTAAAAAAACTTGTTGCTGTTTGATTTAGAGAATGATATATCCATGATTGTGTAAAATGTAGGCCATATAATATTGTTAGAAAGGCAATAATTGATGAACTCCAAATAAAAGAGACCTAGAAGAAAAATTGAGAATTATCATCAAATTTTTTGTCCATCTATCACATGTCGCGTTACAGCCGTATCAAGTACGTAATAGTTCTGATATTTATATTAGAAGATCAGAAATGTATTAGGGTGTGTCGTATCAACCCTGATTCAACCAAACCGAAAATTTTTTAATTCCATTTCTAAAACGGAATCGGGAAATAAGTATTAGGAAAGCAAAAACGTCTTGAGGGCTCTTAATAACAATCTGTTTTTGCTGATTTTCTGTATTTTGCCCGATTTATTGATATTCTGGTATAGGTCACATGTTTTCTTTTGACATTATCGAACCACTCTTAGAACGTTTTTTCACTAGTAATACCACTAGACTTCAAATTATTTCCGGAATCCCATTCAAAGAAAAACTTTTTCTAATTAAAATATGTGGCTCACATAAGACGCGAGGGTAGGTAAGGGTCACCTCGATAGATCATGGAGAATTTGAAGATAATAGCCTTTTCGCTACAAAAGGAGAAATGCAAGATAGTTATAATAATCAATTTCAAGGCTTTTGGTTTCATCTTGGACCATTAGGACAAAATCCCACAAAAACTGAGAAAATAGAATATACCAACGTCCTCGACTAACTTACAGAAAATATTGTGGGAAGTTTTTGTGATTCTTCTGTTACTTCAGAGCCCTATAGTAGTCTATAGTATTCATAAGTGATGCTGTTCTTTGAATTTAATTCTGGCACGAGCAATAAAATTCGCTCATAAACCATCTTGTAAACCATACTGGTCATCGACACGTTATATATGTTTGACAAGAAACCCATTTGTTTTTAGAAGCGATCTAAACTTACTGAACAGATGTCGGTTATTTCTGATGATGCATTCGTCAGTACAACGAAATTTCATTATAGCACAGGATATGTCCGCAAATAGAGTTTTTAGGAATATCACGCTTGGAATGAAAGTTGATTTTTTCAATACATTGAATTGCAGTTTAAAAATTTTTAGATGCGTGGTGCGAAAACACGAATAAACAGCTTATCCAATAAACATCAGCACATGAAGGAATTACTGTCTGTAAGTTCTTCGAGGAGGTGGTACATTCATTTTTCAGCTTTTCATGGGATTTTCTCTCCTCGTTTCTAAGAAATAGAGTAGAAGTTATTAAAAGTTATTGCAATATATTTGTAGTAAGGACAGATTTAGGATCTACCCCAAAATGTCAAAAGAGAAATTCTCTATTGGTCAGTGACACCTTGTTTTTGAAAAAATTTTGGAAATACAAATATATTTAATAAGAATAAAACCTCTACTTATCTTTGTGGACGTTTCGGGAACGATCTGCTCCCGTTCTCAACACAATTAAAATATTTTTCTCTTCGTGAAATTTTTCAATGTTTTCGATTTTGACACTGAAAAGTCACTTTTCAGTGTAAGTAGAGGTTTTATTCTTATTAAATATATTTGTATTTCCAAAATTTTTTCAAAAACAAGGTGTCACTGACCAATAGAGAATTTCTCTTTTAGGTATCTAAAGGTTTAATTTCAAGCGCAGTGACATTTTAGGGCAGATCCTAAATCTGTCCTTACTACAAATATATTGCAATAACTTTCAATAACTTCTATACTCTATTTCTTAGAAACGAGGAGAGAGAATCCCATGAAGAGCTGAAAAATTAATGAAAGAATTATTTGAAAAAACTTTCACTTCATTTCTCAACTTTGACTTGTAGAACAAATTTCAAATGGACTCGAGTTCGCTTTACCTTCGAGTTACCTTTTTTTGGTGCATATCCAGACTTATCGATAGCTCTTTCTTCTTCTCATGTTTGTTTCAATGCTCCTCATAAATCGATGGGGCAAGGGTGCATCCCGTAGGGAATATATATCATATCATATCATTGACCTACACCCAAGGCCAGCAGATGAAAAGCAAGAAATCTATTGATGAAGGGGTGTAAGATAAGATATTTGGTTCATTTATGGATCATCCCATGATCGTTAAATAAATCTGATAGGTAACCGAGTTGAAGGATTCGATCGCAAAACAAAACAACAAATGTTTGTTTGGACTCTCGGCCCTCGTCCATCAAGCAAATATTGTAGAAGTTGCCGGCGGTATCCGGTAGGTAATTCGAAAAGCAGTAAAAGCACCTCATCGCTTTCGTGAAAGGCGTCCGAATAGCGCGAAGGTCGTTTACACCACGGTACTGTTAGCTGCCGACGAAAAAATATCACGGAAAAGCCGGTAACCAAAGCCGGTATTAAAAGTCAGCCAGCTAGCTATAGCGTTGCTTTCCGTTCTAGTCGTCGAACAATCGCGTTTGTTTAGCAGAATGAACAGAAGAAGAACGCTACTGCTAGCTGCTAATTCGTTCATTAGATGTTCGGACAGTTTATGTCTAATGGTACGTTGTATTACTCGAAATAAATCACAGGCAGCTGTTGCCAAGCCTGTTGATTCACTTGTTGCCTTACAACAAGAGAAGATTGAAAAAGAATATAGTGTTGATCATTCTCGAAGATATCTTGATATCTTCTTATGCACGTATGTATAGAACAGAAGTGAGAAAGACATCTCCAATTTATAACGGCCACATGCCTCACCAGGAGGCTTGGACAAACAGAAATACGAGAAATATAAACAACCCCAGGATGAAATGCTTGCAAGTTTTGTCAATTTTCTTTGGATTTGGGTCGGGTAACAATTGCAAAGGAAATGCCTTGGTGAATGTATTCTAGCTACCATGCCCTTCTATCTACCATATGATACATCATTGAACGGGCTGTGAGTTGAACTAAGAGAAACATGGGGGTGCAATTTGAAAAAAAAAAGTTAGGGGTGGTTTCTTGGGGATTCTTTGCCTGCTATGCTGCATGAACGAGTATTTTTTTTCAATTTTTTTTCTGCAAATAACTGAAATATCTGCTGGCCTAAAAGCTCTGGGACACCCAGTTTATTCGGTTTGAAATTTTCTTACCGAATACCACTTTAACTTTAAGAACCGGAAATATTTTCTTGAAAATACCTAGAATTTCAAGAATATTCGTGTTCTCGAATAAATTTCCGGTAATAAATTGAAGCTCTCTTGTTATTATAATTGACGATTGATTGAAATGACTTAATAGACGCGAAATAGGAAAAAATATGCTCTCTCTCTCTCACTCTCTCTCTGAAAGAGTCTAAATTGAAAAAGGTATGGAAAAAGTTAGTTTTATTCATGCCATGCCACACATTTCGATAACGCTGATGATAAAAGTGAGGTGTATAGTACATTTGCCGCATTATCTATCTATTCGCGATTTTAACAATCAGAAAGCACGTTCATATCGCTTTACGTAAACACGAACGTATGTATATCTGAAATAACGAAGAAAATACCATAGAACTGGAAACATATCAAAAACTCTAGACATGGTCAATTTATAACAATTTCAACGGTTTTATGTGAAAATCGAGTAGACGTAGAATACCGAAGTGGATATTATCCTCGATATTATCTCATATTTAAGCGTTCTAAATGGCTATTTATTGGTGAGAATCAAAAGCATACCCATTCAAGTCGCATTCAAAAATTCAATTCAAGGACTGTGATACAACAAAACTAATTGGGAAATATGCACTCACATTTTTCAATAGCTTAATCAATGTTATATAACACCTACATAACTACCTTATCTTTTCACTATCTAAAAACATGAACAAATATTGTTCAAAATGCTCAATCACATTCGAAACTCCATATTGACGTCTTGTCATGACAAATTGAACCGAGCAGACTCTAAAAGACTTGAAATAGTCGTACAACGGGCACAGATGGTAATCATTTCTCATGTGTATGAAATGTAACAGCACGAGCATTGGCGAGTGCTGCAAAAGCTTCCTAAAAACTTTCATACGATGCATGTGCATTCCGTGCGAGTTTCATACTATACTTATTCAACAGCTATGATACATAAACAAAAATAATGTCGAAATGATTACACAACAGGAGAAACTTGAGGTTTGAATTGTATTGGATATTGAATTTTCAGAGCTGTCAATACCTATTGTTATAGTCAATTCTTATCGTCTGCCGTAGTTACGCAGATGGAATAATAATAATAATAAGATATTGATAATGATAATGAGATATTGGCGACGGACTTTTCGGCAAGTAAGTGAATTCGCTTATACTAGTAAATATACCATGTGTCCATAAAGTTATCCCCCTTCCCCCCCCCCCGGTCACCTTTCGGACGATTTGTAATTTTTATTTGAATCTTATTTCGCTTCAATGGTACTTCCGGAGCTACATTTTGACACCGCTATATGAACCTTTGAAAATGACGTCAGGGGGCCGTTTTGGAAGATTTTAAATGGAATTGAGGGTCGAGTGATAGCTCATTTGAAACTTTTTTCAATTCTCTATACGACACCAGAATTTCAGACGAAAATATTTATCCATCACAAAATGACGGTATTCCGGTTATTTGTCTAGATATCAACAAGTCCTTGTGAACAAATATCTACAAAAGTTTTATGCAACGAAAAAAATCCAAAAAAACTAAAGCTCGATACTAGTGAAGTAAGCCTTTGCTTATCAATATATTTATGTCTGAGATGCGCGTTCGTCATAGCACCAGGAGGCATATATCCTGAAACCAGCACTGATTAGCACTGTTTGAAATCAATCGGAAATTAAGTTCGAAAAATAGTTCGAACCCTATGCTTCCCTAACCATGTTATACCCTCGGTTTATGCCAGCAACTAACTCCAAAGTAAGGTCAAGCATAAAGCAATACAGCCTGATTCTGAAGATGAAATGTAATATGCTTATGGGCATCGCCAATAGTATAATCAAGAAGCCAGACATGTGATTATGGCAGCCAGACGGTTAATGGTTCCCATAATAACGACCCGAATGATTACCCATTCCTGTTATCGATAATTCCGAAAATACAGCTATAGATATCATTTCGGCTTCAGAACTCGTTTTCGAAGTTCCATCGAAAATGGCATCGATCCAAATCACGAAACACTGATAGATATTTCTTCTTCTAAATAGTGTCTTGAGAGATTTTTTCGTTGCCGGCTCGATTGATAAAAAACACAGAATTTCAAGTATCAATAATTCAAGTATCAATTTCAAGTTCAAATATCTCGTTATTTGTTCATCTATGCATTTTCGAAAAATTATGAACCAAAATCATGTCATATATGGTGCTAAGCTCAGTGGTGAGTCAAAGAAATTGTTCAATTAATAATTACTTGACATGAAGTATTATTCAGTATTCATTAGGATGATCACCTAATAGCAGAAGAATAATTTCTAGAATACATATAAGTAATCACTTTAGTAGTCAGAATTCTAATTCGAAGGTTGTTTTTATTGTTATCAATTTGATTTCCATATAGTCAACGATAGATCCCAATTACATACAGGGTGAGTCATGACTAAACAGCCATAGTCTAATGGCGGATTGAGGTCAAGATGAGTTTATATATATGTGAAAAAATATATTTTGCCTATTCGTTACAGAAATACAGGACATTATTTGAATTCGGGACGAAATTTCGATGAATGATATTTCAGGAACGTGTCGGTGTTATCGGCTGAAGTTCACCAGCAACTTACCTCAACCACCTCAACTGACACTCCACAAGGTGGCCTACTATGAATGAAAAATTCCAGATCCGGACTTGGAAATTCATTTTCTCTTTAGATATCGAAATTTTGACTTTCAGGATTGTATTTTTCGAAAACTCTCATCAGGTCAGGAAAGGTCAGGGAAAACACTACAAGCGTGGATTCTCAATTCGTACGGCACACTTCGATCGTTTTGGTAAAAAAAAACAAAATACAGATGAATTTTTCTTCGATTTCGTCCGGGTACATTACTCCATACATTCGACCAAGAGTAATTCAATCAAATTTTTCACCTTATGATTGAGCAGCAGACTTGAGAAAAGGAATAGTTCAATGAAAAATTCACGACCGGGCTTGATATTTGAAAATAACTCCAAAACAATTATAATATCTGAAAAAGATTTGTCTGGATTCTGATATTCATCAACGAAGATTCTCAAAATGTCCTCCTCCAATTCCTATATATACATTTTCTGCATCTCTTCGGGAGATCTCTCATGGCTCAGAGGACTGTATTACATGTAGCTATTCCCAATACATCGAGGGTAGTCTTTCTGTGATGATAATAATTTCGATAATAATAAAGACTTGCTTACGCCCCCGATTGGATCAGGGAAGATTCAGTCAACTGTCTGTCCTACACACTGTCGGACCGAGGCTGTTTTTCTAGTGAACCGAAATTACTTCTTGGCGCCCCCATCATTTTTTTTATTGAACAAGACAAACTTGAATCAAAAATTCTGCATGCTGATTCACCAACTTCCATTTGCTTCCAGTGCAAAGCAAAACAAACCAGAACGGCAAACAAATCGATTGAAGGAAAAATACAAAAAAGTTGAAAACCGGTAGGTAGGTATAGGTAGGTATAGCAGCAAATGAAATGATTTAATCAGCCTAAAAACTGTATTACTTGTTGGTAAATACTTGTATTTTGAAGAAAATATGCGATTTTGCGCATGTTCTGTATCCAAAAGATTATACATATTGAAATAAAATTGGCATTTTCAATAGATTACGGCACTGCCTCCACATTTCGCCTATTACCGATTCTATTACGATAAATTTAGTACATTATTATTATTATTATTATTATTATTATTTTCTTAAATTAGAACTATGTATTTTTATATCCAACTCCATAACAGAGACATAACAATAAAATCTATTATAACTAGTAGTATCGTATCAGCCGAATACAAGATTTTCTGCCCTTTTCATATACTAGCAAACTCTCCATGTGATTCGAAAGTTATGACGACAGTTCAGAAAAAAAATTAACCTCTCTGCGAATGCCTTAGTAGCTGCCTTAGCGCAGTAGGTTTGCCTACTGCCAAACCTCAATAGACGCTCTACATCGTGAAGTTTATATGCTGATTGCTTATACACGAGGTGTTCGAGGCGGGCCGCTTCTATACTCAAAATATCAAAGGGAATACGGAGAATGACGGAACTGGTATATTATTATTCAAACTGGTGGTCATAGGTTCGACAGTAGGCGAACATACTGCGGTCAAGACGAGGAATGTAGCGAGCAGCATTCGCAGAGAGTTTCGCCGGAATTGTTATCTATTTTCTGAACTGTAGTTTCATGACAAAGTGTGCCTCGGTTGCTGAACATCTTGGTAGATTTTTCAATGTGCAGATAGGTAATGAGTGAATTGTCTTCATAACACTAACTACCTATAACTATGCAGTTAGGTAAGTTGGTAATACCTATATAAATAGGTGCAAAAGAAGGCGGAATGAATTGCTGGGAACTAGGTAAGATTACGGAATGTTTTAACTACCTATTATTTTTTCGAAAACTGATATTTGACAATTATCTAACGAGGCGAGGTACCTACTATTACCATACTTTCAAAATGAATTAAAACTTACCGGGTCCAGATCCGATTCCTCCCACAATTCCTTCAACTCTCCTATGTCGTAGAAAGACTTATCCACCGCGAATGTTTCCATGGCAACAACTCTTCAACCCGACCCGAAAAATCCTAATTACTCGCGCGTTACCAGAGAAAGTGAATGCACTTCACCAACCACTTGTTTAGAGTCTGCTGCAGCTCCAATGTACTTCCATATGGACGCGCACCGCGAGGTATCCAACCGAAAATATAACCATGCGAGACTCCGGAACCGAGGAACACGCCCCCTCGCCGCCTTGATTTCTCCACCGACTATCACACTCGACGTTAGATCGGCGGAAAATGTCGCCGGCAACCTGTTGGAACGCTCCGATGCAGATGTCTGTCTCTTGGAATTCTGCACGCGGCCGCTCCGAAACCTCTCCGCCGCAAGGGTTTAATCGAAATGATCAAGTGAGCGGCGAATGCGGTCGGGATTCGACCGAGCGAGCGATGGAATGCACGCGGAGAACCGGCGTCGTCGGACGTTCACCAACCAAGTTGCGAGTCGTGCCATGGGGCGCAGAACGGGTGCGCCGTGGTAAACGGGGTCGCAGCGTGTAGTGAATGAAACGATTGAAAAGTTGAATGGAGACGCCGCAAAAGCTAGGTGATAGATACCAATACTTATTATCAATGATAGAAGTACAGGGTTTCGTAGTGATGGGGTACGCGAATAACCTCTGTTAGGGATTCGCCGACAATATTTAACGACAATATGGGCACGTTTATACCATCTCTCCTGGTAAGCTGATAACCAATGACTTTATTTCAATTAAGTACCCACCTAGGTGTCAACACTACACTTGGTCAGGGGACCAGATTGGTTTTTAGTATCAGAAATTATTGCATACCCGACCAAAATAGTCACATGACCAAGAGAGTGTAAGTACCTACTGGACTGGACTTGCCAGCACTCACAGGTCCCAATGGTATTATGCTGTCAGAACCGAGCTGAAAGTCGTCATAATCCAACAGACCGACCCAGCAGCTGAAATCATCATGGGAGACTTCAATGTCCACAACTTCACCTCTGACTCAAATTCTAGAACAAAACGCAGGACGTCAGGCTGCGGCTTTCGCTATCACCTATGGTCTTGAGCAACTGATGAATGAACATGAACCCACTCGGATTCCTGACACCAACAATCATTATGCCAATACGCTCGACTTATTCCTCATTAACAATCCGGAACCGTGTGAAGTGAAAGTCCGTGCATCACTACAGGAAACTCAGACCACACACTCATCTCCACGATATGTCCATATATCATTCTGTGAACCAGTCCAACACCCCCACGCACCATATAGCATTACGATTCAGCCGACTGGGATGGACCTCGCATGTTCATTTCTGAGTTTTGATTCATTAGACCCTATACGGAATGTGCTGGGAATTGAAAATTACATATCCCATACCACCAAATCACCAGCTACTGGTGAACCATGGTTCAATAAAACCTGTTCTAGGGAGTTGTCGCTTTGAAGCAAGCAGCATACTGTCGTTGACGAAGGAACCCATGCCGGGAAACTAGAACTGCAAACAAGAAATACATACAATCAAACGATAGATGCGTCTGAAGATAAGATCGGAGCTCATTGAGTGTCCTAATGGTTCCTGTTGGTTTCGGACCTTTGCCAAGGCGATCAGGAGAACTTTCACTCCCAGCTCACTTCCTTCTCTACAACACCACAAGAAGAAATCAACACTTTTGCCAAAATGTTTGCAGAAAATTCTACAATAGAGCTAACATCGATAATCATATGCCAGAAATTGTCTTCCATCAACGCACAATTAGGCACATTCTGCTTGGCCTCAATGCCAAGAAGGCTATGGGGCCAGACGGAATACCACCTATTGTTCTTAAGAAATGTGCACCAGAACTATCACAAGTTTCTTGCAGGTTGTTCACTCGTTCATAAGAACATGGTCTATTTCCTTTTAACTGGAAGATAGCTAGAATCCAACCGATTCCATAAAAGGGCAAGAAGTCTTCAATATCCATGCTGGGTATCACCACCATCAGCGCCATCTCATGGGGATGGGACGACCATGATATGATGTCCATTTCAAGAACTGCTTCACAAAAACTTGGCTTTCTGTTCCTACACTCCGTTTCCCATCAGTTCCTCATGATCTACAAAGTTCAAATTCGACCTGGCCTGGAGAAAATGTCCAAATGTTCAGCTCCAGATCATACGATGAAGCTCTTAGATTTGGAAGAGAGTTCGTATAGTCGGTTACACTACACTCACGAATTCATTGGCCATTCCACCACTGGCTCACACGATATTGCACGAACATAATATGTTTTTCTTTCGTTGTCGAGAAGAAAAGAAAAATGGAAATTTTATAGAGGTTTTGCCAGAGTAAGTTGGCACTTTAAAGATTGTGGAATACTTTGTCACATGGAAGAGGGCATACGAGATTCTGGTTTTTATGACAATATGCCAGAGAAGTTTATTCTCTATATAGATTTTGTCTTTCACCTATTTAATTTTTTTTATTAACTTCGCAACATAGGTACCCAATTTCATACAAATTGTACCTCGACTCAAAACAAATTTTCGAATGGTGAAGTTGCTGATATATTCAGGGTGTTCTCAAAGTTGAGTCATTAACAACTTGTAGAACTCAAAGAAAAGTCAATTTACCAAAAATCGTTTACAAAGAAGTTGCAGAATGAGAGTTCAAAATAATATTAGATTCTAAGCTCCAAGTCAATAAACATAAGAAATTATCGGTGAAATGCATCACGTTCTCCAAGAATTGTTTAAAATTGCTTCCATTTGCAAAGTTAACAAAAAGTTTTGCTGGGTGTATCCATGAGAGACTACAGTACAATTAGAGTATTTTGAGGAATTTTGAGAAAACGCTTACACACTGGATCCATAATATGGATGGCCAGTATATTAAATATTACGAAAATCACAATAGATACACAGGTTTGGTTAGATAAGAAGAAATGTTGCCCACATTCACGAAATGGCGCCAAGAAATCCGTGAAGTGAAATTGTGGTATCTGAGTTATTTTCGACAAGCATGATTTTACAAACTTTTGGTATCACTTTTTTTGAGCATAATCAGTAAACTGATGAAACTTTTGCATTTCAACTTTCAGTACGTTTCATTGTAGCATAAATAAACTTTTCATTCAAAGTTCCACACCATCAAAGAATCTTCAACAATACAGACCTGCATTTTTTCTAATGACGTTAACAAGAAATCTTGGATATTCGTTATATTTAACAATAATTACAGGAATGATATTAAATTATCAACTACACATAATTTTCAATAGCAATCATCAATTTGGATTTTTTTCATATAAAAATAAACTAAAATCTGAGAAATTGTGATATACTGATTGTGGCTCCATATCTCATGAATTCTGAATCATGAAAATTGATTCAACTGAAAAGGCTAAAAGACACAGGATTTTATCTAAAGAATATCTTGATGAAGGTGGAATCAGACTTGAAACATATCCAGAACATAATGTGAAGTATCTGTATCAATTCAGAATGAAAATGGCTTGAATATGATATCATAAAATCAAGAAGAAATTGAGTTGAAGATGGCTGTCCTACCATGAGAAGTTGGAAAAAGAAATTGATGATAAAACAAATGAATGATGCAAAGAAGTTTCAAAAATCTGAGAATCAATATTTTTTGAAAATAACTCACACTGAAGTTTACTCAATTATGCAACTTTCATCTCATTTGACCAGATCTTCTGTCATTTTGGATATTCTCAATATTCTCCATGTCTCTGATCATATCTTGATTCCTTTGAATTTCTGATCCAGTTTGAAATTGAAAGAGAGAATCACCAGATCAAAATTATACAAAAAAAATGACATTTCATTCATAAACATCTGTAATTTCCTAAAAATGAAAAACATGAACTTCATCATTTGTAACACCCATGAATGCATCCAAAAAGATCAAATAACGCACTGGCAAGTGGTCAAAGAAAAGTATAGATTCCATTCATTCCAGAACAGTTTCCATAGAAAAAGTGAGGCATTCTATTCCTCATGGATATTGAATAATTTCGCCACCTCATTCAAATCTTCATACTTTCTCTGATCTTTCAGAACTTGCCTAGCTGTTGACATCCTGTTGAAAACATTCCATAGAATAATACCAACTATAATATCATCTCTCAGGTAGAAAATAACCCCTTTCCCATAATCTTCACCCTCAACTTTGTTAGGAACACTTGCTTGCTTCCTAGATTCAGCTGCTTCAGATTTTTGTTGCTCTGTCAAATACTTGTCACACTCAGGAGGCACCTGTTCGATATTTGATCTGATACCCTCATCAGTAGCAGTTACTAAGGCTTTGGGGCTATCCTTATCTGTGGCTTTTGCAAAAACAGCTACAGTTGGTAATGCAGAATCAACAATTCCAATTGCCTCATATCCAACATCAGGTCCCAAGTCTGACCAGAACATGCTCTGGTGCAGGTATGGCTTCCTAGCACCAGTCATGTTCTCACCTGCCAAACGACCTGTCACTACAGAATGGTCATGGTGTTCAATACGCCTGCGACCCAAACGGGGATCATAAAAGCAAGCACAGTCACCTGCAATATACAGGTCAGTCCTAGCCTGGAGTTCAGTATTGACTAAGTATCCTCCTAAATCTGGATCCACTTCCAAATCTGATTTCTGGGCAAGTTCAGTATTTGGTTCTACTCCAACAGCTACAATAACAAAATCAACGGACAGTGGCTTGCCATTGGTTAATGTAAGTTCCAGTCCATTGTTCACAGATTTTACTCCCACAACTTCTGTCTGTGGTAGAACATGAACACCTTCAGCTTTAACCTTTTCTGTTGTCCAAAAGCTCAAATATTCTGGTAAAATTTTACCCATGTTTCCTGGTTCTGGGAATAGCTGGTAAATTCTCTTGGAATGTTTCTTGTCCTTACGAGCCATGGCACATGCTAACTCACTTCCAAGAAATCCTCCCCCTATGATGGCTATGCTTTTGGACTCATTGTACAATTCTATGATTTCTTGAAAATCATATATATTTCTGTAGGTCTTAACAAGCTCATTCACTTTATCATCAGCTCTTGCAACTTGAAACACAGGTGACAGTTTGGGTTTAGCACCAGTGGCTAAGAGACACTTTTCATATTCAATGACTGATCCATCATCTAGATAAGCCTTTCTCTCTATGACATCTAGTTCTGATATCGTCCAACCTCTGGCCACAGCTACACCACCATTTTGACTGTCCATCAGCTCTTTGCAGTCAACATAGAAATCCTCTGGCTCATAATACAAACTTCTCTCTGATCCATTCCACTGCTTGAAGATGAGCTTATTAACTGATTCTTCATCATCATTGAACCATATTTCTTTTGATAAAGGAGGTCGCATATAAGGATAAAAAGATTCATTTGAGACAACCAGAACTTTTGCTTGTGGATCGGAAGATTTAATGGCACGAAAAGCAGAAAAGGAAGCAGTACCTCCACCTATCAGCAAATATGGAACTTTTTTTGGTATATCTTTAGAGTTTGCAGGTATCTTGACAATAGAGCGTTTCTTCTTTCCTTTGGGGGTTTCTGTTTTAACAGGTTTTTCAGTTTTATATTCCAAGGGGCTTACAAACCATACAGCACCTAATGTCAGGGCCATGACTAAGAAACCTAACAACAACAGGTTTCTGTTTCTGCTTCGATGTTTTTCAGTATGTTCCTCCCATCCACATTTGGGATCAGGAATTTCACTCATCAGATTAGGGCTAGGGCAGTCTTTTATGGAAGGGATTTTCGAATCACATTTCACTCGAGAACTAAGTGGATTTATATCTAGAGGTTTGCATTGTTTGAGTTTCACACTGCTGGATCCTTTGGTGTTATTCTGAGATAGGTTGGAACTGGGATGGTCTTGAATTGCCTCACTTCCTTTGCATTTGTTTCCTCCTTCCTTGATATTGTCATCGTTTTTACTTCTACTACTGTAAGAACAGCCTGGGATGTAGAATTGTGACTTTTTCGTCCAAGCTGAGATTACAGTTTTAATATTATGCAATTTGGGGGTGGAAGTAAATAACCTTGATAAATATACAACTCTCAGCATCTTGTTCTTGAACTGAACCTGTCTTCCTGAATGAAAATCACATGGAGCCCATTGTGGATGTTGATGGACTTGATAGATGTCTTTTTGGCAATGATTCAAATTGAAACCGGCAACCTACAATTATTGTAGACTTTCCATCAATTATTTGCTGACGGATTTCCGCATTTCAAATAGGAACACATTATTCCCTGTCAAACTTGTCAATTGTCAGTTCTTTTTGATTCCTTTGCTCTGGAAAGCTCTCGAGTCCTACTCGAGTCACGAACTTATGCCTCGAAGCCCTCTTCTGTGCTCAAGTCTACTCTTTGGTACTACACCTACAGAACAAAATATGGTATCACAAGAAATTATTCATGGTTTTAACGGTTCCATTTCAAGGTGGATATAGGATGGTGAGCCGACTCTTTCCAAAATATGTAGACCTGTCAAACAACCTCAATAAGGCCGCACCGCTTGAGTAAAGATGGCAATACGAAATAATGGATATTCCCTGTTCGATTTTTGCCATCGAGTTGAATTTCAAATAGGTAATCGTGTTTTCTAGAATTTCCAAGATCACCATAAAGATCAGCAGAGGTAACGCTATCTACTTTTGATCTTGGGAAGCCTTAAAGGTATTAATTCATATATGTATTAACTACGAATATTGATAATAAGGACAGCTTATCTGATGTCAAAATAAAAGAGTGCAATTGGCAAGGATGAATTTAGGCACATGCGCCAAATTGAATTTGAAATTAGAATTTTGCGCATGCGCCCTCGATCATCGTTGCCAATTAGACAAGGAAAGACGTATATAATGAAGCATCACTTTTCTAACATTGCTCTCATGGCGTTTGGTCAATATTGTAGTTAATACATATATGTATTAATTCAATCAAAGATGATGTATACATCATCTTTGATTCAATAGTATAAATAATAAAATATAAGGTAGTAATTCGATCAAGTAGGCAGAGATAATTCAACTACGTACTTAACTACTAGTTAACTTATCTCTGAAGTAGGCAAAGCAAAGAATAAATGTTATATAGTCTTTGGAAGAAGTCTCTGGGGATAGGGAGTTGGGACACCAGTCTATATCTATATAATGGTTTCATTTCAGGGACTAGGCAGGCTAATTACAGGCTAGACTGAGATGGGTAGACTAGACACTGGAACTACACTACACTACACTATGGACTATGGATACTTACTATTATGAGCAAATGGCAGATCATGATACTGTATGGTGATGCCAGTGGAGGAAAATAATTAAAAAGACGAAATAACCTTCAATGCCCATGACTCAACCTCAAAATCGTTCTGTCTAGGCGTGTTTATGAATCTTTTTTATTTAATTTTTCATCGAGAGCATAAACCACTGAGACAGTTATGCCTGTAGGAAAAAGGTACTTCAATCTTACATTGGTATTTTTCAATTCATTCGCTTAACATATTATTTTTTTTCAGGTTAAAAGATGAAGATGACTATGCATCTGAATCAGACGAGGATTATACAGAGAACGAGAAAGTATTGTTAGAGAATTTCAGAAAAGGAGATCAACAATATTCTGACGAAGAAGTATTGATGTGTATTGTTGAGAGTTGGTGTTTATCTGATTTCATGTATTCTTTAGGATGAAATTCTGGGAGTTGGTGTTGAGGAATCTGAAAGTGAAGATGACAAAAGTGACATTGCATTGAGTGATGTTGAAGGACAGGATCATGATGATTTACCAGATATTCGTGCTTGGGGAAAAGATAAACGAAAATTTTACAAAACAGATTATGTTGATGCTGATTATGGTGGTTTCCAAGGAAAGGATGCTCAGCTTGCTGAACAGGAAGAAGAAGAAGCTAGGAATTTACAGAAGCAGCTTGCTCAGCAGATGGATGATGATGATTTTGGTCTAGATTTTTTTGCCAAGGTACTCATGCAACTATGAAGCAATGGAGATATTTTTATATTATTCATTCCTGATTTGTTAGGTACCTCAAGTAGAAGAAAATGTAGCTGAAGAAGTGATAAAAACAGATTTGTCAATGTTGTCCAGTAGACAAAAGATACAGATTTTAAAAAAAGAATCACCAGAACTATTCAGCTTATTAGAAGACTTTGAAGGTAAAAAACTTGTGTTGAAGTAATAATCATATTTCAGCCATACTGGTTTTTCTATTTTCAGTTAAAATGACAAGAGCAAGGGACTACTTGGCTCCAGTGCTAGAAAAATACAAAAAGGGAGAAATATCAAATTGTAGAGCAATTGATTTTGTTCAGACCCAGTATGAATTGATATTGAAGTGAGTAGTTTTATATCAGATAAGATATTTTTTATAATGCATTATCAATTTCCAGTTATTGCACAAACATCTACATGTACCTTCTCCTGAAAGCTAGTAAAATCAATATTCAAAATCACCCAGTCATCAAGAGGTTATTTCAGTATCGTCAGTTGTTGTTACAGCTTGAACCTGTGTTTGAAGAAATCATAATGCCACAAATTGAAATACTATTGAAAGAGGTAAGCAAAAATTTCATTCCAAAGAAAGAATTCTGAGAACAATTTCAAGAGTTTTTAACTCAAATCTTTTGTACAGCAAAAAACTACCGGTAACCAGAACATGAGCAGCAATAGGAGATTGAAACTTCTTTCAACAATTGCTCAGAAAATTCAGAAATCAAATGAGGTTAAAAATAAAGATAAAGATATTTGTACTGAGAAAACTAATAAGAGTGTCAAGTTTGAAAAAATAATTGAACAAGAAGTGAAGGAACTCTCAGAGAAAGCAGAAATAGCCAGTTCTTCTGATGAAGATGGTAATGATGATGATGAGAAAGAAGAGGATGATAATCCACAGGTTGATGCTGTTGATGAAAATGGTAAATAGATCATATAGGGCTGATTTCTTGATATCCAATTATTCATATCTTCTAGCAAAACGACCCATTACTTATCAAATGGCTAAGAATAAGGGTTTGACACCTCACAGAAAGAAGGAGTTGAGGAATCCAAGGGTCAAACATAAGCTCAAATACCGAAAAGCTGTTATCAGAAGAAAAGGAGCTGTGAGTATAAGTTCAAAATTCCATGATATTCATATAGTGTTCACCCAATTTCTATTATATATCTACTATTTTTTTTTTCAGGTTCGTGAACCAAGAAAAGAGCTTAACAAATATTGTGGAGAAATTTCTGGCATTAAGGCGTCTGTTTCAAGAAGCATTAAGATAAAATCTTAAATTTATTTTCTTGAATTTCCATATCATCATTATGCCATTATGTGTCTTTTTTGTATATTTTCATGAATGAAGTTTGTTTCAAATATTCTCTTCTTTTTGCTTGTACATCAGTTAAATAACAATGCACCCATGAAACTATGAAAATTGTGGTGATTTTCTCCAATTATGTTTTTATGTGGAGAAAAACATTCATGAATTCTAATAAAATACTTGAAACAAAATTTTTAACATTCACACTTGAGTGGATTTGAAAATTAATATATTTGGGAACCACATATGATGTTTGATGATCATTCTAATATGTAACGTTAAATTAGAATGAAAATATCTAGGAATGATGTAAGAAATGTGAATGAAAGATAATGAACACCTACTACACATTTGAACTACTCAAACATACTATATTTGCAGGTTATGTACATTTTCAGTGTTATCTACCATCAACCCATTTTCTTAAATCGAACATATGTTCATTTTTCGAAAAATTATTACCTGAATTATTGAGTTGGGAACATGGTTATCGTAAATATATCAGAAAAAGTCGTCAAGGTAATTATATTATACCCAAAATTGATATCGGTTTCATCCGCCTCTCCATTACAGAGAATTGCTGATGCCAGGCAGGTTTGTTTTGGTAGATTATTTGGAATACCTGGTACAGGTATTACCAATATTGTAGCTCTGCAGTCTGATGGTACCTATGAGGAAAACTTGGAGGATTCTTTTCCAACGCCACTAGAATTTTGTGGTGTGTTCAGAATTGAATCGAATGATACTGCTCACTGTAATATTTTAGAGAAATATAAGGATAACATTGGAAAAGATACAATTCTTGTACACATAGAAATGGGCTCTGATTTGATTGTATATTTTGTTGAACAAGGAAAGTCCTTACAGGTGGACTATAATATCTTGAATGAACAAGAAATCAACAATATGTTTTTATTCATTAGAGTAACAGGTATACATTCTGGAGAAGGATTCTGAACCTGTGATACAAGTTATATATTCTAGGAGAATTTCCCCTACAATGTGAATATTCTGCTAATGCTTTGAACACTGCTTTTCACAACATACAGAAAACCATTTGTAGTGGAGCTATGATTTTCAATATATCAAAAACAAAAATCTTTCTTCTGGAAAATGGATCTGAAAACACTGTTGTTGGAGCAAATACTGATGTGGTAATGGGTGAAATATGTGATGATTCAAATAGCTTCAATGAGGAAACACATAGAAAGAAGAAAATTCAGAGTTCTAAACCAAGATTCATCAACATAAATATGTTGAAACAATTATCCAAAATTGAAAATGATCATGCACCCCTATGCATTTTAGATAAAAGTAAGTTATGTTAATACACATACAAAAAATATATCTTTCACAAACTGAGTTGTTTTAGATCCAATGAAGGCTATTAATACATCAATACAATGTGATTCTTTATTAATGGTCTATGCAAATTCAGAATTAGGTGATTTGTATCCCATGTTGTTGGATAGTATCAAAAAATCTATTAGATTACATAAAGTACAAGTCATGAATATTCTGAAGGAACAGAAATATGACAGTATAGCCACCAAAACTTATCACTTTTACCCCATTGAATGTGGACATTTCTTGACTTTAATATACAATGTCAATTCATCAGAAGTACATCTGAGTAAGTATGAAAAGGGTTGAAATTTTTCATTATCGAAACAAATATATTCTAGGGTCTTACAGAGAAACTATTCATGACAAATTGTTGATAATGAGATCAGCACCTATGTTTCGAAAAACAAATCAATTTGTTTTCAAAAATAATTCAGATGGCAAACAACCATTGATAAATCCACATGAAGGCTTGAAATCAACAGACAATGGTGAGAAAAAGACCAAAAAGATGTATATATATTGAAAGCATTTTGTTTTTTGAAATCTCATATCATCTCTGTGAGCACATATGATTCAAGATTTGTAAGGAGTGATTATATGGAATATTTTTCAACTTATTTTTGCATATGGGCTAGATATTGTCTTTATAAAATTATGGAGCGAATTGTGTAAAATATGTAAAATATTGAAAAAAGAAAAAAAATTTTCTACTACTGTTAAAAACAGTAATCAATGAACCTCTTCACATGTCAACTCAAGAGGGTTGTATATTTAATAGCCAATATAATCATATTATATCTGACATATCCCCTTCACCTCTGATCAAAAGCTTCTGAGAATAGTATAAATTTTATAATCTTGTGCAATATCCATTTTTTTTTGTTTTATGTAAATGATCAGAATCTCTGTCCCAACTATAAATGTTTCAATTCGGAAGTCAATGCAATGAAATTTCAAAAAAAAATTCATTGTCCTCATGTCATTGGCATCGAATTCATACAGGTTGAAACTTGCATATATTTTTTACTTGATAAATCAATTTTCTCCATAGATATTGCTCTAACAATTTGTAGGTATACTGAGATTATTATACATGAAAAAATCTTAGTTATACCACTTTGATAGACACATAGGGTGTTCTTCTGTACTATCTGAACTTTTTCTTGATTCGCAAGATAATTGACAATAATTAATTAATTCTGAAGATGGACATTTTGGGTGTATCAACTTGATTATTTCGATTTCCTTGTGATAAAAAAATATTGAAAACATTCAGGGGACCATGAGTTAGGTATTGAATGAAAGAGTAGAAAATAACTTTGAGATATGGTCAGTGGCACATTCGAATGAAGTTCGATCTATATATTCAAACAATTTAAAATTATTCTTCTCTAGGGCCTACATATATTGGAACTCTTAACGTATATACATAAGCAGCGCAAAATGTTGGTGAAAAAATAATTGACTATATGTAAAAATAATATAAAAATAATCTCCATTTGCTCAAAGCTTGCTTAACGGTATCTCGGAAAAATGCAGATATATTGGGACTGAAGTTATATAATGTTCTTCCCAAAGAACTGTAATCGACAGAATGCATTTATTCAAGAAAGAGATGAAAAAAACTTCTTATTCTTGCCCCTATAGCAAAAATGTTTTTTTTATTTGTTCAAACTCTAAACTTCAGACGTAAATTTTACATATTTGTTCTATATGAATTGTCTGATAGCTCTAAAGCTCAATGGATCAAATAACATTGAATTGACTTGAATTATCTTAAGGAGGTACGATAGCTCTCGTGAGAGGAAACTACGAGTACTACCACTACTGCCAGAACAAAATGGATGACAACGGATGGGGCTGCGCGTATCGCTCCCTCCAAACGCTTGCCTCCTGGTTCAAATTGCAGGGCTACGTCGCCAGAGAAGTGCCCACCTTCCAGGAAATCCAGAGCTGTCTCGTCAGCATCAAAGATAAACCAGCCAATTTCCTCGGATCCAGACAGTGGATCGGATCAACGGAGGTCAGCTTTGTCCTCAACACTCTACTGGGAGTGGACAATAAGATGATGCATGTCAGTTCAGGGGCTGAAATGGCTTCCACGGGTCCAGAATTGGTCAGCCATTTTCAAAACCACGGGTCGCCAGTTATGATAGGTGAGGAAGGACCCTTTGAATTCAAATGACGGTGTTCCATGGCTCCATGAGTGTATATCACTGAAAATGACCCCACTTGGTCATCGAGTCTACCCTTGGTATTGTTCTCGCTCCTGCGAGTTTCAGATTCCCATATCAATAATTGCGGAAGATATGTGATCAGAAGTGAGACACACTCTATAAGATTCGGCTACTGCCAAAATCTATTGTGGTATAGATGTGGAATGGGGTAGGAATGGATATAGCACAGGAATCGAATGATAGACGCGTTCGAAGAGGCATATAACACCAAGATAAGATCATGGTTCCTGTTCGTTTTGCACCTATTTTTCATTAGATAGATTTTAGATACATAGACTTTACTCAGTTATTTCTATTCCTAGCATCAGTGATCACCTAAGCTAAACTTCTACATTTTTAAACTGCTACAGTTCATCTAGTGACATAAATGTAAGAAGATAATTCATCTAGTGATATGAATGAATCTAATATGGATCCTAGAACCTACTTGTGAGGTGATAATTTTAGTTCCTTCATATGAGACAACAGGTTGGGTAGAGACTGTGATGATAATGATTGAAAAGTGATGATTTGCCAAGGCAATTGGATTTTATTTTGAAAAGCTATTCACCTATTTGCTGATACCATACACACATTATTTGACCTCTCACATCGTAGAAAAGTGGGAGATCTCTCTCCGTTTTTTCGGTCGGTGCTCATCGGAAATCTCTCAATTATTTCACCTCGAGCGATTTCAGGTAGACAGAACTTTTCGTGACGTTTCATGTTGGAGTAATCTGCATCATACAGATAGTGCTGTTATGCTTTGTCATTGTCAGGCTTAGATTTTTCAAACTAGTCCTGTATATGAATTCTGCAGTCTGAAAATAGACCAGAGAACTGAATTTCCAAGATGGGTAACTAAACCCAAACGTTCACCCAAGGTTGCTTTTTGATGAAACTTCTTCGCAGTATGAAGATTTTTTTGTGCATGGCCAAAACATCTCAATAGAATTGGTTTTATTTTTTAATTTATTGCAGGTGGTGGGTCACTGGCGCATACAATTTTGGGTGTAGATTATAACCAGCAGACTGGTAACATGAGATTCCTCATCTTGGATCCACATTATACAGGTACTGAAGATCTTCATGTGATTCAAAGTAAAGGGTGGTGTGGTTGGAAGACGATCGATTTTTGGGACAAAAAATCTTTTTACAATATGTGTTTGCCTCAAGTGCCTAAGGTAATTTAGTAATGTTGTAGGAACAAGAATTATTATGCTTGTAAATTGTTAAGAGACTTTCAATATGTCTGAAATTATATATTTTATATTATAGTCTATTATTTGTTCTCTCAGTATCAGTGAAACTATTTGTTTTCATCATTCGAAACTATTTATGGCCAATAAAAAATATTCACTTGCATATACATTACAATACAATATATTTACATGTTCTTATTTTCTGTCAATAATTATGTGGAGTTTGTTTGGGTAACTTTAGTTATCTAATATTGTTTTCGAATTCTGGCAATATTGTCAAGAAGGATATCAGATGGATTTTGAATATCTGAAATCAGAAACACTAATATGAATGGATAGACATCAGATATTATGGATTTTAAGAACGAATAAGTAAAAGCATACTCAATATACTACAGACATTTGATTTGAACAAATATTTTTCTAAAACTCACCTTAAACTTTTCTGTGGAAACTGCAATGCCCGATAAAACAAAATCATTCCCATTATCAATGACCATGTCCTAATAATACTAAATAGGAGAGCTAACGTGCCATATTCCAGCCAAAACATGTAGGAAAATATTATTTGTATTATGATGAATAGAGAAAAAATCACATACAGACATAATTTGCTTACAGAAGATGGCGTTTTGCCCGCAGTGGGTTTCAATCTGTAAAACCTGAAAATATTATTTGACACGATGATTACTATACTTATAATTGAATATACAAACCTCTGATGAATCGCATTCGCAAGAATAAGAGACAGTGGTAGTTGGAATGTAACTAGCTGAAAAATGATAGAAAAACTTGCAACTGGTGTCCAGTCAACAAGGCCACATTATTCTCCAACTTCGAAGCCGGCAACAATACCAGTTGTTTTTTTTTTCAATTTAATTCGAAAGATCAGCTAGGTCAAATATACCGACGAATTCAGTATGGAATTCATTGAGTCCGATGGAAATGATGTTTCAGTGATATAATGGCATTGTAAAAAAATATCTGTTTTCATCACCTCTAAATTCCTTGGTTTTTCAAATTTTAAATAATTTCAACAATGAGGATACAAATAAAACAAACGATAATTTTGCTACTTCTGTTCCTAATTTCAACAATGAATAACAAAATAACCAACTGCGCATGCTATGTTGCCAGCTCTATAAGTGTGCCGGAGCTTTGAGAAAATTGTGAACTTGGCGATAGTTTACCTCAAATGAACCGTAGATATAATTTATTCCATCCGGTATGAATTTCCCATCGATGAATATGCCCCAAGCAAAGACTATGCCAATATGGTCTTCGACTAGATAGCCCATTGTCCACGGCCCCACTATCAAATAAAGAGGATACAGTATTATGGGCCAAAATACATCGTCAGTTCTTGACATTATCCATATTTTCTCGAATAATGGGATCCAGTCGTAATTATGAGTTAATCGATTTTCCCCTCTTGTATCTGAAACAAAGAACAACCAATACATGCTTTATTATCATGGTGGAAAACATTTACGAAGTATAAGCCGATAACATCAGAGTGTTCTATTTTGAGAATATCAAAGATCTAGGGATATGAAAACTATTTCTTCATTGTATGAAATGATTTTAAGTACCATAGTATAAGTGCGATGATCGATGTTTGAATTCACTATATTGAGTAATGTATTAGGGTTATTTATGTGAATAGAAACTGATTAGGTGACAATAGCAATGCTCATTTATGAGACCAAAAATAATCAGTTTTTGTACAACAAGTAATCTGACTATATTCATTTGTTCTCATTCCCACTGGCACCGAAAGAAAAAAAATCGACTAACCTTTCACTGAACTGAAAGCCTCGCTGAAAGCATATCTGCAAACTACAAATGGAAAAACAGATAGTGCTACCAATATGTAGAATAGGAAACTGAACTGCAACAAAGAATAAACTTGAAAAAGTAAGGCGGACGGCGATTCATTTTTGAATTTTTTTTTTAGTAAACTGTATCAAATTACAAAAAGATTGACAAAACTGGTTTTGTGACTTTGTTGTTATGTGACTTTCTATCTTTTGATAACATGTTCCTCATAATTTCCTTCAGAATTATTCAAATATTTCGAAGAGATGTTTCAGTTCTTCTACTCCCAGGCGACACACGTTTTCTAAGTCTGGTTATGAGAACTACATGGAATTTTTGGAAACTTAGCAATGCCAATAATCAAAAGTAGAGTGTAATGGCAAATATTTCATCAAAAAAAACCAAATCCACTTCATGCTGTCAGTTTCTTTAACAAATACCTTTAATTTACTTTCTTTATGCTTCCAAAATCCTTAGAAAATATTCAAGACCGGAATACACGATTGAAGCAATACTTCAATGCCAGGAAAATTCATAAACAAAAATTCATACTTCATTCAGATTCAAATTAGACAAGGATTCGTTTTCGATTGATATAGGCTTGTTGTCAAATTCGAAAAGACTTTATTTATGCCAATCGATATTGAGGCGATAACCAAAGATGCGCGTACTTTGTTAGCCAGTCATATCAAAGGAATGATATACTTTTGTTCAATCTCAGTTCAGACTGGAGCACCTCCAAGTACGTTCTCAGTACTTTTTTGCTCTAGAATATAAGATACAAATCTGTTTTTATCAAAGCTAGTAGTCTGATTAGTAATATGTATAGTAGTATATGATAGGATGATGAACAGTTTGCACAATTTATGCCCTTTCAAAAGCTGCATACTAATTGATAATAATAATTGCAATATTCAGGCAAACAGATAGGTACTCGATAACCACTCGATACTCTTTCAGCTCATGAATGATATGCACAGACCTGCGTAACTCCAAGTGAAAAGATAATTCGTTGGGCCTTGGCTCTATCATTATGAAATTTGGACTATATTGAATTCTCTTGTGGAAATTTTTTGTTATCAAATTGAAATTTGAAGGATTCAGAGAAAACAATATCTTGTTGTAACGAATGAAGCTGGTTGGAAATTCTTATATTTACCGGTTTCGCCGTTTCTAATTTCTATTCTTAAATAGAACGTCTGGTATATTATTTCAAATCTGGTTAAGGAGTATCATTAAGAGTTCAATTATACCAGTTTCGATATGGGTACGTCAAATGAGTACAAAAATATCAGCGAAAATCACTTCCATGGATGTGATGAGTGTGACAAAAATAATGTAAAAGTTCCTCGCTGTCACACTCATACGCCCAGGTTTAAAGTATCAGATAAGACATCTCAATAGGTTTATCCAATAGAACAACATATGAATATTTCGTGTCCTTCAAGATTCAATATTATAAAAATCGATATTTTGCCTGATTCTGTATACTCACCAATAAATTGGCGTGCACCATGAGGAACATATTCGACCACATACTGAATGATATTCTGGTCCCATCAAGAGAAAATAACTGGCTTTCCAATTTCTCCCTTCCCTCAACATCTCTCACGTGAACCTAAATAGAATTTATTTTATGTAAATCAAAACAATTGCTAGATGTTAAGGTATTATTTTTCAAGTTACATGTCAATTAACTCGACAGTTGAAAATTCTGAATTCTGAGGAGATCAAAATATTTCAAACGTTCTTTCTCCCATGCAATGCCAGAGCATAGTTTTTTTTCTTTCGTTATCGGTGACACCAGATGCTGTCAGAAAATTGCCGAATCTTCTAATCGACAGAATGTAGTGTTCAAAAAAAGAAACATAGTGATCGTGGTTTGAGGCAATTGTTTCAAAGTAAATAAACAGAGAAATGAAAATACATGTCGCTAATCTGAAGTTATAATTGGTAGCTGTATAGAGCATTAACAAACAGAACAGCACAATAGAAGGCAATGATCAGAAGTCACCAGTAGTAAGCCCTTCCTCTAGTACACAAGGGAATGTAGCGGTTTTGCCCAGATCACCTATGGTTAGAAGATCCAAGTCATTTCCTGATATCAAAGTTCGTCGCAACATACGAGGACTTTTTCGTGGCCAGTCGGATGGAAACCTAGATAAGATGGAAACTGATTGTCGTCCAAATCCATTTGGTGAAGTAGCTAGACCATCTGGGATACCAAAATGTGGTTGTAGCAGCGCGGGGAAACACCCATATCCTCGTGGTGATGATGACGACCCTGATGAGCCGCCCAGCCGCCGTCCCTGCATTGGGCTCAAAGACATTATGTATTTGATTGGGCTAGAAGGCTTGTCCGACCTCCGTTTTAATTATTTTTCTTCTCCTTTGGTGTTAACTTTCTTGATTTCCATTATGGATATTATGCGACTTCATCATTCGTTCGCTGTAATTTCAGAAATGTATTTTTTGAAATTCAATAAACGTTCGTTATTTCCTTAAAAAAAAACATTCTGACACAATGACACAAAATATGTCATGCCTGTCATGTCAAAAATATCTCAATACAAGGTAACTCTGATCACAAATGATTACTAAATTATTCACAGTGCGATTGAAAAAATAGACTAAGTTCCTATTATTTTTGTCGCGACAGTCAAATATTCGGTACATTATTAGGTACATGAGTTTCCTCATGCATTATGATATCCATAATTCACCATGGTGGATTATTAGATCATAAATTCAATGGCATTTGAACGTGAGCTTTTTGTAACATTGATAATTTTGAAACGAAAAGTGAAGGGGACCTTTTTTTTATAGAAATCGACGTCTCCTAGCTCATAGACGTGCGAAAAAATTTCAAAGGGATCACATGTACAAAGAAATTAGCATAAATGAAAGTTGAAAGATTTTAATAAGGAACTTCCTCTTGCAGGAGGGTGATTTTTTTTTTGAGAACAGAGATCAGAAAATGATTTAAAATTCAGTGGCGAACATGAATAATTTTTCAGTGGGTTGAACGGTGATTTTTTTTATTTTTTTGACAGATATAATTGTGGAATTGTAACTTTAAGGTGCGTCTAGGGGGTATTGAATGACCGTTATTTTTTTCATGTATTAGAGGTTCATTCGATTTTTGCTCATCTTTCATTTCATTCTTCCATCATATATCATGAACACTGTTGAAGATTTTTAGTCATAGAAAAAATTTGAGAAATGTCGAAAATTTTCAAAAATTCGAAAAATCATCCCCGCCCGTTCGTTCCCCAAACACAGTTATGAAGAAATTCAATTTTTGATTCAATATTACTCACATGTGGAAAAAAAGTTGCGACCATGTTTCTGAGTATTGCTTGAGAGTCGTGGACTACGTACAGCATTCTACTTTTTTATTATAGCTATTATTCATCATAATATGCTACCTACTTGAATGATATATTTTTTGTAACTATCTATACTCAATAAAATTAACTGTCATGAAGAGCAGTGATGAAATAGAATATTACAAAACTAGAGTGGAAAATGACATATTTCGCTGCGGAAATGAATCTAGTGCTTTAAATACACTTACCAACGAGTTATGTACACAATTTCTCTACGACCATAAATATTTGAATTATGATGTGTTGAGTGTTTGAGTAAATATATCGTATCATGATGTCAGTTTCGCTCATTGTTGACAGCTACCACGCAACTCAAAATACAGTAATCTGAATCGTGAATACCCCAGCGGTAGCCCGTTGAATGAATTATTTGATGAAAGTTTGGCAATCTTCAGATATTCCAGCTGTCATATTTCTTAACAATTTTCATTCAACTGATTATACTGTGTTATGTCTAGGGCTGGGCAACTTTTTCGATATATCAAAAAATTTCAATATTTTCATGTTACCGATAATCAAAATTCATGCCCTCTGCAAAAGGCAGTACCTTATTATAAACTTTCAACTTTTATTTTCACTAACTTTTTGGAACATGTACGTACATGACCACATTGAAAATTTTTCGCACGTCTATGGGCTAGGTGACGTCGATTTCTACAAGAAATATTCCTCTCACTTTTTTGCATCTCTTCTCGTTTGAAATTTAGCGCTATTCACGTTACAAAGAGCTCACGTTCAAAGGCTACTAAATTGTGATCTCATAATCCACTATAGTATCATAATGCTTCAGGAATCACATGTATTACGAATAATGTTTGATACAACTGTCGTGGCAAAAATAATGAGAACCTCTAGTATATTTTTTTTAATCGCACTGTTGATATTTCAGTTTGTGATCATAGATACCTTTAATTGAGATATTTTTGACATGACATTGTGTCAAAATGTTTTTTTTTGTTTTTTTTTTTGAGGAAATAATGGACGTTTATTGAATTCTACAAAATACATTTCAGAAAGTACAGCGAACATGGAAATCAAGAAAATTAACACCGAACAAATTTGAAGAAGGAGAAAAGTAATTCAAACAGAGTTCGGGCAAGCCTTCTAGCCCAATGCAGGGACGGCGGCTAGGTGGCTCATCAGGTTCGTCATCACCACCACGAGGATATGAGCGTTTCCCCGGGCTGCTACAACCACAACTTGGTATCCCAGATGGTCTAGCTATTTCACCAAATGGAATTGGACGACAATCAGTTTCTATCTTATCTAGAGGTTTCCACCGACTGGCCACGAAAAAGATATCGTATATTACGACGCACTTTGATATCAGGGAATGACTTGGATCTTCTAACCATAGGTGTTCTGGGCAAAACCGCTGCATTACCTTGTGCACTAGATGAAGGACTTTTTTTTGGTGGCTTCTGATCATTTCCTTCTATAGTGTTGTTCTGTTTGTTAATGCTCGATGCAGTTACTAATTAGAACTTACAGATTAGCGCTATGTATCTTCATTACTCTGTTTATTTACTATTAAACAATTGCCTCAAACCATGATCACTTTGATTCTTTCTGAATACTACATTCTCGATTCTGTCGATCAAAAGATTCGAACATTTTCTGACAGCATCTGGTGTGACCGATAACGCAAGAAAAAAAAAACTATGCTCTGGCATTGCGTAGAAGAAGGAACATTTGAAATATTCTGGGTAATTTTGAACTCATCATGCCATGGTTTTTTTTTTCGAATTCCACAATGAAAACGTTGGCAAACTTATATTTTTCGAGATATTCCATGAAAGAGTATGAAAATTAACAACCTTTCTTCGGCTCATTTTGGGTAGCCATAGAGTTTCTTTTTTCACACAGGATACTTTTTATACCTTCATTCAAGAAGTCAAAAAGAAGGGGAAAACATCCTCGAATTAGTTGAATCAACGTTCTTTAGCATCTTGGAGGAAGGTGGATCCAGCATTTTTCGTATGGACTGCGCTGTCAAATGAGAATCCATGTCAGAATCACTAATCACTAGTTCTGTGAGACAAAAATCACAGATGCACATTTGACAGCGCCGACCATAGACTTATAATACTCAGGATAATAATATAATACTCAGGATAATAAGTCTATGGCGCCGACCATATGAAAGAAGGATTGATCTACTAGGTGGATCAACTAAACTAAAATGAATTTAAAATTTAATCGAATTTTAAATTTATAGTTTGATGGTGTTCATATTGAAAAAAATTAAGGAGATTTGTTTTTGAAATTCACATGTTTTTTGTCGTAAATGAATCCGAACTGCTCGACAAGCTCTATTAGCTGACCATCTGTATCCATTTTGGAAATTATAGATATAAATTTGAAAAATTTGTATAAAAATATAAAAACAAACAAACAACAACGATACCTTAACCTATAAAAAACTGTTCATCGAGCATTTTCCAAGTGTCAATATGGTGTCAATCGGATATTTCTTGGTATTTGACAATTTGGCGCATGCGCTGCTTTAAGTTTATGGAAGGAATTAATTTCTTAGTTGAATGTTGGCCATCTTTCTTAGTTTTGATTTTAATTGCTTAGTGTTCTGTATGAACACTCCCATTACATTACATAGTTTCATAATAATAGTTTTAGTTTCAAATTCATTTAAGTTTTAATTTATGCTTGCATGAATCCACCTTAAGATGCTAAAGACGATGAATTAAACATCAAACTTCTTAGAGGATGTTTCTGCTTCTTTTAAGCTTCTAGAATGTATAAAAAGTATCTCATGTGAGAAATGAAACTTCGAATGGCTATGGTGCCGAAACAAGAAGGGTAATTTTCATACTTTTTCCTGGAATATCTCGAAGTTTATGATAAGTGCAAAATTATAATATTTTGATACCCTCAGAGAATTCAGAATTTTCAACTTTCGCCAAGCGCCTGATACGTTGATTTAAGGATATTGTGCGAGATTATTGGAACTGAGTAAAAATTGCAAATTTTTTGATGAAAATATGGAGGTAAAATTTCAAGTAATTCTGCATAGTGTCTTCGAAACTCAGATGGTATGATATAAAAGAAAATGAATCAGGTCCTGACTCAAGAAAAGTTGCTTGAGGTAACTGATACAAAAGCTAAACAAATGAAAAGCAGGTGAGTGTAACAACAAACAAACATTTTATAAAAATTATAAACATAAAAAAACAGGAATTTCGATCAAATTAGTAAATGAAAATTACAAAAAATAGAACAGAACAATGAACACGTATGTGGATTGTGTGTGTATTGTGGATTGAAGTGACATTCTAGAGGAAAGCTACTGTACCTCGATGATGATTTTTGATGATTTTGGGATGACTGTATACATTTGGGATTTAAACTAGTTTGTGATTATTTGGATAAATAGCTCTTGAAGACTTTCAACTCTGGGCTTATCTCACCTTATAATATCAAAGAACATCCTTTTGCCAGGTCTATAAATACTCTTATACTTTTTTATTGTTATTTTTAATATGATTTACTAAATGGCACATTGCATAATTTGTACTAATTCCATTTTGAAAACCAAATTTATTTCTATTTAGGATGTTTTTTTATTTGTGGACAACACAAAAGGGAAACCTATAATGTTCGAGGAACATCGTGTTAGCCAGCGGTGGAATTTCAGGAGAGAAGGAAGGTGTTGGAATGTTACTGATTATACATAGACCTAGAGCAATTTTCCTGCCAGGTTTATGAATTGATATCACTATAGAGTTTTTTAAATCATCAGGGATATTTCTCTTTATAAAAATTTCTCAAGCTACCAAAAGCCACATATGTTTGGGCGTGATACCACGCTATCCAATAAACAGATTCTACGAACAGTTCTGGGTATTTCCTGGACAAAATAAACATACTAGGATTGTAGAAACTGGAACTCTTCATCGTCCTGTTAGCATTCTGTTCATGTTGGAGGTTGGAAAATGTGGATAATTTAGTTATATTTTCTCTGTATTGAGATATTTTTCCATTGACATTGTAGCAGAATAATTGTTTTGTAATTGATTATCAGAATTGTAATAAGGAAAAATGAATTGTAGAATACAGTTTAATATCTGTTTGAATCCATGTAAAGCAATCAAATTCGTTGGATTCTTCCACATCCCTACCTTTATATTGTGGATATCGCTAGTATAATCTTGGGGGTTCCATGGAGCAACAAACAGGGTACCATCCACTCGCTTACAAGTCACCCATTTTACATTATCGATATTTACCTTGACAGTTTCAATATCTGCTATAGAGAAAGCAAGGATTCTGAAAAAATTTTAACAATTTGATTTGAATATGCAAATTGAGTAAAGGGGGAAGGGGCCAATAGACCAACGAAATAGTTATAAAAGAAGAATATTATGAGCATCTTCTGCTCTTTGAATGTGAAAGCTATTTTATAGGTAAAGATAGGCATTGATAATCTGACAATTATTTTGGAAAATCTCTTCAAATAAGTGATGAAAAGAATGAACGCTTTAGTAAGTACTAAATTACTCAACTTTGCCACAATCAAACAGAATCTATATCTAGTTCAAATTTCCAACCAATTCCCATTACTTAGTGAACTGTATTAGCCATTTAATTTGTAACACACTTTTCTCCCTATAAATAGTTGTTCATCAATATTGTGTGATATTAGATTGAACTATGTTAAGATTCCATTGGCTTGAATATATTCATCTATTCTACTGATCTAAAGATCAGCTATGCATCAGATGTCTAACCTATGCTTACCTGATATGTGTAGATGTTTTTATGATCTCCAAATTTTCTCTTGAAGGATTGTAAAAAAGGGCATTTTTTGGCATAGTGATCAGTACAATTGGCCACTCTCCATGATGGATATCAGAGAATGATAAAAACCCATGGTCTATAGCCATTAATCGATACCTAAGAAAGAAATATATGATATGTGAGTATATTTCAATTATGTTGAAAGTGGGCCGTAATGTATATGAATAAGATAATTCCTGCCATTTATATAAGTTAATTGAAGGTTCATTTGTTGGAGAGGTTCTTTTTTTGATTGATGGGAGTTATTTCTAGTGTACGTATTTTATCCTTCACACAAGACATTTTAGATGTGATGTTTAACATGTTATTTTAGTTGTTGGTGTTTGTATCTTTCATTCATGACATTTTGATGTATTTTTATTCTAATTTGCAACTCTAAGGTAGAAGAATTGTTAATTTTTTTTTATCTGTGGACAACATGAAAAGGAAACCTATAATGTTCGAGGAACATCGTGTTAGCCAGCGGTGGAATTTTGGGAGAGAAGGAAGGTGTTGGAATTTTTCTTGAAAGTTTGGAGGTTGTAAGCATCAGGAAAGACTTCAGAAGAACTCATATAGACATAAATAGTATCAACATTCTCATCGAATAGTTTGATTGTCACTTACTCCCTTTTATCTTTCCAATCAACAAGTTCTAATTCTAAGAAACCTCCCTTCTGAAGAGTGTACATTCTTTGAACAAGTCCACCTAAGGTATGATAGTGTCCACAAACATAGGCCAAACTTTCATTGTGTTTCGAAATCAAGTCATTGACATTCACTGATCCTTTACTGATAATAGATGCTGTTGGGAAGTGTCCAAAAAAAATTGTATGATTTGACTCCTTGGTTTCTGTCTGCTGGATCAAAGAGTCAATTCTGGTGATTTCTTCTTGTTCAATGACGCCGATGAAGTTGAAAGGGTGTCTGGGCCCTGTAAAATATTTCTGGCACAGGGTTGTTTTGTCACTTCAATGATGAAATTGAAAAAATCCCCCTATATCATGCAAAACCCATGCTTGTTGTCTCATCATCATGAGACAACAATTTTTTTCATCTATTTTCAATTACATCAGGTATTCAATCTATAGAGTGTTGTATATCATATCAAAGAAGAAGGTATCTTCATCAGAAGATGAGAACAATTTGAACTGTGAACTTTTTGAAACTAAGAAATAAACAAAAGGGTATATCTATCAATGATTGTTGTAGCTACAAGATAAAAGATTCACTGAACAATGAATAATGATGGTCAAAATTGAAGTCTAAAATAATTCAACAAAGGTTTTTTTCTTACCAATGTTCAATGTAGCATCAATGGCAATGAAACTATATGAGACATTTCCTCTTCGAACTTGATATCTGTAGGATTTAGAATGATTATGTCCTTGAACAGAGTAATCAGTGAAAAAGTTTTGTGGTGAATCCAAACCAGCCACATCAAAAGTATCTGTGAAGAAGTTGAGAGTCATTAATTGATACATGAGATATACAAGGTGTCCAAATAGTATAAGAAAGTATGGATTCATACAGCTGAAACACTGGGGATAAATGAGATATTTTGGTGTCTTCATTTGACATGAGTCAGAGACTATACCTGAGAAAGTGATTTTGGATATGCCTATATGCAAAATCGTCATCTTTCAAGATGCAATGTGGAATTATTCTTGTTTGAACTACTGAAGTCTAAATATTCATCTGAATATCAATTTATCAATGTCATATTCGTTCTTCAAATACGCACCATGATTTCCCCTGATATCAAGCCATACTGTCTTGTCTTTAACCTTAGATTCGTCCAGTATGGACTTATAAATTTGCCATTCCTTTTTGTACTGTCTTGAACCAATTCCATTTTCGTCTTTGCCATCTGTGAGATCTCCAGTTGCAAGAACAACAGCAGGTTTTATTGCCTCTATAGTGTCATGACAAAATTCTTTCAATCCATTTATTCTTGAAGCATCATTGAATATGCTGAGATGGAGGTCAGATATCTGAAATTGGATATATAAATTAATTTTTTTGATGATTGTGGTGTTTAATGGAAAACATAATATATAATGACTGCAAATAGGTACACATCTTGTAATACAACATAAAATGCAGTAGGTAGTCATTATATATTGACATATACTTTTATTTGCGGCATCCTTATTTTCAAATAATGCAAAATTTGTACCTGTAAGAACCAAATCAAATTTTCAGTGCTGTCTGTAACTTTCAAATAGTCATCACTAGTGGAATCTGCAGGCGAAATTGAATTAGATGTGCTCAGAAAGTTCATTAGATTAGCAAGTAAAATGGACAAGAATATAAATAGTATCATGATAGCAAGGGTAGCTCTGAAGTACTTCATCTTTTTCTCAATAATTATACCTAAATATAATTCACTCGATATTTATCCAATAGTAGAAATGGGGAAAGTTCATGTGTTATAATCAAACTGTGTTATCCTCAAAGGTCATCATTGAATTACAAATACCTCATGATGATGGTGAACTCAAGCACAGTATATTATCCAATACAAACATTTGATAATATACTATAAATTCAAGCAGTAAATAAGATAATTAGTTATGAACATGATCACAAAATGAAATTCTGATCAGAAGAAAACAATGAATAAAGAGCAACAATATGAAAATATCTATACTTCAATTTCTACTGAAATCAAAAAGGAAATGAATTAATTCAATGAGAAAGTACAAACAGTGGAGCAGAAATTATTGAATAAGATGCGAAAAACCATTCAGCATTTGAAAGTAATCTCATATTGTAGTGAATATTTTTTTTTTACATACCTACTTTGCATTATTAATGCTCTGTGCTCTCTCGGGAAGAGAACATATTTTGATGAATTCGATATTCACTCCGTTATTCACATGAGTATGGACCTCAGAGCAATAAAAGATTATTGCCACAGAAGAGGGGTTCTCCTCTTTGTTATTGCTCTGAGGTATGGACTAAACATTGATGTAATAAACTAGCTTATTACATCAATGACTAAACACATGACACGTGGTTTGTAGAAATTGGCCCAAACAGCTGATTTTCACGGTTTGTTTGTTTACTAATAAAGGTTATGAGATGAGATGTCACTGTCAGAGTGACACTTCAATGACAACCAGTCACCAGGCCATGAATAAATAGTCATGTGATTCATGATATCGTACCAAATTTTTCACTTTTCGGCTAAGTGCTCACAACTGAAAAAAACTCTGCTTGAGAGTCTCAATGTGGTCGCAAGATAAAGAGAAATGAACAAGTTTATAAATTCAGAGTTCAGCAAGTGAGTCAAGTGAGTAGTGAATGTAGTGAGGTAGAGGATAGAGATCATAAAGCTCAATGATCTCAAGCTCATGTCTAATGTTCATCTTTCGTGATTTTTCTTTGTTGGAAAATTGACCTCTTTGACACCAATGACACAATATATTTTGATAATTGACAAATTGTGATTTCATTAGAACGAATCGATCTGGAGATCAAAAATAAATGCACTGATATGAACATTCTAAATTGTGGATCAAATACATCTATACTTATAGTAGGAACGTTGAATTGTCCTAATAAAAAAGCAGCGAAGTGATGAGAATAATGTCTAGTGTAATTACAGAACATTCCAAGTTGATCTCTAAATCATGAGAGTCACCAAATTAACTGTGGGAATCTTGGCATCAATGATATTACTGTCTATATTTTTTGCAAATCTCTTAAATTTGTTGAGCACTCAAGCACTAACCATCGATGATTTTACCAGAGACAATTTCATAAATGCAACTGATACAGCAGAGAATTTGATGTGGTTTCTTCAGGTTAGTTATTTAGTCATATTTTCACTGACCTGAAATGTACAAAATGTAATGGTTTTAGGTATCTGATATTCACATAAGCATATTCAGAGACCCATTGAGAATAACAGAGTTCAAAGAACTTTGTCAGTACACAGTAAGTACAATAAAGCCCATGGTTGTTTTGGCATCTGGGGATCTCACTGATGCTAAAACCAAGGATGCCATTGGATCAAAGCAACATGAAGATGAGTGGAGATATTACAGAGATATTTTGACAGAGACCCGTGTAAAGGATAAAACTCTATGGCTTGATATCAGAGGGAACCATGGTATGCTCAAGAATTTTATTTGAGGTTTTCCTTTCTAAAATTTATATTTCAGATAACTTCAATGTTGCTGATATGTCTTCAAAACAAAATTATTTCACAAACTATTCTGTACAAGGAAAAGCTCATCCTAGGTCCTACATGTATCAAATGAAAAAAAGAAATATTCTTTACACATTTATTGGAATTGATGCTTGTTTAGAACCAGGTAGGAAGCTTTCTAACTCAGTGATCAATAACTTTTCAGTAAATCCTGAGCATGTAATAATTCATCTTGAATTTTGTCTATATTAATATGAGAATTCCTATATAAAAAAATACTCTTTAGGTCATAATATTTTGTAGGACCTAGACGGCCATTCAATTTTGTGGGAATGCTAGATGACATAGAAATTGATGAAATAAATTCTCTCATCGAAAAAACAGAATTGAGTCCTAGTAACTATACTGTTTTTTTTGGCCACTTTCCTACATCTTGTATTTTATCCAGTGGTGGAGCAGAGAGTGCCAGAGATCTGATTGGGAAACACAAGAAAGGAATAGTGTACCTTTGTGGACATTTGCATACATTGGGTGGAATTGTTCCCAATATGTACACTTTGCAGAAAGCTGGATTTTTGGAATTGGAACTTGGAGACTGGAAAGATAACAGGATGTAGGTATTTTCATGTCAGATGAACATTGTTTATCAGTTTGTCAGTAAAACGTCTGAATAGTCTAGAACACCAATAGCTCAAACCTCCAAACAACAAACATCAAAGGAAAACTTCATCATTGTTTCCATTTCCTATGGACAAAAAACATGAAGCTATGTTTATAGTTCAATTCAATGATTATTTTTCAATATTTCTTTCAACACACAGCAATCTGGTATTTGATTCAGACATGATAATGTTCTGTAGATTTTCTATTTTTTGAACACACCTATAATGTTTCATGACACCTAACGGTAGAATTTTGGGAAGAAGGATAGTATTGGAATTTTTTTGAAAGTTTGGAGGTTATGAGCATCAAGAAAAACTTCACTAGGTAAAAAAACTGGCCAAAAACTCCATAACTTTACTGTTCTATTGATGAATGTTGCTTGGTAGTACGAAGTTCAGTAGGTCTCCAGCCTGAGGATATAGGGGTGACCAGCCTGAACTGATCTAGTTTGTCTTCCTGGAAGCGCTAGTGGTGGCATAATAGACGAGATTTCCCTTTCTGTTCATGGAAGTAACTATAACAAGAGGAGGGATTGCATACCTTAATACGTTGTTCTAGGGGGTTCAAAGAATTCGTGAATGTAGTTAGTATCACCAACTAGGCAAATAGATTAGATTGGATTAGATTTTCTGATTAGAATCTAAAAGCTTCAGCAAATATTTGGGAGCTCAAATTATAAAACATAACATTATAACAGTGAATGTATTGAAGAAGACTATGATTATACGACAGTGTATGAACGTAATATTCAGACGGATTATTTAGTATTATGTTTAGAAAGGATTGATTCAAGGATATTAGCTATGGAATTTGTCAAATTCAAATTATATCTTTAGCAGACGACAATCAAATAATATATACCTTGTGAAATACTAAACCTGGTCACACTATCATGTGTAGCCGTTAGATTTTTTGACATCACCAAATACTCACCACTGATGCTGTGTTCGATTATTCCATGAAATCATAGCCTATTTTCTTTGAAAACCATTACGTAAATATCATTTCACAGTATTATTATTATTTTCAGATATAGGTTACTGGCAATAGATCATGGGATGTTATCATTTGTTGATACTTACCATAGAAAATGGCCCGTTGTGCTTGTAACAAACCCAAAGCATGTACTATTCATGAATCCTGCTAAGGAAAATATCGATATTTTGAGGCATTCTACCCATATAAGGTGAATAATATGGAATATATACAATCCACAACAAAACAACCAGTGATGAGGAAGAAAAGTTAGTGATTGATCAAGAGAATATATTTCAAGTTGCATTATTACCAGAACTAGATGAGTGAACTAATGTTGACAAATGGTTCTATTGTCTTGGCATTTGATTTATTGTCAATTCAACACCATATACATTTCATTATTAAGTCATGAATGAGACTAACTTCAAATCTCTTTATTGGATTTTGACTCTTGGTTCATTCAAATGGTACTGATTCTATTTTTTGTTTTTTTTTAGAATCCTGGCATTCTCTTTGTCTAGGATCGATTTTGTGAAAGTTAAAATTGATGATGGCAGTTGGGTGAATTGTAAACGAGTGAAGGGTCCTCTGTTTGTAGCACCTTGGAATCCACAAGAATATTTACAAGGAATTCACACCATTGAGGTGAATTATTATTGAAACAGTTATTTGCATCAAAAGGCAATGATCTGAATATGAACTCCTTGACTCACACAAGTCCTTTGAGTCATTCTGATAGTTGCTTAGGCAACTTAGAAGATGACTTACAATAATAATAGCTAGAATATATCAAAACAAATTGAGTTGAGACCAACATAAAGGAACATATTCATGGCAACTTTTGATGTTGTTTGATTTGTCACGTTTGATTTGATTTGATTCGTTTCTTCAGTTTTATTATAACTCCATTATTGATGCTAAAAACATGAAATTGAACATCAGTTTTTTGAAAATATCTTAAAAACGAAAAATTATATCGAAAGATTTTTTGATGTCATTTTGTTGGTCCTGTAAACAAATCTGTTTCTCTGGGAGTTTCTGAGATATATATGTATACTGGCCCTCCTTGGACATTATCCCTATTTCAAACAGTGATTTTCCTTGGGTAATCAATACAATCAATAAATCTTTCAGTTCTTCGTGAAAGACGTGGATGGCCGTACGAAGTCCGATTCTCAGCCGTTTGCCTTAGACGGCAGTCGATTATCTTTCGGGGTATTATCTAAGTTAGTTCTGATGACCAACGCGAGCGTGATAGTGAGTAATTGGTATAATTTGAGTTATTCATCATGGTGATGGTGTTTGTATTTCAGTTCAAATCTTTCTTTTACGTGATGATGGGGTTAACAGTTCTGCCATTGGTATTCATCAGATACATTCATATTTTGGTGGCAGGTTTGTATTCTTATAAGATAGAATATATCACTTCGAAAAGACCTCATGAATCATTTGGAAAGTCAATGCTATCTATTTTTTTGTCAAAAATAGTTGTGTGAATATACTCTCGAATATTGTATTGTGATTTATGTGTATTCTGTTTTTTATTTACACTATTATCGTACTATTCTATTTATACTTGAGAGCTGATGCTAATAAAGATTATTATTATCTTTTTAATCGCACGAAATTTTTTGAAGATTTCTTTCTTGTTGATGATCCAGGTGGGAAGCTGGTGAAACCGCGCATCAGGAAATCGTGCTGGTTTTCGTGGCTGCGGAAGATGTGGGTGCTGACCACCGTCGACAGGATCTTCTGGCCCATCATTATTTATCCGGTCTACCTGGCTGTGGGGCCGTGGTCGATCGGCCACATAGTGGAGGAGCACGTCGGCGCGATATTCGCGTGGGGCATTTTTGTCAACGGCACTTTCCTCCCGGGGGCCTTCACTTATTGCTACGGCTTCGTGCAGGTGAATTAGTTGCATGTTCACAATGGGCATGGTCAATGAACATTATGATGATAATTTATTTTCAAACCTCAAATGCTACCGACAAACTAAATAGCTCCCAGGAAAAACTCATTTTTATGTTCATGTCGAGAATAAAAAAAAATCGTCATGAAAATTGTACTGATATAAGTGGCGTACAAATATCCGGGGGTTATCCTGATTTCAATTCAAAATTCAATTGTGGGCCAATCAGTAGTTAAGGGTTCAATAAGTAATCCAAATTCACAAATGATTTTTTCTAGATTTTTTCGATTTTTTCCGCTCGTTTCTGGAAATAAAAATAGAAATTGAAATAATTATTTCAATATATTTGTAGTAAAGACGGATTTATGACCTGCCCCAAACCTACAGACAGTAATTACACTAATGTCCGGAATAATCACCTAAAATATCAGTTTTTGCCAAAAAATATCAGTCAAAACACATGTATTCTAAGGGAAAATGGCTGTTTGCCGTCACTGCCATCGCTCTATTATTATAATGTATTTCAAAACTCTCATAAAAATACCATCTCTGACTCAGGTTGAGTTGATAAACACTGCTTGACAGTTGTTCAACAGTTTTTCAACACTTCGCCTATTCAATCATATACGTTTATACAATTATTGCTGTTTCATTATCTATATCTGATTGAATAAAGTCCTATTATTATTATATTATTATCTTTGACTTTCACAGACGACAGATGAGTGCTATGAAGTGAATGAATAGTCAAAGTATACCAAAATCTTGTTTTTTTTGTCCTGCAGGCAATTATCCTGAATTATTTCATCCTCTTAACTCATAGTGCTGAGTCACCAGAAATAATTAAGAACATGGGTTCAATCAATAATAAGAACATTATAACATACGGGTTCAACAAGTTATAATGATAATAATTTTGTTTCAGTTCGTCACTTTCCAAGTCCCTTTGACCTTCATAATAGCTAACGCAGCATTCTACAGGTGAGAACGTTTTGATGTAATCTCATTATTTTAATAACTTATGTCCACTTCAATAGATTTTTTCGATGTGTAACAATGAAGTTTATAGTTGTGATTAATATCTTCTTGAAATTGTCAAATTAGTATCTAAACACTAAACACTGTGACATAAGATGAAAAATAAATGGCTGAACGGAAAAATCTAGTATCCTGAAGTTTTCTCTGCTAGGTCTGCTATCGGACAGAAAGCCTTTCTATTTGCGTTCTTCTGGACGATACATAGGAATCTCCGTTTGTTTCATTTCTTTCTCTCATGAAACTGGCTCAACTTCAAAATATTCTCCGAGTTCCTACTTTTTGTACCCTCTATAATTGATAAATAATTGATGCCAGTCGAGGAGCAACGTACACCCTTAGGCTACAAGATTTTCTCTCTGTTCAGCTCAAAATAATTTCTCTTGATTTGTAATGTCTGTTGTTTTCAAAACATTGTCATTAAAACAAAATAATTTGGAGCAATTTCAGGTTTCAAGAACTGAAATCCAAATACGAACGGAAAGAAACTTGGACGCAGAAGGTGTGTCGTCATCTACCTTTCACCATCATTTTTGTGATTCAAGTCGTAATGGCTTATCTGTTTTGGCTGGCCTATGGCACCATGGCATTTTTTCTGGGCCCTCTGAGAACGTGGTCTCTCCTTTTGGCGGCCATTTTGTACTACCAGGCGTTGTATCTTCCAGAAAAATGCATAAGGTAAGTAGTAGTTATTCATGAAAATCACGAACCAACAGATAGCGCTAATTAAACATATGAAATTTCAAGAAAGGGTTCTACAACATATTTTTTGGTATGCATATTGATCCTATTTTAATCGATAATATGGAGATAAGTTTCGAATTATATTCTTCTCGTAAAACAAAACATATAAGTTTTGATTGCTTTACATATTTGATTTTATTGATTAATGACTATCATCGAATTTGGGTTAACTTGGTGGGTTTCAATAAAATGCAATCAATAGCCAATCGAGGAATGGATACCAATGTGTGATACATGGTTGATTAGAGAATTTTGAAGCGAATAAGATAGGCTAGAGAGGAATATACAGTATGATATTTTGAAGAAAAATGTTGTGGTTACTTCCGGCCAAATAGGTGGTTGAAAAACATTGTCGTTAGGTTTTAAACACAATCATTGATCATTGTCATTGTAAATGTTATTTCATCAAATAAAAAACTACAGGCTGCTACATGTCTGCTATGTTACCCTGTATGTTCTGAGGAATACCACCAAAGAACAAAAGTAGGTACTAGAGAAATGATTTGCTATAAATTCGAAAGAAATTTTTGAGGAATGAAATATCCTTAGATACCTAATACCTAAGTCCTCATTTCAAACACACGTTTTGGCTTTTTCAATTTTCAACAAGGCTCTCCCATCTTTCACATGATTTCGTTTTCTGAAAGGAATTTTGTGAAAATAAATAGTGTCTATACAACATGAAGAGCACTGAAAAATTGAACAATACTAAATGTGTTACTCTGTTTTAGTTCCAAAACCGCGGATTGTGGTTGCAATGAAATTTCAGAAAGGCTGAAATCTGAAATCAGGCTGGTATCACATTTCCCACTTATATGACATTGAAAAAATTGTAATATTTGAAACCAGTTAAGATTATAATAATATACAACATTATAGCCGGATGCCATATTTTTTGTAGCATTAGGACATTCTTGCAGTTTGATAGTACCATAGACTATAGAATACTATAGTCTATGATAGTACAGACAAACTTTGATAGATGACTCTCATTTAGTAGTCTTTGTTATGGAGTGAATAGGAGCAATTATTCAGACCCTGTATGACAAATCATATCGGAAGAAGTCCGATATCAACAATCAACGTCAATAAAACTCGACAAATCAACACAGATGAAACTATGGAAACCAAGAATGTGAATATCACTGTTTTCGAGCAGATAATAATAGCCTTCAGAAAAAAAAACCAGTGCTACTTATTTTCAATAGAAATAACCTATGCAAAAAGTACATCTCAACTTTTTGCGTCGTATAAATCTTTGTATACGTGAAAATGGTGAACATTTTGAACAATTTTTATGAAATATCTGTTAATCGTTTTATTATTAATTATGCTCTAAATCACTAAAATTAAAATTTTGTCGAAACCATGAGAGGAATCGACTTTTGTCAAGAGTACCTTTTTTGTAGTGAATGAGTTGAATAATTTAGATTTCATATTGAAACTAATTTTTTTCCATTGGCGTAGGAGTTTTAGATGTTTATTTACTGAAAAAATCAAGTTCTACGCCCATGGAATGATATTCATTATGATTATGATATGAGTTTCATTGCCCGATGAGTCTATGCCAACGTACCAAATTTGAAAAAAATCTCATGAGCCGTTCAAAAGTTATGAAGCAAAATCGATTTGAAAATTTCAACTTCAGAGCCGTCTAGCGCCCAAACTAAGCAACTTTTTACTGAGGTAAGTTTGCTTGTATCGAATTGTTTTGGTCTGAAGAATATGTGGTAGCTTTTTGTAAAGACCTTTTAAGGACACCCTGTATATCAGTATCTAGTGCATATGACAAAATACTGTGAATCATGATGAAAATATATATCGAGTTGGATGACTCATCTAATGATGATAATAGATTTATATTATTTTATAGAAAAGCCCTAGATGTTTGGCATGTCTCTTCTGATGCAAGCCTCGAGGAAACTGATCTCAACGTGTCTCCTGCAGAAAAAAGCAACTGAATTGTATACTATTTTATTCTGTGACTGATTACCTCATACTGTCAAACATAGTATTTATTTTTCCTACTATTTCTCCCTGTGATTTATTAGCCATTTCAGAAATGTTTTATCATATGTGTACTATAAAATATATCAATTTATGAATCGTTTCAAATTATTCTTTCTACCCAAATTTCAATAGTGTTTCGAATAATAGGAGAAACAATAGGAGTTTTCAGGTAAGTTAATGTAGATACAACACTCGCATGTGGAACAAGAGGAAATATTTCATGTTTATGAACTACTGGATCGATTTTCGGCAGACAGTTACTGGCTCTGATGGTCTGATAATCAAGATAGAACTCAAATCGAAAAAGGATAAATTATAATTTCATCACAACTCATTGATCACACTTTTTCGATGATGTAGTTCACCCTCTAAACGATAGGTGTCTATACTGTGATACAGTGATGTTGGTATTTTGACTGAGGTTCTGCCGTTTTTGATATTCTGTGTGCGTTTTTATTTAATTTCAATTTTTATTTCGTTTCGATTTCAATTTTCTGCGATCGACTTATTCATGATATTGTGTTTTGAAGTTTTTAATTAGTCTCTTTGATTCATCAACTATTCATTCCGATTTGTTCATAAAGTGTTTTGTTTAACGGGGCTCGACGAATGCGCATAGCAGGTTGTGAGAGCAGCTGTCTTCAGATCAATTTGTTTTTCTGAAAAATCAATATACCACCTCCTCGATCGACTAACAGACAGGTTTGAAAAATTAATGTTGTCATTCAAAAATAGCTATTAGTATTTTGAATAACTCATTTGAGTTTCATATTTTAGTAAATATCGAGCAAATCAAATATTCGAGTCAGTTTATACTACAATTCTGGTACATGTAAAATCAATATCTAAATCATGAAACTTACTCATTTTAACTTGACCACGCATTTCGCATTGATTGAATTCAGCACTTTTTACATGAGCCATGAATTGAGATAATTATAGAGGGACGGAGTGTAGTTGAGAGTCAAAGTTTTAGTATAGTGCCTCGGTTCATGTTAATACAAAAGTAGATAGATAAAGAGATAAAGAAAAGTTCTCTGTTTTTTTTTGTTTGTTAATGAATAGTCATCCAATACTGTCGGTTTTCAACGCATTAAATTGTATGAAAATCATGAGATGTTGTGAAGGCTTCAATTAGCTAGAGAAAAAGTAAATCGAAGTGGTGTCTGAAGAAACATCAATGTCAATCCAAACATATAAGATATTCTATTTACCATTGCCACCTCTGTCTGACTGAGTTGTGAATATACTATTATATGGATCTTATATATATTCTGCGATAGTGTTTCATTGTCTACATCCACCTGCATAAATATTCACGAAGCCTATGAAAAAGTTACCTTTTGTTGCATCCCTGTATATATAGGACACCGCTCGGGCTAACAAATTTATTCAGAGTGAGGGGGTGTCATTACAAGAATCGAAGAGTCGAAGATATTTGATTTGTGTATAATAATACAATAATCTTTGGTCTTGATAAATACCCGCATCAAAAGGGAGCTTAGCGTTTATCATAAGGAGTTCAACATACTGATTTGATGCATCATCTCCGAGGACTAGGGAGATATATCTCATTTATTTTTACGTATTTTAGTTTTGGTTGATAAATGTATACAAATCCTGCAGGAGTTTATTTATAACACTTTTCTGTCACATTCTCATCAGTATTTTTTTTAGATACCTATTTCAAATCAATCGAATCAAGTTTCGTGAGTTCCTCTGCATTTTTCGATGGCGAGAAGATATATTAAAAGAACACTTTTATAGTCACTTTAGTCGGTGAATAATTCTCAACTCCAAATCGTTTTGAGGGTTCGGAAGATTAATGTATAGATGTCATGCACTCATTTGCATTAATCACGTTTGCAAAGAATAATCGACGGGAACATTTGTGGGAAGCGGATATTTTCTCACAATTATGCTACACGTGAACCACCGAGTTTATATCATTATGGGATCTTTATGTTTCTCATAACAGAAAACGAATAATTATGCGTTTTCTACATAAAAGTCCCGTTGATTACCTCACTAACTCGGAGTTATGAGCTGAAATGCGGTATCGGTAGAGTATCAGTGTTTCTACCCTTCACTATCAGCTTTTGTTTTATATATTTTAGTACGCGTCGGATGTACATATAAAAGCTACTAATCCATTGATGTGTTTTTTCACTTCATTTCCGAACTTCGATTTAACAGCTACAAGGTGTTTCTGGCGTAACTAACATAGTTTATTCAAATTCTCTAGGTCACTAAGCGAAAAATAATAGTAATTTATATCTGCATAAGAATCCAGGTTCGTCTCGACTAAACTCTCTAATTTATTTTATACTTCATCAAAAACACCCTAACTATATATCTATACTATATATATATCATGTCGAAGATAAAAAAGGCAAGCACGGGGACATCGGAAACTACATGTGGTGGTAAATGAAGTCTAATCTGAGACAAATGATCACCAATTCTGGTGTATCACTAGAATCTGTCATGGCAACAACTTTGTTTTTTTCCACATCAACGAACTGTTGCCAATATCATCCAATGAGGCCAAAGGTGAAAGATGAAGACATGTTGAAACTATAAATGAGGTTCTTCAGCAAGATGCAAGAATTTCAAAATTGGGATCTGAAAATCTATAGTAGAGTTCAATACAATAAAAACTCTTGCATCTTCAGGAAGGCGGATCAGATAATGCCCAATATGATGATGTCAGGTACTACTGTTGTACCACTACCTATGAAGTCAATTATAATGTTCGTTATCACCACACCAATAAACTTTTCTTAGTGGTGATAGATTGGGTCTCATCTCATACAATGATTATCAATGCTGGTGTTCCACAAGGCTCTGCCTTGGCACCAATTTTGTTTATGCTCTACATCAACGATATGTTGGATGTGACCTCTTGCCCTGTCCTTAGCTTTGCAGATGATACTACATTTCACCCTATGAGGCCAGAAGTGCAAAACAGAGACAGGTCGATACTTCAAATGATGATCTGGCAAGAACTCGGAAATCAGGATCTCAAAATGTAGTAGAGTTTGATACAACAAGAACTCAAGCGCCTATCTTCACCAGGAAAGCAAATCTCACAATACCCAATATGAAGAGGCCCGATACCACTGTTTCTATGGAGTCGTTGATATCCATGCTCGGTATATCACCAACAGCGCGCTCTCATGGGACGATCATGTGAGGTTCATTGCGAGAACTGCTTCATAAAAACTTGGCTTTTTGTTTCGCGCAAAGAGGTACCACAAACACATCCCAACAACTGCTCACGAAGTGCAAAGCGCTAATTTGACCTGTCCTGCTGAGCTACAACTAAAGCTATTCGCCTAGTCGCTAATAATACACTCATGAGTTCATTGAACTATCTAGGAAATCGTAGAAAAATGTGCGATCTCTATTCGTTTTATCAGTAGGTCGGCTCATTATAGAAGATCTCAATTTACAATAGTAAACTTGTAACTTCTATAAATGTAGGGTATAAATGACGTCAATATCAGTTGAAGCCATATATGTATTAACTACAATATTGACCAAACGCCATAAGAGCAATGTTAGAAAAGTGATTATATACGTCTTTCCTTGTCTAATTGGCAACGATGATCGAGGGCGCATGCGCAAAATTCAAATTTTGAAACTTCATATGTGTAATATGTCAATCTCTTCAGTTTACAGGTTATGTTTGGACTACTTATCTATTTTCTCCTTGTATCATCCTCTGTAAATAATCATGTTATTTGGAAAATATATATTTGAATATGTATATATATATTGATGGTAGACAACATAACATATACTTAGCTTTGATATAGAGTGATCTGGTTATACAGGTACGTTTTTTTCAGATTGAATAGAATGGAGCAATCAATATTTAAAAAATGGTAGAAATTCGGTAGAAATATAAGATATCCTCAGTATTGGAATGATGTAAATGAACATTCATCATGGAAGCAACACATATCCGTGTGATAAATTTCTCACCGATGATATGAATTGGAGCTCTTGGAGTCGCAGAGAAAACAAATTTGTACGTTTTTTGCGGACATTTTGTGAACAGTTACAAACTTAAACTACGAATACTACAAACAACAACAACAACAACAACAACAACAACAACAACAACTATGAACTGAAACGTCTAAACACAAACACTGAAAAAAACAATTACTAACAATAACGCTAATTACGAGTAATGAAAATATTCAATTCTTAAACATAGACAAGACGACAGTTCAAAGAATCTGGTTGTTTGAATAATTGCGCTGCACAAAAAGCATGATACTATAAATCGTTATAGTATCATGCACAAAAAGTATTAGGTATAAGACACGACGCACGATCATCACCAATTTGAGTAGCAACGACAGGCGTAAGAGTGAAACAACACTAAGAGTCTGTCATCTTCCACTTTCATTTTGGCGCATGCGCATAAATAAATCCTTGCCTATTGCACTCTTTTATTTTGACATCAGATAGGCTGTCCTTATTATCAATATGGTTGAAGCCGATTTGACTTTACAGGATCGATGACCGTATCGCCATCTATACTCGAGCGATGCGGCCTCAGTAAGGTCGTTTGACAGGTCTACATGTCTGAAGAGTTGGTTCACCATCCTCTATCCACCTTGGCTCGTATCATTTTTGCCCTTGTCATTTTCACGTGAAATTTTGTATTCATGTATTGACGGCCTGAAAATAAGCCAGTAGACACTATGTGAAGAACGGGCGCTTGAAATAGTAGTAAGGAAAGGGGGAATCTTCACGGGGCCTGTAAAGATTCCAGGTAAAGAGGCAAAAAGTGCAAAAGCCTGGAAGCCATCAAGTCCTGTAATACATGAAATACATGAAAATAATCTAGGATTCTACTGACATCTGCTCATTGTGGATGATTGGCAGCTTTGTTCTACGCGCAACAAGAGAAGTCTCCTTCTCATTTCGCCGGTACGAAAAATATTTTTAGGGGACGCAGAATTTGCGGGTCGTAATCGGCCGCCAGCTAGCTTTTCAATCGGCAAACGACACATGCTGACATGTCACAGGCATGCCTCTGACGTCCTTTTGTACTCGCCCTAATGAAAGCCGGGAAATCAAAACACCCCTGCTCCTGCCTACGATTGCTCTGCCGATATCGGCAGAGACCGTTGAACGAATCTATTCTTGGTTCATCGGGAGTTTTCTAATCTGTCCGCCGTATGACAGCGGCAAGAATATCTCGTGCGAATCACGGTCGACTTTACTTTTGCCGCTAACGAATCATCAGTTCCAGCATCCTGCCATTGGCGTTTCAACAATATATTACCCTGTGTCCATAAACTGAACCCCCTTCCCCGGTTGCATATTCATAATTCATAATGGACGTCACACGCCAAGTTCTGTAATGTATTAAATACTGTCTGTAAGTTCTTCGTGGAGGTGGTACATTCATTTATCAGCTTTTCGTGGGATTTTCTCTTCTCGTTTCTAAAAAATAGAGTAGAAGTTATTAAAAATTATTTCAATAAATTTGTAGTAAGGACAGATTTTGTGATCCGCCCCAAAATGTCACTGCGCTTTAAATTAAACCTTTTGATACCTAAAATAGAAATTCTCTATTTGTCAGTGACACCTTGTTTTTGTAAAATTTGGAAATACAAATATATTTATTAAGAATAAAATCTCTACTTATCTTGGTGGACGTTTCGGGAGCAGATTGGTTCCCGAAACGGCAATAAATACATATTGAAGAAGATATCAGGAAATACCAAGGAAATACTAAAAAAGTAGCTATTTTTGAGTTTCTCAGATTATCCATTGAAACTCCGTGCATGGGAATGAAATTAACTAATATCTTATTTCGATATCTTGCCATCCAACCCCACGTTTCAACTCTTTATAGAGATATTTGACAATTTGCCGCCATACCAGTGATTACGTGACATTTGTCAAAATCAATCAATACTTTAATAATAAACTTTTCACTATTCGTTACGTATTTTTATGGCAGCCACTGTTACACTGCTTATAGCAGATACAATGTCATATGTAAACTTTCTTGATCTAGCATTCGGAGTTGGCCTTTTTGTCGGCAAATTTATGCAATCGGGTGGGCGGAATGGGGGGAAAGGGCGGCTCGAGGGGATTCACACTCGTAGGCACTAAAACGCGGTCGGGTATCGGAAATACCGATGCCCGCCCATCTTGCATACAGATTACGCATTTGCCAAGCGAGCCATCTAGTTCGGATTTCAATTACTATGCCGGCAAACAGGTTGATCAAAAAACATCAAAGACGTCTCCTAATGCCGATCCAAATGAGAGAGAAGGAAAGTTATCTTAGAGCAGAGTTTATCGCGCTGCTCGGGAGATTTTCTTCAGGATCGTTTCGTCTTCAGTTTCGACAAGGACTTATCGACAAATAATCGACGTCATTCATCTCGCAAATAATATAATCCTTCAAGGAGCTTTTGAGAAGATTCTGTTTAAGAAAATGTTCATTCTCTGAAAAGACTCGCATGATGTACCTACACAGGGATTTGTTTGATTGCACTTGATTTCTTTGACTACAGTGAAGTCTACATCAAATAGGGGAGTAAAATCTCCTGACCTGAGAAGTCGTGTTGACAACAACATTTTTTGTTCCGACCTGAACAGTACTGAAATCAAGTCTGGAAAATGAGAACTTTATTTATGCTATATTGTTTCATTGTAAAAACATGTTTGACTCTATTATATCCATAGACTTATTACTCAGGATTGGATCTTCTCTATAATAACTACGAATTTATCAGAAATACTGTTGAACTAAGAACTACGTCTGACAAATAATTCTCGAGAGTATCCATTGGCGTAATCCAATTTTTATTCTATCGACTCGTTGATTTTTTTCCCTTCAAAATGATCTATGATATTCCATACAAAGGATTTTTGGAAATGTTAAAACACTAAATGAATATTATGATGAATTTTTGCTAGTCGGTCACAACTGTCATAATTTTGTAACCAATTAATTTCTATTGGAAAGTCGATGAAAGTGTCGGAACTATAGCAAATCTTTCAGAATGGAATATAATACCGAATGTAGAAATTTTGCAATAGGATTGAAATGATATAATTTCCAAATAATTTGGAACGTTTTTTAAACGAAAGATGCACCATCATTGTTCTTTTTTATCTTATATCCTATATATCATATATCCTATCCCAAAATTGAAACATAATAGTACAACAAGCACGCAACGACTGGTCATTCCGTGCGAGTTTCACACTATACATTTTCTACGACAGTTATAATAAACAGTGTAAGTAAAAAACAACAACATGAGGAATTCACTTGTTTAATCAATTGAAAAATTGAAGAACTAAGTAAATGTGTTTAGCACCTACTACAATAATTGCGAAAAAATATCTTCTCATTCATTACTTACAATATTCAATGCTTCAATTGGTATACAATTATTGAAAACAAATTTTGGAGAAATTGAATCAGTTTTCTAAAGGAAAAGTTGACATTATTAACATTTTCTGTGTCTGATGTCGATGGAAGATCTGACATGCTATTGATCGATCCTGATATTTTATTGGCGATGTTATTTCGACTAGTCAGGGACTCTTAGAAAAAAATTAGCATCGTTGACATTCCTTGGTTGCAGATTGCGATATTTTTTCACAATGTTAGCATATTCTCCCGTTACAGTAACTTTTCGAGATATTTTTGTTTCAGTGTTCGGAATCGTGAATTTTCATTTCGTAATAGTAAAATATGAACAAATTATAATTTATCAACGTATCGATTTTTTTGCTTTGTATTCATCTGATTTCCGCTTCATAAATAATCTCAATTTGTGATATTTACTGAGATCCACCCCATCATTGATACTAAGCATCGTTTTTATCATGCTGAAGTGTGCCCATGATGTGGGCACAGATTTATTTGAAATATTTCCAAAGTAAGCCAACAGAACATTCTCTGAACGAGAACTAGTTTTCTGTTATTTGCAACAGTCCATGAATAGGGTATAAGAAACTGTATTCTTCCTAAGAATTCCCAGGCACTGAATTCAATGAAGCGTTATTTGCAACCTTCATAACAATTGGAGATGTTGAACTCATTTCACTTTCAATACTTTCTATGCTAAGCTAATTTCCGAAATACCTTGATGATATCGTTCTGTCGAAGAAATATGTAATTATATTGTCTGTATGGTTACGGCAATGTTACCTGGTTACGGCGTCTTTTCTTTCATCCACTCCATGCCTCTTTTGTCATAATAACGATGTACAGGACACTGGTGCAATTACTCTGAGTTAATACATATATGATTTTGCCTCTAACTCTAACGTACAGCTAACTTGATAACAGCATTTTATTCATTATAGCGGAAAATCATTCATATGTGAGTTAATAGATGGCGGCCCAAAAATGACAACAAAATCAGTATTATTGATAATTGCCCAATCAGTGTTATAAAAATATTGATTCAGAAGTAGTAATTTAGGTTACTTCTCAATTTTAGATCAAACTACATAATTATAATCTCAAAACGTCAACTTTTTGTACAGACATCTGTAAAAATGTCACCATCTTCTGGGAAGTTTCATAACTATTAGGCCAGTAGGCGTTAGCGTTTTTGAGGCAAAAAACACCATCAGTGACTGCACCAGTGTTGTGTACATCGTTATTACAATGTACTACATTTAGAAATCATTATTGAACATACAATGAAGGTTCAACGTGACAGTCCTAGAAAAATAGACTTTTGTGCATTCAGAAGGATTTATATTTGATAGAATCTTTATAAAATGATTCAACTAAGTGAAATCGAATCATTTGTTGGACACGATGGAATTTGAAAACCAAAATATATGTAAAATAATGGCGCCATTTTCAGAAAAACTCGTGACTCCTACATCAGCTGGGGCAAAACGAATTGTTTGAAACGAAATCGTATCAGTGCATTCACAATGGTCATTCCATTATGTTTGTAAGCTATCTCTTGTCGGTCCTAGACTATATATATAATTTTCGTGATCATAATAAATTCAGTTCATTGAAAATAATTATCACAAAGATGGGGAGATATTTTTTTGGAAATCACGATATTATTTTAATACCAACAAATTTTTTGGTAACAACCTCTACTGGGTCGGGGGGAAATATCCCCATTACCAGTTCTTTTTGTATATGAGCCTGACGGATACAGTATCAGAACTGAAGAACACCCCGGAAGCGATTGTACACCATTCCAGGCGGACTGAACCGAAGACCATCCGAGGGATCCGTTTTACCCGGCCGTTCGAACACCCAAATCGGATTACTTATGTTTATATTACTCGTAGAGAATATCGAGTGCCGGTACAAAAAAGATACGCTTTTTACGGCCCGAGATTCAATTTCGCGATACCTCTTATAAGTCGAGGTGGTGCAGAGTCAATCCCGGACTTGGACGAAAAACCAAAACGTTACTCCCCGAAAACCGCTTTCCGTAACCAATCACATCAGTGCAGAGGAGCGAGACAGATTTATACTTCTTGTCGGATACCAGGGGATGTTCGGATTTACTCGTTGCGCTATGTGATTCTTGTGAAAAATTCACGGGTTATCGTAGACATGTGTTCATCATCATCAACCTGAATACACGCATCATCTTGTGATCGAACATACCGTCTCTACCTATGAGACGAATGAACACTCATAGGTGTTTTGAATTTAAAAAAGGTTTGTCTGTAGGTATGTTATTCGAGAAGGTGATACATTCATTTTTCTAGCTTGCATTCTCCTGAACGGAGACAATAATATTGCTTCTCGTTCAGTTGATAGAGATAGAACTTGGCATCTACTTCTCGAGAGTGAATATGAAAATGGCAAATTTAATACACAGAACACTTGGTAAGCAGAATTTCTCTGTCAGCCAAATTGTCTCCTTTCAGTGTCAAATTAAGCTAACATTGAGAAATTTTGCGAAGAGAAAATATACAAATTGTGTTGGAAACAAGATCAGATTCGTTCCAAAAACGTACACTAGGATGAGTAGAAGTTTTGTTTTTGTTGAAAATATATTTGTATTTCCAAAATTTTTCAAAAACAAGTTGTCACCGACAAATTGAAAATTCCTCTGTTAGGTATCTTGAGGTACAATTTCAAACGCAGTGACATTTTGGGGCATATATTTAAATAATTATAAGAACTTCTATTTTGTTTTGCAGGAGCGAAACAAAAGCTGGAAAAATAGCAAAGGTTCATTTCACATCATAGACTACGCCCGAAGCGATTGAGAAAATGTTCTTTTGCACATCTCGTGGTGATCTTTCACATATTACATGTTGCATTATATTTCTCTTGGTTCATTATGGAACAGTAGAAGGGCCATATTTGTTAATGTTCTTCTCTTTGGAATTCCGAGATTGAGATGATTAATGAGCAATATGACTGTAAGTGGACTCAGAATTGATCCCTGGGGAACCTCAAAAAATGCTGAAATTTCAATAGTATATAAATCCGTTTCATCCACATCTACTGCTCACCACTCAATGAAGTAGCTGGAAAATTATTTGAACCTACTATATTGGCCTGTAATTTTTATATAACACATATATTTTGTTACATACGGGTATTTTTCTGTATCTTTCCAGTATCTACCAAAAGTATTTGCTTCCGATGGTTTTGCATCAGACCATGAATAATTGATTTTTTTACGATCATCTTGAGAATCCTATGTTCCGGACTATTTGCTCGCTAGTAGAACATGATACTTCTTTACAGGACTAGTTCAGAAAACTTGAACATGACAGGAGCTGACATTCTTCCTACAAAAACTCTGCCTATCAGATAAAGGTTTGTGCTTTCTATTGAAATCAAAATATAACATGAAATATCTCTACATAGGAACTATTCTATCTTTGAAATCTCTATCTCTTCTTCTATCTCTAAAATCAGGTTCGATTAAAAAACGTCGAATGTACGTTACACATCTGGAAACGCTCTTAGGACTTGGCACTGACATCAAAAATACACCCTATCCAGACTCATTACCTAAATCACTAGTGTGTGTTATACATTGTGCTCCAACTACTATTCTCAGTTGATGAATCATTTTCATCACGTGTCGCCAAGATGCTAGATACTTCCACAAATTGGTGGATGTTCTTTGCGTTCTCGCCATTCATGGATATCGGTATTCTATTCGATTGTCCAAATTGAATTTCATGGATTCTTTTCTTTATGAGAGATCTGCACATGAGAAACCATATGAGATTCCATCCTGGATATCAGAAAGAAATATATTCCACAAGGACAGAATTTCAATGTCGCTTTGGTCGCAAAATTATAGTACATATATAGCACTCCCGCCATTTATTACAATTTCAGTATTTTGGACCACAAAATTCCAATAATCGTGTATTCCATTGAAACTATATACCCTGAATAAATTTTCATTCTTGTTCATTCTCAGGAAGAACGGAAGATTACATTGGAAAGGGAGACATCATTGCGATTATTCATATTCACTATACACTGCATCGTTCCTCTGAGATCAGTAAATTGGTTTTTCAAATAGAACAATTTATATATTTTTAAATTCTCCATTGTTTCAATAGGAACATTTCAAAATATTCTACATCTATATTATTGGCAGTTGTTTTGGAGTCATTCGAATTATTTGAAGAACAGTTATCATACAATTTGGGATTACGACAGAATATATTTAACCATGACAATGCTCATGAGTTTACATTATTACGGAAGAACAAAAAAATAAATATTGACAATGAAATATTGACTGTTGCATTTATTCGTCATTCTTTCAAGTTATTCTTGTGCGATAGCTGAACAAATGAAGGGTTCAGTACGAATTTGGTGTGAGTGAAAAAATATAACCTCTCAATACCCAAACAGATTCTTACTTGAGACCTAGTTCTTTGACTGCATAAATGCCATAATTGGCTCAATGACACTCTTTATCTTCCACGTCTTTCCAGACCAGAAGGTCATCAAAGAATTCTACATGAAATAACACAGAAATAATTCAATCCTTCCCAAAGAGTATGGAAAACAGAACGAAAATTCAAAGTTAGCTTCGGAAATGACGATTTGGCACTCATACGTCATGATAACGATGTAAAAAATACTGGTGCAGTCACTGATGGTGTTTTGTTTCGTTAAAAACGCTAACGCCATTTTCGGCTATGATGGCCTAATAGTTATGAAACTCCCCAGAAGATGGTTACATTTTTACAGATTCCTGTACAAATAGATGTCGTTTCGAGATTGTGATTATGTAGTTCGATCTAAAATTGAGAAGTAACCTATATTACTACTTCTGAATCAACATTTTTATAACACTGATTGTGCAATTATCAATAATACTGATTTTGTTTTCATTTTTGTGTCGCCATCTAACAACTGACCCTTGAGTGATTTTCTGCTATAACGAATAAAATGCTGTTATCAAGTTATCTGTACGTTAGAGTTCTGGTTGAAAAAGTTAGATAGGCGAATAGGCAGAATAGCTCCACCAGTGTTCTGTACATCGTTGTCATTATATATCAAAATGTTGGTATTGAGAAAAATATCGATTATGAAACATTTGGGAGTGATAATAGACCAGTAACTGCATTCAAAAGATCACTGTACTTATGATCTGAATCAACCATATTATAAAATATATCCCGACGTTGACTATTGCAGTTCACTGCCATATTTTGTTAGCAATGAGAATCTGAATAGACTACAGATGCTGCAAAATGAAATATTGAATAATAACAATACACCTTCTTCAGTGCAACACACAATCAATGTCTCTAATGTCTCCTGAACAGAGGATCACGAAAATATCTGAGTGAGCAACTGATTTACATACACTGATTTACTTACTTATAGAACTAGGAAAAGTGCATCGGAATTTTTTTATATGTTCGAGTACTGATTTATTGTTCGTTTGATTCAATTCGACAATCTTCTTGGTCGTTTGAAGAATTGTGATCATCTTATCCGAAAGAAAATATGCAGAATATGTCTTTTAAACTCTCTTAAGGCTTGCAACGTTCATTATAATCACATTTTAATTAAATTATAATTATATTATCACTAAGAAAAACTCCCTGTTCATGCTTATTGAGACTCTTCAGATTTTGAATTTTTGTCTTGTATTTTCGTTTTTCGTACTACTTGTGTGAAACCACCTCGATCACACCGTATTGGACTTTTGTTATCTTCATTGATTATATCTTTGCTTGTATTGGTTCGAAAGAAAACCGCAGATTTGGTGTGAGGAGAAGTGACAGGAATTCGATTTCATGCTCTATGTCTAACAAATGACATCCTGGCGCATGCGCATCAGCTGTTTTCACTACGAAAATAATGTAATTATAATGCATAGTTGAAAGTTGGCCAACTTTTTAGTGGACTAATGTAATGAAAATGCACTAATGCATTGCATGAACTCGCCGCATCAGTATTAGCGATTCAACTTTTCTTAATCATAATATAATTAAAATGTAATTATAATGAATGTTGCATGAACCAGCATTTAGTCATACTCGTGATTTTGTTCGTTTTTTTTGTTTTATAAATGTGATATACTTTTCGATTGACATTTTGTTGATTCGAAATTGTTCATTATAGTGGAGAGTGGAAATAGAGAACAAAATAGTTTTCGCATCGCCCTCGTAGAGACCGAACCCCTTTCCCGATTCACCAGAGAAAACGACCGGCAAGCGGCACGCGGCATCTGTTCCGATTCCCAATAATGTTCGCCACCCTACAGCATAGCAGGCAGAAATCATATTAAAATAGCTGGAGTGCACCCGGAGGTGTATTTGCCATCCACATACCTGCTTTATGTTGTGTCTCGGCGAAGGAATCGATACCACACACTAATTCGACGACATTCTTCGAGGAAACTGCCTCGTTGGAAGCGAGGAAACCGGTCTGGCCGTTCTCGATATCAAGATTCTTAGGCGCGAAAGCTACTGAAATCACTATCGCGACATGCGACAGGATTTGAGTCAGAATCGGAGTCAGAAAAGCTTTATTCCCATAGAATTTACAGTTCTCTTGACAAAGAGAGTAAAATCTTGAAAAGTAATATGAATTCAAAAATTGTGGAAGACATACATGAGTTAAAATAACAAACCACATAAAGAGTTCAATGGGAGGCCGAAATGGATAAAAACACAAATACATGAATGATCGATATTATCCAGAGACCAGGAGTCAGTTCATCCAGAGTGAAGCTGCTAGTGAGAAATTCATCAGTACTATAATAAGCTTTATCGAGGAGGAGTCTTTTTACTTCATGACGGAACTCCTTCTCGCTCATGATTTTCCTTATGCATAGTGGTAAGTGGTTGAATATATACTTCTTCCACTGTAGGTATAATGAGAATCCTGGAGGCTGATATATTTTCCTACGGCCACCCAGGAAAACAGCGCTTTTGTTATTCAGAAAGTAGCCCATTCACTATGGCAACGGAGGAGTCACAACTCACTAGTGTTGAAACATTTGAAGAAAGCAAGTTTGCAGTGATTGATGAATGTGATGATATTTCACCTGGAAATTTTCCTGCTGGTATCATCACATATGGTACTAACATTTTGAATCGATTTTGCATCCTTACCTTCGGGAAATGATTGAATCTACTAACTTTGTTCCTTCTACGAGATGCGTCTGGTAATGTGACCATCATCTCCTCCCTATCATGATTTCGATCTCTGTGGATATTATGAATTCACTATATTATCAAAGAACGAAAGGTAAAAAATGCTTGTATGAACTTATGCTTATATAAACTTATATGAAACATATTTATTATGATGACAAACAACGAAATAACTTTGCAGTTGATTCGGTTGAGTGAAGTTGGTTACCAAAGATTTGTAGCTGGAATAGCTGGAATTCATAGGCGTACATATTTATTTTCATGAAATCGACATCGACGAATATCGAAAGGCTGCGGTCGGCTTCTATATCGTTCCTGACTATTGTATCTTGGATTGCGTGGTAGCTCTCGACGATGAGCCTAACTTTGAACAACATTCAAATACGAGTAGGAATAAGAGGAGTATTTTGTGAAATTCCAATGAATGCACTCACACACCCCAGAAGCAAATTCCATAGCGCAAGTGTGATTCTCATAGAGCAAAATACCTTCGTATTTCTTGCCATAGGTCAATATTAATATTTTACAGAACTAGTGTGGAAAGTGACTAAATTCGCACGAGTTGATATTCAAAACGAGACGCATAGCGGCGAGTGCGGAAATGTACCGACTGCTTGGAATACAGCTTTCAACCAGTTATGTACACTATTTATTTTTCCTACGAACTTAAATAATTCAATCATTATTATCACAAGTTTTACCCATGTCCTTTGTCATTCATTGAAATTTCACGAAATACGCCTGCCCGAATTTATTCCAAGTTCCGCTCGTTCGACAGATACCAAGCTGCAATCCAAGATGTCAATGTCATTGTCTTTGGAACGATGTACAGAACACTGGTGGAGCTATTCTGCCTATTTGCCTATCTAATTTCTTCAACCAGAACTCTAACATACCGCTAACTTGATAACAGCATATCATTCGTTATAGCAGAAAAACACTCAAATGTCAGTTGTTAGATGGCAACGCAAAAATGAAAATAAATTCAGTATTATTGATAATTGCACAAACAGTGTTATAAAAATGTTGATTCAGAAGTAGTGATTTAGGTTACTTCTCAATTTTAGATCCAACTACATAATTACAATCTCAAAACGCCAACTATTTGTACAGAAATCTGTAAAAATCTTCTGGGGAGTTTCATAACTATTAGGCCAGTATGGAGGAAAATGGCGTTAGCGTTTCTGACGGAACAAACACCATCAGTGACTGTTTTGTACATCGTTGTCTTTGATAACCATTTCACTCAACTGAATCGATGTCAACATTGTTTCGTTGTTTGTCATCGTCATAAATATGTTTCATATAGGTTTCTGAGCATTTCTGACCTTTCGTTCTTCAATGATATAGCGTAATATCCATTGAGATGATGGCCACATTACCAGACGCATTTTGAAGGAGGAACATGATTGTATCGAAAATTTTCGCCAAAAATTTCGAAATCTCACTCATCAAACCTTTTCCGAAGTTACCTCATTCATGTCAGGTGATTCGTTACCACAATTACACGATAATAATATTGTTATACCCCATATTCATCCACATACGTTTTTGCCGAGATTCCGAATTCTGGCAATAAGAAAGCCGCACTTTGCATTCTGGAAGGGAAGCGCTCCGGGTTCCGGAGTTATGGAAAAGGCCTCTGTTATTAGTCAAGCGGCCCCGGAAATTAGACTGTGAGATATGTGCGGCCTCGCTAGCCATGTTTCACAAGATATACGACGTCGATAATGCCGAAGCTCAGTTTTAGAGACGTTCGTGAGCTTAATATCACAGAATGACATCTCGTATAAATTATATAGCGGCATAATAGATTTCGAGTTCTGTGCTAGTCGCGGGACGTTGAGAACACGGAACATACCGCAAGCCCCCGAGTCCGAGGGGGAGGGGGGAGGGCAGCAAATTGCTCACGTTCTCTCTTGAATTTGATAAGGTGGGTCCACACTGAAGAAGTATTCCTTAAGCAACTGATAATTGGCGAATATATTCTATGTGAACTGGTGAAAATTGTTCGAAGATATCATATCATACATTCTCTACTAGATCAAGCTTAGAGAGAGAGGAGTTGAAATGACTATAAGAAAGAGACGCAGCGATCAAAAATCAGCGGACTGTTGGCGTTATTGAAACATTTTGATGTGTCATGCCATTGTATTGGGATTTTTTTTTATCTGTTGACAACACGTAAGGGAGACCTATAATGTTCGAAGAACATCGTCTCAGCCAGCGGTGGAATTCTGGGAGAGTTGGAAGGTGTTTGGAGGTTGTCAGCATCAGGAAAGACTTCACTAGGCAGAGAATTTCACAACTTTGACGTTCTATTGATGAATGATGCTTGGTATAGCGATGTTCGACAGGTCTCGAGCCTGACAGTGTAGGGGTGACCATAAGTGTGTTGAAAACAAAGAGACTCGAGTTGTTGCGTGAATATTAAGAATTGGTAAGTATTCCAAGTTTGTTTAGCCGGTTCAGCTCAGGTCTTGTTCAGCCTATGGCTTTCCTAACAGATTGAAGAAAGATCAGAATATATCATTTCATGGGTGAGTGGCTAAATAATATTGAACAAATTTTAAAAAGACCCTAGTTCGCTCCTAGAAAAAGTTGGAGCAACACAAACAGCAGACATGAGAGAGGCAACCAGCAATGATCAACTGACTGTTGGGAAAATTGCACCAATCTTTGTTGTACATACAGTCGAACCGATTGCTCTTTATTATTTGTTATGTTTGTTTCCATGCTCATCATGAGTCGATGAGGCGAAAAATGTATTTGGGATTGTTATGTTATTACATTGGTAAAATTGAATAACCAATAAATTTCATCGATTTCTGATTTGAAATACTATGTCATGATCATTGATGAAACACTTATTGATCAACACTCACACTTTTCACCATATTTTACCATAGCTCTCTATTATTTGTTATGTTTGTTCCAATGCTCATCATGAGTCGATGAGGCAAAAAATGTATTTGGTATTGTTATGTTATTACATTGGTAAAATTGAATAACCAATGGATTTCATCAATTTCTGATTTGAAATACTATGTCATGATCATTGATGAAACACTTATTGATCAACACTCACACTTTTCACCATATTTTACCATAGCTCTCTATTATTTGTTATGTTTGTTCCAATGCTCATCATGAGTCGATGAGGCAAAAAATGTATTTGGTATTTTTATGTTATTACATTGGTAAAATTGAATTACCAATGGATTTCATCAATTTTTGATTTGAAATACTATGTCATGATCATTGATGAAACACTTATTGATCAACACTCACACTTTTCACCATATTTTACCATAGCTCTCTATTATTTGTTATGTTTGTTTCAATGCTCATCATGAGTCGATGAGGCAAAAAATTTATTTGGTATTGTTATGTTATTACATTGGTAAAATTGAATAACCAATGGATTTCATCAATTTCTGATTTGAAATACTATGTCATGATCATTGATGAAACACTTATTGATCAACACTCACACTTTTCACCATATTTTACCATAGCTCTCTATTATTTGTTATGTTTGTTTCAATGCTCATCATGAGTCGATGAGGCAGAAAATTTATTTGGTATTGTTATGTTATTACATTGGTAAAATTGAATAACCAATAAATTTCATCGATTTCTGATTTGAAATGTCATGATCATTGTTGAAACACTTATTGATTAACACTCACACTTTTTACCATATTGTCGATTTTCCCTAGAACGAGGTGTAACGAGTTTGGTTCTGACATGCACAAATCCTGGCAGGCTCTGCTAATGCTGAGAATTGAAACTCAAACAAAGCAGGGGTGAACACTTTGCCAAAATTTGGAAACGTGTGTATAGTATGGAAACCCCTGAATGCCTCCTGGACCTACCTGAAACGACAGTTGTGATTTCAATTAAACTCAGTATCTGTGGGCTGTTCGATCTGGCGAATTCAAAAATGGCATTGGCGATGTTGCCTGATCTTCCTATTCCTCTGTACGTAACACAACGATGCTTCCTCATGTTTTGAGTAGTTGGAATCAAGATTTGTCATTCTGTGTTTCCAATTAATGGAGCACTAAAGATTTAATGCAGTAATGGTAAAAGGGGTGATCCAATCGAATGAACAAAGTTGTGGTACGCACAGAAGAATGGGAAGAACTGGAAATATCGTCGATGAGATTTCTGAATTTGCCAAATTGAACAACCCCCAGATACTGAATCTCATTGAATCGTTCTGGCGATAACCCTTTATATGGAATTATTATCCTGAGATTTCTCACAAGTCCTTCGATTGTCCTTAGACTCTATGGAATGATATTATGTTCGAAGATTCTTCGTGATGAGATATCACAGCATCATAACCACGATGACTGGTACGATTGTATTTCTTCTGAACTGACTCTAGTATACGTATAGTGAACGCGAAAATGCAACACAATAGCGAGATCATCACCTCCCGCAGTAAATGGCGTTACTTCTTTATCACCATGCACAAAACCCGTCCGTTCAGATTTCCCTCTGTTCTCGTAAATTATCCGATAGGAAAAATCCCAACTTTGAGAGCGTTTTTAATAAAACCTTCTTTGAAGTAGGCACAATCTTTTCGGGGTCGTGTTGCTCGTTAGTGGCCTCTGACGGTAGCCGCTTTGTTCGAAGATGACTGTGTGGACTCTACAATGGTGGCCCTTCGTAGCAATCACGGCTTCGCCAGGTCCGGCCTTCCTACTGGCCACCACGTAAACAATACCATGTGAACTCCAAAAGTGACATGACTTTTCACGAACATAAATTTCACAGATAATTCAAGGTTACATATGGCGTAAATATTCCCACCAGATATTCTAGAAATAGGATCTAAAGATGTTGGTACTGACATTGAGTACTGGACTGGAACCGACACGTATAAAAGATCACCAATATCGCAAACTCATCACAAGGAACATCGGAACATCGGAGAAAAAACGTTGGGCTGCAACCCATCAATACTGCGATGGATTCACATACCAAGTTAGTGTTAGTGAGTCCGATGATCACCTACGGAGCAGTAGTGTGACACAGAAGAATTGAGCTCGTCACTACCAGAAGGACATTAGAGGAAGTGCGAAGATTGGCATATCTTTGCATGACAGGATCAATGAGATCGATTTCAACAGCAACACTTGAAGTCACTTTTGACCTCACACCTTGGTGGTGCATTTGGAGCACGTCTCGGTTAGCGAAGGGCGAAATAAAAGGGAAACTGCACACTGCGAAGGACTCACCCCAGACAGGAAAGGTTGGTTTCGAGGTTGGCTTTGAGAAGACTTATCGAACGGAGCTCAGCAACAACAAAGAATGGAACTCAGAATTCATTCAAGCGCTCGGAAAAAACACCATCGCTTGGTATACGGACGGGTCCAAAACTCTCGAGGGAACTGGAGTAGGAGTCTTTGGACCTCGCACCGATTACGTCGAACCCATGAGATCGATTCCCAGCATTTCAAAACCTCGACAGGAAATACCGAGGGATATAATATGATACATGGAAATCGTTATCTTATCCGAATAGTCGAGTAGAAATCGAAGCGTTGCGCTCTTCTAACCTAAACTCGAAGATGGTATGGGAATGTTTATGTGAACCAAATGATCTAGGCAATAACAACGAAGTGATCCTCCTCTGGATGCCACGACGTACTGGCGTGGAGAGACATGCACAAGACAGTCTGGCACGAAGAGGAGCATAAATGCCACTGTTCGGGCGGGAACCATTTTTCAGTCTTGGAACCTCTAATTTACAAGAAGAACGTATCTACCAGTTCTCAGGTGGATTCAAGGCATTGAGAAGGAGGACAAAGTTGCCACGATCGAAGCCAAGGCGCCATTCTGAATCTCTGAAAGTGCACTGAGCATTATGAGAAGTTAGAATGTCATGTTTGCTCATTGACTGGGCGAGATCTAACCTCAAAGAACGCAAAAACCGGCAGCAGCAAAAACTGGCATTAGATAAATCTTGCATGTCAGATGTGAAGAGGAATGAGAATGGACATGTCATGTTTGCTCATTGACTGGGCGAGATCTAACCTCAAAGAACGCAAAAACCGGCAGCAGCAAAAACTGGCATTAGATAAATCTTGCATGTCAGATGTGAAGAGGAATGAGAATGGACATGTCTTTGATGTGACCAAGGAAATTAATTGAGATGCAACTTCAGAGTACTAGGATTCAACATTGGAAAATGACACACTAGTGGATTGACATCGGTGAGTCCGGATTATTTGCTAAAGCAGTCATACAGCGAAGGTGAGTTATAGGACTTATTGTGAGCTTCTCAAGTCCAAAATATGTGGATGTTAGTTTTGTCATTTGTTTATAGGAATTCACATCCCGATTTCAAAATTGCAACGATTCATCACAAGATAGGTAACCCATAATCGAACTGGATAAATTTTTCAATCGGGATCCGTCTCTGCGAACCGGCATTGACTTTTCAATTTTTTCATGAAGCAACATCAGCATGGTCTCACTATGCAACGACGAGCTCAACGCTATTCTCTTTGACAGAAGTTTTTCTTTCACAATTTGCCATTTTTATGAAAAAAAAGCGCAGTGGGAGAGAGTGTTGTTATTCACGCTATCAAGGATGCATCACAGATTAGATAATAATCGTATCATCTGCAGTGAGATATCATTCGATCGGCCTGAAGTGGTATTTCTATGATAATACCGTTAAAGATATTTACTATTGGAATTTACTGACAAATTTATATCTCCAATAAGTTTGATGGAATGCTACAATCACATTATTACATACTTTTATCTTCAAAATCTCAACAGACGAGAGGTCATTGTGGGCAACAGTTTCACCTTCCAAAATGTAACTCATCGAATTCGATGAAATTATTATTTTATTGAGGTTTAAATGAATACAACAAACTACCTGATGATGTCAAGCAATCAAAAATTCTTAGAGAATTCAGGAGTCAACTTATTAAGTATATCAGATCCACATCACCATAACTTATATAATAGTTCCATCAACTCTTAATCTCAACTGATAAACCTATGCAATTATTAATTTTAAAGTATTATAATTTCATTTACCCAAGCTTGTGAACATTGTTTATCTTCATTTGTAAGTATTGTGTTAAATTAGTATATGTGTGAAAGGATTTCTTCCTTGTATTCAAATTTTAATTGTAATTTTGATTTTTACACAGTTTATGAACATTGTAAGTCTCTATTTGTAAGAAAATTCAGTTGAATTATTGGATATATATCAGGATTGTTTTCTACTCAATAAAGATTCATTCACTCATTCATTCATAACTTTACTATTTTATTCATACATCTGATGAGCAAACTTGATTGAACCCTCCTTTCCCTGTAAGAGGGGAAATGAATGAAAACGAAAACAATTTCAATAAAATCTTTCTGAACGTAACGGAAATCGCATCAAGCTGGCAGGATTGTGCCGTCGTAGGTTTATCGATTTGCGAGACGTCGATATTGACGTTACCTGACAAACTGACAGGTCGAACACTCCTGAAGATTGTGCTTGAAGTGTTCCCGATTGTTCCAGTATAGGAAATAGTATTTTCCTACGAGCGTGCGAGTTAGTACTTTTCCGCATGCAAACGTACACATTTCTGCACTGACAGCGGAAAAGTAAAACCACTCAAAAATCTCATTGGTAGGGAAAATTTATATGTTTAACAGTAGCTATGTATGTATGGAATGTGAGAATCCGAATGCTATTTTCTTGTTGCCGAAAGGGCGTTGCTATTATCTCTCTATAGTGTATTTCAACTCACAAGAACTAAACTAAACTAGTATTTTTCGAGTACAGATATAGTTATTTTCTTAACAGGGGCGAAAGTGTTCTCGAAATATTCGGATCTGAAGAATTGAAACGCAATAAAAAATATAGCATTCCATTTGAAATAAAAACATTTTCATTAATCAGCAAATCATCGATTGTGGCTTTCCAGAAAATTTCAAAGTGCTCATTATTGAAACCCAGATAACTTGTGATGTGCGCTTCAGATGAAACGTGCATGTACTTGCAAAATATGATTTTTTTGGTTCCAGCTAAAATTGAAATATCGGGAATTAGGATTAGAAGGTAAGAGAAAATACACTTGCAACGACTTCTCTCGAGAAATATCTCGAAAAAATGTCGAGGTGAGTTTATACAGCAATTAAAATAAAATAAGAAATGAAATAAAACAATTTTAATGAATAAGAAATAACAACTAGGTTTATACAGACGAGTAAAATAAAATAACAAATAAGAATTAATCGATGAAATCATGGCTTTTCTGACTATGAATTTTGAAGTTATGTTATCCCTACAAGGCGTTTTTGCATATACCAATATATTCTCGTACACATTAAACTTTTTGTCGCTTTCCATGGGACGAACATTGAAACGCCTATTACGCTTTTTATTTATTAAAGTAACAACCGCAGTGCTTGCCATCAACAACATCACTCCCCCTCACATAATATTTCTATCATTACATCATCGATTGTGAAATAATGAAGTAGTGAAAATATACTGAAAATGGGGCCACGAAATTTCAACCCACAAATATGTAATTTTAGGTGAGAGTAGATAAAATGACTTTCAATGCTGGTGTTCCACAAGGCTCTGTCTTGGCACCAAATTTGTTCTTGCTCCACATCAATGATTTGTTGAATGTGACCTCCAGCCCAGTTCATAGCTTTGCGGATGATAGTACACTTCATTCCGCCTTTTCCTCTAGAGCCCCTATATCATCCAATGAGGCCAGAGGTGCAAGGCGAAGACAGGTTGATGCTTTAAATGAGGATCTGACAAGAATTCTGAAATGGGGATCTGAGAATCTTGTACAGTTCAATCAACTAAAACTCAAGCTTGTATGTTCACCAAGAAGGCTGATCACACAATGCCCAATTTGATGATGTCGGGTACCACTGTTCCTATGAGGTCTCAATATCCATGCTGGGTGTCACCACCAACGGTGCTCTCTCATGGGACGATCATGTGAGGTCCATTGCGAAAACTGCTTCACAAAAACTTGGTTTTCTATTCCGTCCGAAGAGATACTTCACATCCCAGCAACTGCTTATGATCTAAAAAGCACAAATTCGACCTGTCCTGGAGTACTGTTCACATGTTTGTAGCTCAGCCCTCAAACATACGCTAAAGCTCTTAGATTCAATTCAGAAGAGAGCTATTCGCTTAGTCGATGATACAACACTCACCAGATCATTGACCTCTCTAGATCATCGTGGAACGGTCGGCGATCTATGCCTTTTTTATAGGTACTTTCACGGTCGGTGCTCAACGGAGATAGCATCTATTATGCCACCACGCGCGATTCCTAGTAGACAAACCAGACGAGCTCAAGCTGGTCACTCATACACTGTCAGGTTCGAGACCTCTCGAACATCGCTATACCAAGCATCATTCATCGATAGAACGGCAAAGTTATGGAATTCTTTGCCTAGTGAAGTCTTTCCTGATGCTTACAACCTCCAAACTTTCAAGAAAACTCCCTACTCACCCAAAATTCCACCGCTGGCTAACACAATGTTCCTCGAACATCATAGGTTTCCCTTCCGTGTTGTCCACAGATAAAAAAAAATGGACGTACCGAAAAGTCAGAATCTGTCAGAATGGAAAAGATTAGGGGAATGGGCACTATCAGTTTTCGAATAAAATAAAATGAAATAAAAAAATAAAAGATGACCATCTCTTTATGTTATTCTAGTTCTCACTTTCAACGTATCTCCTGTAGGAAAGCTCTTATGGCGATACCTAAGTTGAAATTTCTTATTTCATTCTAGTTCTCATTCTTTTTAGCTCTTTAATTTTTTTCATTCTTTATTCCAACTGCTGTTCAAACTCACCTTTATAATTCTATAGGGTGTCCAAATTGGCTGCGTTTCATGTTTGCCACCAGTAGTAGCGATAATTTTTGCGTGGGTGTACGAAAAATGAGCAGCTCCACTTCACATGAGGAAATAGCGCTGTTGCAGAATAATTATCGACACGAAAAATACCCGTTATACCTGCAAGCGGTGAGGGGAGAGAAGAAGAAGAGGGCCCGCTCCGAAAATTGGCATGTAAATACATTAGGAACACTTAATGTAGAATTAGGAGCACGACTCGGAGGGGAAATTGTGAAATTTGAATTCAGCGCTGGAAAGTGATTTCCGTTCGGTCACATGACATCTGCATTCATCAACGGGTGTAGGTATAAGCTTGTCGTTCCGATTTTTTATCATGATTTATGGCGCGCGGGTTATTATAGTTGAAAATGGAGAGCGGATATGGCTCTGATTGGCTGGATTGTTGGTTTGAGTAAACACAATTCGTGGCAATTTTTCATGAGCTAGACTGGGAATTTCATGTTTTATATTCCGACAGAGTGTAGTTCGTCCATCCAACACGATGACCGTATAAAAAATTTCAGACCACTTGAGCCATTTTTTTTATCAAGGATTATTTATGATGGTGAGAACCGCATATCCATATCTATCATCGACAAATGAAGAGCCACACATCGATATCAAAAGGTGTTGTGGATGGTTTTTGCATCATATGATATATCTCTGCCCAATCGATATCGCAGCATTCTTTCGAACATGAAATGTCTTCGGTGTCAGGAATACACCCTGTAGACGCGGAGCCATTACGATGTTCTGACATGTCTAGTGGAAGGGAATTCGCGGTGGTATTCCAAATTAAATTCTATTATGAATGCTAAGATTTAAGGGTAGGAAGTAGAAAATTTCAATTTGATAAAATCGTGAGTCAGGGAAGATGTAATAGCGGAACTTCCTGGTCCCAATAGTTAATATCACATTCTCCTTGCCAGGCGTATAATTTGTAACCCGCGTTCAATAGGACATCGCATTGAACGAGATGGATTCCGGGTCAAATATGAAAATAGCAATGTTGGTACTTATATGTTTACAGGGTTGGGATGAAGTATGGAACCAAGTAAACGAAAAGAACGATATTTATGAGAATTTGCAGGTGAGTGCAATGGAACAAAATGCATCTGATGTATATATTTTTTTGATAATATACTTCAATTCAAATGATGGGACACCCTATATATTTTCACAGATTTTGAGAGAGCTTGTTATTTTGAATTCATACATACTGAGTTCAGTGTGAAAAAAATGTGAAAACGAGGAATAAAGCACTTTGATCAATCTCCTTTGAGTTTTTTGCATTAGACCAAAAAAACTAATTAATGTTTTTTGTATGCATAGTAATAAATGAACGAGTACTGTTTAGTACGTCTGTTGTTCTCCAAGTGTCAAATTCTAATTGACGGAAATGAATTTTACAATTTGGAATGGTTCAATTAAGTGGAAAAGAGCGTATTGAAATTTTAATGATGTTCGGTTATGGTGATCGTGTTAGAACTCATGAAGAAAAGTGTCATATTTTTAATAATTTGCATCCGTAGAGAAATCCTATATCACGCTTAACAGTAACTAAAACATTACAACGTTTTAATTCAACTGGAATGGTATAGAATTTGCTAAAACCCGGAAGACCGCGGACTGCAACGAACGAAACTGTTGGACACTTTATTGCAATCGATTTAGAAGAATCACCTCAAACTTCCACCATAAATTTGGCACTTAACCATGTTATCAAAAAACTCGAAGGAGGTTGATTAAAGTGCTATATTTTTCGTTTTTGAAATTTTTCTTACATTGAACTCAGTATGTATGGATTCAAAATAACAAGCTCTTTCAAAATCTGTGAAATATATAGGGTGTCTCATTTAAATTGAAGAAGTTGATGGTATTTCCGGTTGAACCGGAAGTATATTATCCATTTTGTTCCATTGCACTTAGCTGCAAATTTTCATGAATATCGATTTTTCTTTTGAAATACAGGGTGTCCTTAAAAGGTCTTTACAAAAAGCTACCACATATTCTTCAGACCAAAACAATTCGATACAAGCAAACTTACCTCAGTAAAAAGTTGCTTAGTTTGGGCGCTAGACGGCTCTGAAGTTGAAATTTTCAAATCGATTTTGCTTCATAACTTTTGAACGGCTCATGAGATTTTTTTCAAATTTGGTACGTTGGCATAGACTCATCGGGCAATGAAACTCATATCATAATCATAATGAATATCATTCCAACTTGATTTTTTCAGTAAATAAACATCTAAAACTCCTACGCCAATGGAAAAAATTAGTTTCAATATGAAATCTAAATTATTCAACTCATTCACTACAAAAAAGGTACTCTTGACAAAAGTCGATTCCTCTCATGGTTTCGACAAAATTTTAATTTTAGTGATTTAGAGCATAATTAATAATAAAACGATTAACAGATATTTCATAAAAATTGTTCGAAATGTTCACCATTTTCACGTATACAAAGATTTATACGACGCAAAAAGTTGAAATGTACTCTTTGCATAACTTCTTCATCGCCTGTAAGATTATTCGTCGCCTGTTGGATACGTTGCCATAATTGTTCTACAGTATTCACAGGGGTCTTGTAAACCGTAGACTTAAGATAACCCCATACAAAATAATCCATCGGTGTTAAGTCTGGAGAACGTGGTGGCCAATTCACGGGTGCATCATTACCTCTACCTATCCATCTGTCTGGGTACTGTTGGTTTAAAAAATTCCTAACATCCACCGAAAAATGTGGTGGAGCTCCATCGTGCATAAACCACATATCTACCCGATGTTGGAGTGGTAAATCTTCCAACAAATTTGGCAACGTATTTCGTAGATGTTGTAAATACATGTCTCCTGTTGATCTTTGTGGAAGTATGACATGACCAATTATAAAATTTCCTATTATTCCAGCCCAAACGTTGATTTTGAATTCGTGTTGAAAATGGTTTATTTTAATGGAATGAGGATTTTCAATTGCATAAACGTGTTCATTATGAAAATTAGTTATTCCTCTTCTCGTGAAACAGGCTTCATCAGTGAACGAAATATTCTTTCCAAAGTTCAGATTCATTTCTCTTTGCAAATTAATGAACCTACAAAACATCAGACGACTTTGTGAATCATGGATTAATAAATCTTGAACTGGCGTCTTGTGGTATGGGTATAATAATTGTTCTCTTAGTACTTCATGAACGGCATTCCTAGAAACTTCTAGTTCATTACTTATCCGTCTAGTACTCAATTCTGGATTTTCTTCAATACGGTCTAAAATTTCTACTTCGACTTCGGGAATCCTTACATAACGCTGTCTTCCATAATCACCAGTTCTAGGAGCAAAATGACCGGTCTCCCGAAGACGTCTCTCAACTGCAGCAAAGGTTGGGTGGCTTGGTACGTGACGATTTGGAAACCTTGCCGAATACACCCTCACACTCTCTCGACCATTTCCTTGACAATATCCGAATACCAATAACATATCGGTGTATTCTTCATTGGTGTATTGTACGGCCATGATAAATCAGAAAAGTCCGATATCAACAATCAACGTCAATAAAACTCGACAAATCAACACAGATGAAACTATGGAAACCAAGAATGTGAATATCACTGTTTTCGAGCAGATAATAATAGTCTTCATAAAAAAAACCAGTGCTACTTATTTCCAATAGAAATAACCTATGCAAAAAGTACATCTCAACTTTTTGCGTCGTATAAATCTTTGTATACGTGAAAATGGTGAACATTTTGAACAATTTTTATGAAATATCTGTTAATCGTTTTATTATTAATTATGCTCTAAATCACTAAAATTAAAATTTTGTCGAAACCATGAGAGGAATCGACTTTTGTCAAGAGTACCTTTTTTGTAGTGAATGAGTTGAATAATTTAGATTTCATATTGAAACTAATTTTTTTCCATTGGCGTAGGAGTTTTAGATGTTTATTTACTGAAAAAATCAAGTTCTACGCCCATGGAATGATATTCATTATGATTATGATATGAGTTTCATTGCCCGATGAGTCTATGCCAACGTACCAAATTTGAAAAAAATCTCATGAGCCGTTCAAAAGTTATGAAGCAAAATCGATTTGAAAATTTCAACTTCAGAGCCGTCTAGCGCCCAAACTAAGCAACTTTTTACTGAGGTAAGTTTGCTTGTATCGAATTGTTTTGGTCTGAAGAATATGTGGTAGCTTTTTGTAAAGACCTTTTAAGGACACTCTGTATATTCACTTGGTTCCATACTTTATTCCAGCCCTGTATATTTCCATCTGATTTCGGGAAGAGATGATTTGATCATGCTTCCTCATGTAAGTACCTACTTCACAAACTTCATTTTAGTCAAGTAATACAATAGTCAATAATTACATGCAACAAGATTCAGAAATTTCTATACCTACTTATTGTTAGTGAAATGTGTGTGTGAAATGTTCCTCCATGGTTATCATTCATAAGTATTTGAGAATGACAATTTCTGGAATTATTCGGTTTCAATTATCAGTTTGAAATATGAATATTTCGTTGTGCAACTATTGGACATGTTGAGTTCTGTTGATGATGAAGAAATGAGATGCACTCCTCCAGATATAATCACAATATCATTACTGCTAGCTCGGATTTTTCAGCGGAAAAATCTAAAGAATCTTTGAAGTTTTATTAGAAATGCTTTGGAGACTAGTGAGACAAAAAGTTTGGTGATATCATTACTGAAAACGTACTACTCGTATATTTGAAAGAAAGCCTTCTACATTATGGTCAGAATATGCAATATGAACAAGAACGATGTAGATGTTTGATATCGTCCCGAATTATACAAAATTTTCACCAGAAAAGTTCAAACTTAAGGTAAATAGTTGATCACTGAAGTGAGTAGCTCACGATAATGATGTTAGTGTTCGCCTTTATCCACTTGTTTTTTGACAAAGCGAGTTGCAATAATTGGCAGTGCAATCCCATTCTTTAGAATTCCTGATAAGAAGACCAACAATAAGCAGTTTGAACTTTCTCGAAACGAATCGCAAAATATATTTTTCTTCGACCCCTCTTCATCTTCTAGTCGCCCTTGATTTTTTTCAGGATAATGTACCTGCAAATGTTCATTCTATCTTGTTGATGTGAATATAATTTCAGGGAAATACCGAGTGGAATTGTAAAATATATATACTGGATGCAGAAGTCAATTACTAGAATAACATGAATAGCTACTCAAATTCTGGAAGGACAACTAAGTACATCTGAGTACAACTTATGGAATACTATTTACAAAAATAGGTTTTAATTTAAGGGGTTCAGACTCCCTAGAAGTCGGGAAAAAATGAGAGAAACTGTTGGAGATGGTAGAGTAGTGGATAAATAATATCAGACGTATTCTGTACAGATTCGATACATTACTCCTAATCATCATAGGTAGGTGTGTTTTTTGGTCTGTCTTCTCTTTCAAAAATATATCTTCAGAAACGTTAAATGAATATCTGAATAAAATAAAAAGTAACGCAGTAGGAACAGACGAAATCTCCATTAGTATGATACAATTGGTGCAGTCCCAGTTAATCAAACATATAACATTCATTTTCAAAACATGAACATCTTTCCCTCGAAATGGAAACACGCCAAAATTATTCCTCTGGCTAAATGCAACTCTCCCACTAAGCTCTCCGACTTGAGACCTATAAGTATCCTGCCTTCCCTTTCCAAAGCCCTTGAAATGATCATGAAAGATCAAATGGCAGATTACATATATGCACATGAAATAATCACTTCTGTACAATCTGGTTTTCGCACTGAACACAGCACTACTACCGCTCTTTTGTCAATCACGGATGATCTTTTCAAGGCCGCGGATAATGGTGAAGTTTCCTGTTTAGTTTTATTGGATTACAGTAAGGTTTTCGATACACTTGACCATTCGACACTTTGTAACAAACTCAAATACTTTGGTTCTTCTAACGGAGCAGTAGAATTCATACGAAACTATCTATGCAATCGTACACAGCGCGTCGTCTTGGAAGGTATTGAGTCAGATGCATTGCCGGTTGGTTACGGTGTTCCCCAGGGGTCTATTTTAGGGCCACTATTGTTCTCTTTATATATTTCTGATTTTTTTGAAATTATAGAACATGCCAAAATTCATAACTACGCCGATGATACTCAACTCTATGTCTCTTTTAATTCTTTACTTGTAAACGAAACACAAAATAATATAAATAAAGATTTGAATAAATTATACGAGTTTTCCACCGCGCATAATTTACGCTTGAATTCAAAAAAATCTCAGGTCATGTTCTTCGGGCCGAGAAAGAAAGTGGACAGTGCTCGTGAAGATATGAAAATAAAAATCGGTTCTGATATCTTGCCTATAGTCAAGGAATGCAAAAATCTTGGACTGTGGATTGACTCTGAGCTGAGATTCACCAAACATGTCAGCCATCTTTGCCAAGCGTCCTTCAACATCCTCAAACAACTCTTTCCTAACAGACACTTGCTTTCCAAGCACTTGAAGCTTTCTTTATGCGAATCATTGATAATGTCCAAACTTTCTTATTGTGATAGCGTCTACGGACCTGCCCTCCTGAAATCTGATCAGTATCGTCTTCAAAGAATACAAAACTCATGTATCAGATTCTCCTCCGGTATTCGGAAATTTGATCATATAAGCTCTGTATTTAATAACTCTGGTTGGCTGAGGTTGAACGATCTTCGAAATCTTCACTTACTGTCTATTACACATAAAGTTCTTGTAACGAAAACTCCTAAATACCTGCATAGAAAATTGAATACTTTTTCGGCATTGAATGACCTCAGAACACGTAATAGACACCTTCTTGTAATTCCTCCTCACTCCACTTCAATTTATACGAAATGTTTTTCGTACAATGCTGCCAAACTTTACAATCAGTTACCCAATGAATTCAGACTATACACACTGAGTAACTTTAAAAAGCGATTGAAACTTCTCCTGAAGAATAGGCAGTTTTTGTTCTTACGTTGATAGATACCGCTCTGAATTCTGTTTTGGCTTCCCATGTATGTTTGTTATGTATCGATACAAAACAAGGAACTAAACTAGGTACAAAACTAGTTACGAAACTTCCCGCTTCTGAATACTGTATTGGTTTACGATGTAGGTTTGTTATGTATCAATACAAATCTAGGAACTAACCTACGTTCAAAACTAGGTACAAAATTATGATGACGTTTGTCTTCAATGTCGTTTCCTCTTCATCTTGTTATAGTAGGTAATTTGATTTGTAATTGTTAGGATTTATATATTTTTTTTTCACCTGTTAAAATTTTTTTTTTTTTTTATTATTTTATTTTATTTTTTGAGGTCAAGTTGAAAAACAGCTATAGCTGACACTTCGCCGATTCATCAGTCCGACATTTTGTTCTCTTTTTTTTGTAGAAACTGAAATGATGAATAAAGCCGCTTTATTATTATTATTATTATTATTATATGTATTTGGTTTGTTCCATGATATAACCTAACATCTTTAGACAATTATTCATTATGATTGTTGATGTGGAAATATGAATTTGCTACCATATGTAACTCCTGAGTTTCATTTAGTTTTCAATCCAATTTCATTGTTGCAAGTTGAGTCCATTAAGAGTATAGTAAGAGTATTATTGCAAATAGTGGCTTCTAGAGTGAATAATTTTCCAAAAATCATCGTTGTTCATTGGGCACTTCCATTACGATTTGATTACATTTTGCTCATCCCACTTTGTGATTGAGATACGATGAGTTCTGAAATAGCAGTTCATATTTTTTCTCAATATTCACCTTTGAACAAAAATCATTTGAAATCATGTTTCTGAAGATATGCATTTTCTAACTTCTCTTGCCCTTGTCTAATTTCGTGTTTTGATCGACGTAGAACACAAAAATACTACAATGACGATGTTCGACTGATTTTGTTGTAGTAGGAAACATACATACCTCTATAAACACTCACTCGTACTCCCATTGCGGGATGGATTTATTCGAGTAGGTGGATTTAAATCAGGTGGAGTGAAATGCTCCTGACACACAGAAACTAATAGGTGTCTGCTCGAGTAGGTAATTTCAGGAGCGTTTTCTTCGGAAGGCAAACATTCATTTTCGTGCCATTAGCTGAATCTTAATTAAATATTTTCCACGGCTGATATCTCTAAGTGTCACATAACTATGCAGAAGGATCTTCCCTCGCTCCTGCTCTTCACACCCGCCCATTTTCTGGATACTTCAATATAAGAACTTGCTTTCGTTAGGAATCTAGATGTTCATAAGAGGCATTCCTCTGAGAATCCTCAGATTCTCTTTTGGTTTTTCAAGAATAGAAATTGTTCTTGAGAATCCGCAGAATTGTCATCACTATGTATCAATTTAGGGGTCGCCACTTTCTTGAAAGTTTCAAGATCTGGTCTTGATTTCGAGACAAGATCGAGACAAGATAGTTTCAAATTTCAAGACAGGGCAAGAAATCGAGAAATCTTGGAATATCTTGACTAACAATGAAAACGATAATACGTATTTATTTGTGAGAATACATTTTGAGCCGGAACGATTCACAAGAATGTGGAGTAGAAATAATGAATGATGATACTGTCAAAACTGGCTGGTGAAGATGGACAGACCAATTTAAATTATTATTCCACTTCTCGTTCCAAGTCCACTTGACGCAGAACAGTAAACCTTGCTTCGATCAGGCTATTCTTGAGAAAACTCTTCGTTTGTCAAATAACGCCCCACGCCTCGCTTCCAACCCAGAAATTCCAAAATATCTCATTTCCAGGTGAATGATTTCTTTATGTTCTTGAGAACATTGTATCCATGTAACTGATTTTTCATTTTAGTTTTTGCCATTGGTACTGGTGTACACCCTGATTTCAAAAAAAATCACAGAATTCCTTTCTGCCAGTATTGCCACTTGTACCACTATCCTGCATTGATGGATGCTGCTGTTTTTTCCTTTGCTGCTGCTATAGCAGACATCTATCTACCTTCGGTTTCAGATTCAGTTTTGTTTTTCTCACTCGCACTAGTTTTAGTGGCATTAGTCTCTATGATCATTTTTTATTTACTAAAACCGTAGTGCTCACGTTTCTGTCTGTTGGTAGTTGGTGAATATTCTGAGCCAGAATCGGAGCTCAGCAGACGTATGGCTTACGAACTGCTTACGTATTGAGAACTCGAAATTTCTTGAGTCAATGACTAATCAACTTACAGTATTCGTGACTTGACATAATTTCACGACAATATCGAAGCAACATCTTTCTTTTTGAGTTAAGTAATGTTTCTCTTTTAATTTTCAAGTATTATGAAATATTCATCCACTCTCATGCTATGTTGAGGTTGTAGGGGCGACAGAAGATTCAATCAACCAGGTGGATGAATTTTTCATTTCTTCATGAAATATATATACATCCTTGATGACATACAACTGACGAGGGCATTGTCGAAAATCGTACATCGAGTTTGAGTATCTATGGAGTAGATGTTATGAAAACTCGATAAAATAAACCATGAGAGGAAGACATTCACATATTTTTTATAGCAGATAGCAAAGAGACTGGAATCAGTGCCACAGCAACAAGGACATATGATCTGAATTTTCTAAATCAAGAACCCAGGTTCACCCCATCATGTTTACGATTCGAAGTTTACCGACCGAAATCTCAACTCAAATCATCAGTTTATTTATGAGGAACTGGTTTTATCCAAAGATATGATATTATTCATTCTCTACTGGATGCACTCTTGCTCCATCGACTAAGAAAAACAAAGAGCTATCGATTTGCCTAGATGTGCAACAAAGAAAGATATATTTTCGCCAATAGTCAGCTGATCACTGTTGGTTGCCGATCCCTCTCGTTTGCTGTCTCTCGTTTGTGTTTGAATCGATTTTTTAACCACAGAAACATATAGTCAAATAGGATGTTCAAAGTGCCCTTTCTCCATGTCAATGCAGTTTCAACATTTTCGCCGCAAGGACTGTCGTACTCTTTCCAAAACATCCTCATTGGCTAGGATCCGATTTTCTGAAACCGTTGATCTGTAGAATTATTGCTGGTTCTTCAGAATAGTTAGACATATGGAGAACCTACTTCAACAAATATTCCGGAATAAAATATCTTATTTTCATTTTCAAATCATGATCGTGACAAAATAGAACATATGAAATCGTTTACCATCAGTTTACCATTATCATTTGAATTTTGGATCAAATATAGCTGATTTTCTTACCTAGCCAAAAAATCGATCGTTTTTGAGTTGTGTCAATGTTCAAAGGACTAGCGATATGTTAATAATGACTTTGACATACTACGCCCCATTTCATTTCGTGACATTTCTTTTCCAACTCCCAGTATGATGAAAAAAGATTTGATCGAAACTTGAAATTCAGCAAACATTCTCATCACTAATCCCAAATATCTGAACGACTCTCTTATTGACTCATAATTATCATACTGAAATTCGAGGCTATGCCTTTATTCAGTTTGAGTTCAGTATTCTTCATTCAGACAAATTTTAGATAGACTTTCATGAATACATTGAATCCTTCAGAATATAGTTTGAAGAAATTCGAATAATTTTTTTGCAGGATAGTATCTACGGAAAATTGTCATTCCATCCCCAATTCACTGATATTTGATGATGAAATTACGGATGGTGACAACGTCACTGAACTCGAAATATTCATCAACCCTACCAGCACAAATTTCTATCTCGGATTTCAAGAATAGGTGATAATGATCCAGATCCTCAAGATACTCTTGGAATCAGATTTAATCAAAACATCATTCTCGCCTCTTCGCTCACTCCTTTATTATTATTCTAGCATTTGTCGTCTCGATTCCAAAAATAGGAGATAGAAACAATGTGAAAAATATCGACCGATAATAACATATTCAGTAAGGTTTGATAATTTACAACAAATTGCCACAAGAAATAAAGAATACTAATGAAAGCAGGAAGTTTATCACAGCCCTTAAAAAATTCCTTATTGAAAATTGCTTTTATTCATTGGATGCATATCTCAAGATGTGATTTAATAAACATATCGAACCCTATTATGTATAGTACTAATTAGTATTGTTCTATTCCTGACCATTCATATACATAAACATTCATTTTATGTTATGTTTATGTAATTATATTGTGCCCTTGTCCTGTGATAATTTTTTTGTTCTTGTTGTTGTTATTTGTTGTTATTTATGTATACAATACTGTGACGTATCCAATATCATGTGAGTGATCGAAAGGACCAATAAAGATTATTATCATTATTATTATTATTATTAATTTGATTTCACATAGTGTGTTTATACTATCGGAAATTGATTAACGAGTTCATGTTGACTCCGTGTACAGCGATTTCAGCAAAGCTCTGACAGAGTTGACAACAATATCTATCTCATTTGGTGATTTGTTCCTTACGTTGTAACCTCAGGAGTACCCCAAGGATCCCTACTATTCCCTCTACTTTCCATAATCACATACAAATGTCATACAACTATCTATGATATTCAAGAAATTATGTATATTTTAGGCGGAATATATACTGTGTACTGTGAACTGGATCTCAGGAAATATTTGGAAGTAATATCTGTTATTCTGGGATTCACTGAATCGAGTACCAGCAATCGAATGCAGTTAGAATGAATATGGTGTTCTATTCAAAAACCAAACTTGTGCAATGCACAGAAAAACGTGCAAATCTGGCAACATTGTCGTTGCGATTTTTGAGCTCGCGTATTGAATTTAATTGGAATCACATTTGTCATTTCAGACATATTGAGGGGTTTCTATACTCTTTCCTAACCCTGCATATCATATTATTGTATCTGGTTCACCAGGTATAGTGATTTAGGTGGGACAAAAGAAACAAAACAAGTCGACCCGTCGTATTCTCCGACGAACCCCGTGACTATTTGAGAGGAAAACCCGATAATAAGAAGGCAGGCAGCACTAAGATGCGAAACATCAAAGCGCGTGAGACAGGTGAACGAAAAGGTATTGGAAGCGGTTAGCAAAATGACGGGCTTATGTCCGATGTACAGTCAAAGAACGTGGGCACGAGCAAGGCTCGCTGCCGATCCGTGTTAAATTGCCGGAAAAAGCAGAGGCATTTCCTGGGACCATCCTCGATTTCCATAATTTTCCGCTAGAAGAGACCCGCGATCTGGAGAAAACAATTTATTTTTCTAGAAAGTGTGGATCGATTCATTGTTCGCTAACCTAATAAGATTACAGACTCTTTCAGGTCTTTCGAACACGATCACGATAATATTTTTGCACTCGCTGGATCGAAAAAAAAATTGCGTCATCAACTCAATTGTGTTTTTCCTCTAAATATGGGAGTAGCATAATCACGGAGTTGATAAGACAGTAGATTTTTTGATACTCAGTGACTGTCTCTCCATCAATTTGTTTCGATTCTCCTTACGTTTTTCCAATCGAGTCTCAGTTCTGGAATTCACAAGGAAATGAATATGTGAGAACGAATATATGAAAATGATATGAATAAAAATGAAACAAATGGAAATGAAATGAAAGTGCTACAACAAAAAATGGGAATGTATCAGCGAGTAGCAACTCCCTAATGAATAATTCATCCAATGGAGCTCCTGGTATCCATATTCATGGGAACGAAAATTTAACGGTTAATATCAATATTAGCAATAAGTATTTCTGTGTATTGTTTTGCTGTTGAATTTTTGATAAATGTATTCATACTTTTGACGCATAACTGAGTTTTCAATATTTACAATCCGGTAAAATTTCATTACGGGATAGTAGCACGTAATGAAATATTACGTGCGCCTATCCTGTAAAAGTCTATTTTCCGGATTGAAATCAGGTACGTGAAGGTATGTTCTATGATACAGTATGAAATAAAATATCATTACTGTCCAGTACAGAAATCAGCCAGGCTATTTTTCTTCACACTTTTTGATTTCGATGCTATGGTTCATCGGAAAGTAACCTTATTGAAACAATGAGTCATGAAATTGATCGGTCTTGGGGATTCTAATCACCAGTACCAGTATCGAAAGAAAATGATATAAATGATATACTGATCTTACCTGATGGTTATGAATGAATACGTCCACTTACTTATAAGAAAAATATCCACGTAAACGAAGTAACTATCACATTGTCGTGTGTGTCCGTGCAATAGAGGAATTGCTTAGCCTTTCTTCCTTTACACGAATGTGTTAGGAAGGAACCGAAATGAATACCTTCAAACTCAACCTGATCGAGACAATCCAAATAGAGTACAGACATCATGCTAACTAGGTAAGAATTCACCCTTCCTTTCAGGGTTATCATAGTGGATCGCCGTTGACAAGCAGAGTTGTAGAAACAGTGCAGCCCTGGCATGGTATGAAGATGGCCCCAAGGTGGAAACATAAGCGGGTATAGGGTTGATTTCGGGCAATTCCAGACCCCTGGTCAGGCTTTGACCATCTTACAAGCTGGAAGAATGGCTATCGAAATCTGCAATAGAGATCTAAGGAAGTGGGCGAGAGAAACGAATGTCTATATGCTCTCTGATAATCAGGCTGAGACTGCAAACAATCCCTAGAGCAACTGATAAGAGGCTATGAATTGATTCTGATATAGTTATTAGGGATTTAACAAAAATGAATTCTTTTTCAATGAAGGAAATATGACAACACTCCTTGGACTAGAACGCTCTTGTGGAATATCAAAAAGTCATCAGGTGAAAAGGAACGAACACTTTGGAAGTTTGGAGTTTAACTGGAAAAAACCACCGGCTAGAAGTGGAACAAACAAGCGAGGCTTGTCAAGAAGACGTCAAATAATACGAACATGCTTCTAGATTCAAACCAACATGGAATGAGGCTTGTTAGTCACTTCCCTCTGAGCTGCAGATTCTGGGAATCAGAGCGACGTCAAAATTGTCGAGAAACTTACTTTGCGAATATAAATTACCGTGACCAGTGGCTAAATTACAGAAATTGAATTTTCAGCGCCTATACTAAGAGGGGGGTATTTCACAACGATGGTAGTGGTTCGATCGAAGATATTCCACAGGGCGATTGAGATTGCCTTTATGAGCCTTGATGTAGTGAGATATGATCAATTCAGATAAAGAAAACGAATGAATTATTCGCTTCGAGATGTTCTCACATTTGGATAAAAAATACGAATTTCCGAGCGTAACATCTCAGTGGAATTCAATACTATCCCACTTCTGGATATACCTATTTCTCCCGTCGCATATTTCAGAGAGAAAAATCTCATATAAGTTTGACGTGAGATGGCCATATTTTACACGGAAAAATATATCTAACTGGATGACAATGGAAAGAGTATTATGCCATTTCTGGGAAAACACATTTAACTTCTCCACATCATTACTTCTCTATGCAGGATGTGTGTGTTACAAATGTGCCTCTGAAATCTCATTAAAGTTTTATACGGAAGCATTGTGGTTTCCAGATCCTATAGTGTTTATTTTTGGAGATGGATGGGTGTATGTTTTTGCAATTTGTGATGTATCCCAGCTGAAGTTATTACATTTCACCCACTTGGTTGGCTTGCGCAAACGATATGCATTCATGAACCATTGAGAACTTGGCGACAATTTAGAATTTCAAGAGTTTTTCATTCCCGAATTTTACAGGAAGTATTCGTTCATCATTATGAACTACTCAGCCGATTATGATTCCTCGAGTCATATATATATATACACTTGTATATATATACAACACTGAATGACTACCTATAATGTTCGAGGAGAATCGTGTAAGCCAACGGTGGAATGTTGCGAGAGGAAGGTACTGGAATTTTTTTCTTGTATAGAATAGAAGAAATATTTATCGCGTTCATATGGGTACCACACCATATATGGCGTGAATGATGGAATTTGTATTAATGTTCTTTCATTTCATTCCTGGATATTCATTCTATAGATGAATGATGCTGGATAGAGTGGAGTTCGATGTGTGTTCGTCCAGTTTGTATACCTGGAATCGCTCGTGGTGGCTTCATAATATATAGACGAGAAAACCGTTGAGCACCGACTATTCGAAAATTTATTGAAAAAAATTGGAAGATTTCCCACCTTTCTACGATGTTCTAGAGGGGCCAATGAATTCGTCTAGTATTACTGACTAAGAGTTTTCTTCTGAATAGAATCTAAGAGATTCAGCGTATGAACTCCGAGCATGTGAACAGTATTCTAGGACAGATTGAATTTGCGCCTTGTAGGTTCGGCCTGGAATAGGTACCTCGTTTCACGGAAGAGAAAGAAAAGTACATGAGGATCAGTTCTCACATGGTCTTCCATGGAGCGCTGTTAGTCGTGCTTCTTTCAAGGTCGAATGATGAGAACATCCACGAAGACAGATCAGTATTCCAGAACCGAGACGATTGAACAGTCAAAGATAATCCCAATTAGAAATTCATGTGGAGAGAAAATGGTATAATGATAAGAAAGAAGATCTAACAAAGATAAGCATTGAACAAAAAAATATTAGCGCTCCAATGTAGAATATGTAGAAGATATACAGGGTGGCCCATCGAAAACGTACCACAAGGCATTACAGGCTGGGTAAGAACTTTTCGATAAAATCCGAAAACATATCGAGTTTGTTTGTCAGGGAGACACATTTTGACGTGACAAGAATAGTAAAACCTTCAACCCCCCAAGTAGGGGTGTCACCCCAACGCTGTTTTTGCCGATGCACACATTTCTTTAGGCTCATATTAGAGAGTAAAAAATGAATAGGAATCATTTCTTTATGTTTGAATGAGGTCAAGTGTTTACGAATTGTTGACTTTAGAATTTATTATTATGGTGTATTCAATTGCAGACAGAGTGGAAATCATTGAGCTTCTTTTCAAAAACGATGAATATGGAAATCGGATCGCGGAGTTGTTCAACCAATGGCATCCTGACAAACATGCCTCTGGAAAAATTTTTCGCGAATTGGTGAACAAATTTTGTGAAACAGGTTCAGTTCATAACAAAAAGAGAGAGCTTGAAAATCCAGTATCAAATGAACCTACGCTCAGTACAAGACAATTGGCCATTGCGACGGGTATGTCTCGTACCAGTGTCCAACGGGTATTGAAAAAAATACAAATTCAATCCTTACAAAATACGCTTAGTGCACAAAATGAATGAAGACGACTTTGATCGTCGCTTGCAATTTTGCGAAATTATGAGTGAGCGAGCGTTACACAATGGTAATTTTCTATCCAATGTGTGTTTTTCGGACGAATGTTCCTTCTTCCTCGATGGTTTAGTGAATCGCCACAATTGCCGGTACTGGGCTGACACCAATCCAAGGATTTTCCACGAGACACACACGCAACACCCCCAGGAGTTAAATGTGTGGGCTGGTATTTTTGGAAATGCCATTGTAGGACCTTTTTTTCTTCCTGGAAATTCAACAGGCGATATGTAATTGGATTTACTACAAAATGCCATCGACCCACCTCTAACAAATATCATTGAAAACGATCCCGCATACGATGAACAGGAACTGATTTACCGACAAGACGGATCTCCTCCTCATTATTCCCACAATCTGTGCAATTATTTACATGACACATTTCCAATAGAATGGCCACCTCGGTCACCCGACTTAAGTCCTTAAGATTTTTTTGTGGGGACACATCAAAAGCGTTGTTCACAAAACACCACCAGACACATTAGAACAGTTGCAACGAAGAATCATCAACGTATGTCGCGAAGTGACATCCCAAATGCTCCAGAATGTACGAAAACGGTTTGAAAATAACTTATACCACTGTATGCAGGTTGACGGACAGCAATTCGAACATTTACTTGACTAATAAATGAGTTTCGGAGTACAATTGAATCAATTTTTGCATTTCTCGTCACACATTTTTGTTGGAATTTCAAGGCTCCATTGAACTGAACGAGTGGATCAATTTCGAAAATGTGAGCAGCACTGTGTAGGGAATGACTAGCCCCTCCTAAGGAGGTATCGCTTGACCCCCTTCCCATTTGAAAAAAATGTTGGGGTGACACCCCTACTTAGGGGGTTGAAGGTTTTACTATCCTTGTTACGTCAAGATGTTTCCCCCTGACAAACAGACTCGATCTGTTTTCGGATTTTATCGGACAGTTCTTTCCCAGCCTGTAATGCCTTGCGGTACGTTTTCGATGGGCCACCCTGTATTGATGATAGCCGTAGTCGTATCTATCATTGAACTCTTACACATGAGAATCAAAGTCGTTAGCGATAATGTTCAGAATTCACATCTCTGAAAATTATCCGTGGTGAGAACCAATCATCGGGTACAAGTCTTTTGTCCAGTTTTCAGCATTGTAATTCAACTCTATTTGAATATTTTAACGCGAGATTTTCGTCCGTGATAGCGCATACTTTATGAGGGCTGCATCTTTTCAGCAGGCGGTGCATCGCAGCCCAATGAAGTTGTCGTAAATGTACTGATATAGAAGACGTGGGTTTGAATGCGATATCGTCCAACGCGCCTGGAATGAATGTATGGATAATTGGATGTTTTCACAAGGAATGTGCCATCGTCGGCACTACATTTTTGAAGTGAAACTCTTGATAAATCATCTCACAGTGATATAAATCATCCCAGCGATATCTATAGATATATATTAGATAGCCTAATGATTAGTCAGCGTGCGCCTCAAGTTGTGGCTTTGGTTTCGAATCCCATTCAAAGACAATTTTTTTTTATAATTGAAATATATGGGCTCACTTGAGACAGGAGGTTAGTTCAGGGTCAATTGCCGAACGTTACATCTATATTGGTATCTCTGAAGCGAGCATAGGTTTGTTGCTATCGCTAATATCTTGTGTCTTCCCCAAGTGCATCGTGATTTTTTCCTCTCTCAATGCCTGATATAATATGACTGATTCTTAGTGGGCTCAAATACATCGACAGTAAACGCTCCCCACTCAACTATATCCCATTTGCTGATGGAATCTGGTTTCAAGAGATATTGAGAACTTGTTCACTCAGTCAAATACCTAGGCATCTACATTTACTCTTCCTTTCTGAGATGGGATGTACATGCTCGCAATATTGTGAATAAATTGAGAGGTATGATTTATAAATTCCAACAATTAACTGGAATCCTAACACTGCACCATCTCAAAACCATCTACTATGCATTTGTGGAATCCATTTCACAATATGGTATCATAGGTTGGGGTGGTATTAGAAAAAAAATTTCGCAACCAATCGATGTTATTCAAAAATGGATCCTCAAAATCATACTTAAGAAACCTCGCAAGTATCCCTCAGACCAGATATTCAAGGATGTCAATATGAGGGACTTTTGACAACTCTTCTGTTTCCGAACCCTTTGTTTCCTGTACTTCAATTTACAAATAACCTACCTCATACCTACGGCACTAGACAAAATGTCGAATCTGCTATTCATGTCCCTTAGAAATCGCTTGTCCAAAGAAATTTTCACTATATAGGTTCAAAATCATACAATAAATTACCAAATGACTTTAAACAACTTTACTCGGCTCGTCTTTTCAAAATTGAACTGAAAAACTGGATATTGACCAATGGCATAAAATACTTCCCGTATGTTATTGATCCCATTTAGAAAATATGTATATTCACAAAAATGTATTAACTTGTATGTGTTCATTACTAATCTTCACGCTTCTGAAACCTCTTCAATTTCATAACTTCCTCTTATCATATAGTTGTAACAAAATCATATCATATTTCTTTTGTTAGTCTTCATAATATTGTTTCAGTTAGTCCCTACTACAGTTTGAATATTTTAATTGGTCACATTTTCAATAGTTTATTTCAACAGATTGTAAATACCCGAAGACAAGTTCTTGAATGAACTTAGCCGGGCATCACTCAATCCTGTTTATTTACTATTTCTTTTCCTGTAATGAACTAGCGATTACCATTTACAAAGCACAAATTCGACCTGTCCTGGAGTACTGTTCACATGTTTGGAGCTCAGCCCCCAAAAAGAGAGCTATCCGTCTAGTCGATGATACAACACTCACCACATCATTGACCTCTCCAGATCATCGTAGAAAGGTCGGTGATCTATGCCTTTTTTATAGGTACTTTCACGGTCGGTGCTCAACGGAAATATCATCTATTATGCCACCACGCGCGATTCCTAGTAGACAAACCAGACGAGCTCAGGCTGGTTACTCCTACACTGTCAGGCTCGAGACCTGTCGAACATCGCTATACCAAGCATCATTCATCAATAGAACGGCAAAGTTATGGAATTCTTTGCCTAGTGAAGTCTTTCCTGACGCTTACAACCTCCAAACTTTCAAGAAAAATTCCAACACCTTCCTACTCTCCCAAAATTCCACCGCTGGCTAACACGATGTTCCTCGAACATTATAGGTTTCTCTTTCGTGTTATCCACAGATAAAAAAAAATATTATATTTAAACCAATGTATCGTTCACCTTTTCGTAAATAAACATTCATATCATTTCATTGAGATCAACCGTTCTCCACTTTGAGGTGAATACGATGCTGCTACCTGGAACCTTTACCTTTTTCGTATAGTACTCCATTAAATTAAGTGTATTGATAAGTGTGATTGTTTTTCCTGGAGTTTCAATCAGGACAATAGCCAGAAGTTTCCATCATCACATCTACTGTATAGATTTATTTTCCTTGTCTGGTTTGCAGTTGCATGCTATTGCATTGGATTTGAAGTTTTCAAAATGTGTGGATCAATTATGTTGAAAATGTATGTCCTGGTTTTCGTTCTGAAGCCACACTATGAGTCTTCGAAATTGCTTCGAGAACACCTGCATTTTTCAATTGAAAACTTGGAATTTCAGGAAATGATATTATTGTGGATGTCCCTTCCAGGGCTTCGTATTTATCTGGAAAAAATATGACAACAAAGTGACTGAATTTCGTCGCTATTCTTAGGAATAACGAAAACGTTAGAGTGTGAATTGAAGAAATTATTTTTTCAGATTTTTTCATGGAACATTTTGGGATCAGATTGCCTGTTCTAATACCTCGAAACAAATTCGAGGGAATAGAGCGACAGCTTCTACTCGGCATACTTTGTCTTTGTGGGGGACCTTTTTGTCCTCAGGATTTAACCGCTCAATCTGAGCTGGCTGTTTAAGTGTCCTCCTATTTGTGGTAATATACAGACACTTGTCTATTGTTTTTGTGAATTCGAACGGTAATAGTGATATTCTCGAGCTTTTGTCAGACGTTTCTCGGTTTCAGCCTGAGACACTCATGGCTGAGTTATGGTGCTTCTCCGTGAGGATTATTAATTTGTGATGAATCGCAGACCGAGACAAAAGTTTCATTTCAGTCTCTTCTCATTTCGAGTGTGAGGCATCCGTCTTTACTTACTTATAAGGAATGGATCACTTTTTACCGGAAGAATGAAAGAGGTGATAAATATTCAGACAATAGGTTGAGAATAATGTTGAATTGAATATAGGCGGTATTGTCCGTAGATAACTACGAATTCGTGACATTATATTTCAGGAACTTTCGGATATCGGAAAAAAACTAATTGATCAAGACGATGCCTGTTAACTTGATTTCACAATTCTGTGGAGAGAGTTTGCACAACTTTTGTATCTTCTTAAGGAACTTCAACAATTTCATCAATGTACAATGTTTTTGAAACATCACATTATACGAATAATTAGCAAAAAATAGGAGATATGCTGAAAATACTCCAACGCGATAGACAAAAGGAATAGCTATGAGAATCATCGGTAATATTATCATATTTACAACTTAGTTGGCGGTGAAAATAACATGGAAATACTACTAGGTGACTCCATCCAGTAACACGAGCATAGGTATAGAAAACAAAATTTATTATTACAAAATATATTGGTCAAACTCTTCAACATTGACCTACAGCAACAATAAATCTGTACCGGCGAGTTCCTCACGCAAAACGTTTTCGCGGCATACCGGTCGAGCCTGTTGATGTTCGTAACACTGAACTGGGGTTCTCTTCCATGGAACACTTTCACTGTCGCTTCGAAATTAGCTTCTGGATTCGTAACGATGCTAATCAAAACATTCTCTTCTTTGCCTGGCTCGATGACAAGCGACTGGGAATGACTGATAGTCTGTAAGGTATATCTGGCACAGCCACTCGAATCGGATCCGTAGGAGATGATCTTTCTGTTGATGTCGTCGACGAAGAACTCGGCTGCTTGTTTGACAAGCGGCAGGTCCTTGTGAATATCGACGTAGAGAGAGCATGCGCAATAGTGGTCTGGAACGCCTGCTTGGTCACAGGACCTAGCAGAGCTTATTCTCTTGAAGAGGGATCTGCATTGGGGACAACCTTCTGCTTGTTTTTCGGAGAAGTTCGGGTCTGAGAGGAAGAGGATGTGCTGGAGCGTCATGTGGAGATCGTACGGGGTAGTGAGTTTTTCCGAGTTGTCTACCAGGTTTTTATATTCCTCCTCATAGAGCTTCCTGTAAAATGATAAAGGGGCTGTAACATCGAGGGTTGAATGAGTATGAATTTAGGAAAGTAGACGACTTATGCAATGAAGGCAAAACAGGAATAATTCAGCATTTGAGTTCTGCAACATTTTGGATCGTATCCCAAATTCCTGAGTGAAATTTTCGACGAAGTTGGAAAAGTATCCAATGGTTCCAGGTGGTTCCAATGGAATTATGCCTGTTACATTACATAAAATGATTTGAATAAGTTTATTGGCGGATGATTTCGGTATCAGATTGAATTCATCGACGTATATAATAGAAACGTTCATAATAAAAAAATAATAATATAATAGAAGATGTTCCATGAAATTGTGTGAGAGTAGAATGAGCAAGAATTTTGATGAGAGTAATGATATTAGGATGAAAATTCCACACATGTGATTTTTAACCAATCAGAACGTCTATTTCTGTCAGATCACCATAGCAACGGATGAATTTTATCGGAAAATTTCTCCTGGTGGGTACCCAACAGCGAATTATACTGGAAATTTTTTTGACTTGATAAAGACGAAAGTTGATGTTGTTGGAAACACATTTGGTGTGGTATTTTCTCACCGAATACCACACGCGTTCGAATTAAATCCGGAAATAATTCGAACTCTAGTGGTATTACTTGTGAAAATATGTCGAACGACAAAATGGAAGCCTTGGTGACCATGGTGAGCAAACCTGAGCGGCATTTGTTATGATTGTTCGTTGAATATTATGAATCATTGAGTGTGATTATGACAATATAGATGATCAGATTGTGTCTCACATGATTTTGATTCCTCTTCCCTCTTTTCTTGGCTGATAGTAATCGACTCATGCGTCATTTCTTCTCATTCTGGTTCTCGAGGGAAGTTCACGACTGCGATATAGACAATCCACTCGAGTTGTACAGTATCTTCGGCTAATCGTCAATACTTCAGTTTTGCTATTCATTCATATCTTCACGACTATTGATTTGAAACTGATTAATTGATTGGAATCGACTTTTTCAAACCGAATGGTGATTATCATGGTAAAGGTTAGTACAGGGACTGTGATTGATTTGTTCCATATCTTACACTGAGCGGATATGAATTCGTATCCACTCTTTCGATTGGAATTGCCTTGTTATCTTTCCACACATTGTTTAGGAATATTTCAATATACGAGTGGGAGTGAAGCAATATCATTATAATCAATACTATGTTATCACTATGTTACACATATCATATACGTATTATGATCATACTGTCTGTAAGTTCTTCGAGGAGGTGGTACATTCATTTTTCAGCTTTTGATGGGATTTTCTCTCCTCGTTTCTAAAAAATAGAGTAGAAGTTATTAAAAATTATGTAGAAGGCATTTTAGAATTTTTGGAACTATGTCTCAAAACAACTTACTTTCAATTAGATCATGATTTTTATCAACAAAATTTTGGTATGGCCATGGGTTCACCATTATCTCCTATTCTAAGTAATATATTCATGGAAGATTTTGAAGAGAATATTGTGAAAAAATTCAGTAAACAACCAAAGACTTGGTGGAGATATGTGGATGATATTTTCATTATTTGGCCACATAACCGTATGGAACTAGATAATTTTCTAAATTATATAAACAATATCGAACCAACAATCAAATTCACTTTAGAAATCGAATGTAATAATCAATTACCATTCTTAGATGTCCTCATTAAAAAATCAGATAACAATTTGATAACAAGTGTATATCGTAAAAATACACACACCGACAGATACCTCAATTTTCAATCGAATCATCATACAAGTATAAAGAAAGGAATAATCAAATCACTTCATGATAGAGCCAAATCCATATCATCGAACCACCAAATTTTCAATGCCGAAATGAACCATATAAAAGATGTTCTACAACTCAACACTTATCCGAAACATTTCATTGACAAAACAATACACCAAATTGAGAACAGACAGAATATACAACAAACACAAAGACAACCAACACTGATAACAAATGTGATCCCATACATTCCCGGAATATCTGAAAAAATTAAACGTGTTGGTGACAAGTTTCGAGTGAAAACAGTGTTCAAGACAGAAAATACAATGAGATCGATTTTGACTCATACAAAACCGAGAAATGAAGAACAGTCATCAAAAAATTGTATATACAGTATACCATGTGTTTGTGGAAAATATTATACCGGTGAAACCAGCAGGCCTCTATCAGTAAGGATGAAAGAGCATAAGAACAATATAAAAAGAAGATATACTGACAAGTCAAAATTAGCTGAGCATATCCTTACTGAGAATGGACAACATATGGCCGATTGGAGTAATATTAAGATCATAGGAAAAGAAGACAACAACCAGAAACGGAAAATCAAAGAGTCTGCTTGCATTCTCCTGAACGGAGACAATAATATTGCTTCTTGTTCAGTTGATATAGATAGAACTTGGCATCCACTTCTGAAACTTGAATATGAAAATGGAAAATTCGATATCAATTAATGAAAACACCTTGTAACCAGAATTCCTCCGTCTGCCAAATTGTCACTTTTCAGTGTCAAAATCGGAAACATCGAAAAAAGTTTACGAAGAAAAATATTTCAATTGTGTTGAGAACGGGAGCAGATTCGTTCCCGAAACGTCCACCAAGATAAGTAGAGGTTTTATTCTTATTAAATATATTTGTATTTCCAAATTTTTTCAAAAACAAGGTGTCACTAACCAATAGAGAATTTCTCTTTTAGGTATCTAAAGGTTTAATTTCAAGCGCAGTGACATTTTGGGACAGATCCTAAATCTGTCCTTACTACAAATATATTGCAATAATTTTTAATAACTTCTACTCTATTTTTTAGAAACGAGGAGAGAAAATCCCATCAAAAGCTGAAAAATGTATATTATGATCGTTTGAAAATCACTTTTTCCCACATTTCCACCTTGACGAAATACCAATGGAACATGATATACCTTGGTTGGTTATTTTTTCCAATACTAGAGAGTTTATCTGTTCAGTAAAATGACACACCATTACGTTTCTGATAAAATATCATAGAAAACACGAAGTTGTCCCAGAAGTTAGAAATTAGCTAGAAATCTCATAACAATATCTGTGCTTCATGCCACAGTTTAATAAATAAATAAATAGTATTCTCTATACCGTGTTCATGCTTTCTCGTATGGTACGTGTCATTTTGGATGTTGGTGTGTCAATTTAGAGGAGGAAAACATACTCTGGTATTGTGAGGAATAACTAACCAAGGTGTTATGGTCCACTAGCGTCGAATCAAGGTGGAACTATGAGAGATGGTAAATATGGTAAATAGATAATTGGCCTTTTTTACGCTCTCCGAATCTGATCTGAGTTCTTCCAAAACTAGTCCTGAAAACTTCTATCGACTCACCTAAATTTTTCCGGTATATGAATATAAATGAAAGGCAACCTTTCTTCTAGCCATCCCGTATGAGTAAGTCTGATCTTCCCGAACCTAAAACCATGGTCGCTGAAGAAGACTACTATGGTATTTTCGAAATGATGATCCTTTGAAAGTCTCTCGAAGAACTCTGCAAAATCGTCATCCATGGACGACGGACAGTTGACGCCTTCGTGACTGAAGTTGTTCATCCAGAATAGACCGAAACCAGGGGTGGATTCTTTTATTGATAACAGAAAGTCGGATATCAGGTTCATCATTCTCATTCCGGTTTTCTCAGGACCCGTGCAGTGACTTCTCAGGCACAGATATTTTGGGGAAAGTTGATCTGTGGCTAGGAAATACGGCCTGAAGTAGTGATCAGTAGGAGGGGTGGTAAATCCTACTTTGTTGTAGTTGAATGTACCTGCCAAAAATCATCCAGCACTGAATCGAGTATTCATCTGGTGAAAATCGAGGTTTAAATTCAGAAATCTGTGGAAATGATTTAGTACTTCAGTGAGAATATCAGGTTGTGTCTATATTAACCAGGAATATCGTTGATACAACTGTGAGGAATCCAACATCTCATTATTCTGCATATATCTCTACATTGATCTGACCCAGTTGTATTTGACTATGAGATAGAAAGTTATTCTCTAGGCAGACCATCTAATTTTGAGGATTTTGGAGTTATTTTTGACCCAGAGCTGTCTTTTGAATACCATGTAGACAATATAATCACTTCAGCGAACCGCATTTATGAATTTCTCCTTAGAGTAGGCCGGGACTTAAACCATATAGATACATTTGAAACTGTTCATTATGCTTTTGTTGGAGCTTGAATATGCATCGGTCTTCTGGAATCCATATTATCAATTGCACATTTATAAACTGGAAGCAATTCAACGGCTCTTTCTTAAACACTCATGTATTGAATTGGCACGGCGCACGAGACTTTATTGTCAAGCTTTTTCAGCCTGGACACAAGAAGGATTTGTCGTGAGAGTACAAGAAGTGTCAGTACGCTACACAAAATAATTAACAATGGAATTATACCTCCACATTATCTCACATTATTATTATTACAAAAACTGTCCACAGTATGTGTGGCAACTATAACTAACATTTTCTACTGTAATGAGAGGCAAATTGAGAACTACTTTCAGCAGTAGTATTCCTGCGTTAGTTACAAGCTTTCCTCAATTTTGTTATTCTTATTATGCAACTTGTGTATTATTCTAAAGCTGTTTCTATTGTCAGAATCAAAGGTTTTGCCTTGTTATGTAATTGTTAATTTTTTGTAGAACAGTGTAAAATGAAATGAAATGAATAAAATGAATGAATAAATAGATGTCTTCTATTGTGTGATGTGTTCAAGGCAACAGATATTATATATTGTTTCGGATCCGATACGGTTCTGAATCTAGTACCATTGACAATTAGATGGAGTATCTGTTTATTTTCGAAATTATATATGAAGGAGCCAGAGCTCGGAAACGAATACGTTTAGACAAGAAATCAAATATATATTGTACGACAATTAAAATGAACCATCTATGAACGGAATATGCTCCTCAAACATTGATGAAAAATAAATGCCGCAAGTAGAAATATTTGGGGTACCAACTGCTGATGGAAGTTGAAATGTGTCGAAATTTGTATACAGTCCCACAGATGGCACGTTACCGTTCGAAAGATAATCTTCATATTTTGGGAGTAATGAATCCGTTATAGAAGACAATACTGAAAGCATAATGTTCTTGATTAGGTACTGTAGGCGATTCATGAAAATTTTCTTCTCTCACGTCTTGGCGTTATCATTACTTATACGCCTAAATCTTCTGAACCTAATCGTGATTCAAGCCTTATTCTTACCAATTCGTGGAGTATCTTCCGCATAAGCAGTACTATAATTCTGATCTTTGTACCGGTTCCAAATGAAATCACAGCTCTCAAACCCCTCCCTGTCGTAAGGATTACAAACGGTTGAACCTCCATCATCGAACTTGATTCCGGCCAGTACGGCAATCAAGTTCGGGTACGTGTTGTCCTCGATTTTATTGTACCCTTTCAGGCCAATCCATCCGTTTCTCTCGCAGAATTTCCGGGTTTTCGGCATGGTTCTCATGAGGTTCGACCTTGATACCCCGTCGATTCCGATTAGAATGACGTTGGGATCAGCTGCATTACTGACTGGTTTTTCTGGCGGTCGCATGATGTAGTGGACGTTCTCGTAAACTGGGCCAATAGCTGTGGAGCATTCCACCTTGACTATGTTGGATTCGATGCGAACGGCTCCGCTGAAGGGGTAGCATTCTGTAAAGCTGGTGAAGGTTACTATGTAGGATATGTTGGGTTATTAGTTTCAACTGTACAATGTAACTCGAATTCGACCTCCACCACTGTCATTCCGGAAACCACAGGTGATAAAACAAAGTGAGGCAAAGTTGAGAAGTTTAGAATAAACAATGGTTCGGAACAATCTCTCTGGAAATACCAAAGTTTATGATTCCGATTTTTTCATCTTCCAGTGTTATTTAATAGGGAAGCCAACAGGTAAAAACGTATTTTCATTGCCATCTTCCACCTAACTAGGCGGTGATGTTTCCAAATTCACTATCCGACGTTTGACACAGATGAAAATAGTGATTTTCATCGATGTATAATTCCTTGAAAGCACAAATATTTGAGTGGAATTAATATTACTTTAGTTGGTCTTGGCTCCATTCAAAAACATCATAGATAGATATATGTTAGACCTTCATGTCGAAAAGAATAGAACGCGGAACAGTGAATGTATTTGAATTATTCATATGAAATCTCGATGAAGCAGTTTTCTTTATTTGAGAAAAGTATTTTCACTTTAATGTTGTGTGGACCAATCTCGTTTGACAAGTACTGTCATCTAATGGCTATAAAAAAACCTTCGAGAACTTTGGCTGAGTTGTCATCAGTTTCAGTCAAGTAACGCTAGAAAAGAATCATTGGTTTTCGGAACAGCGCAACTTTGTCGTATATCCTGTGATTACCAAGATCGCAATGCTAGGAGACCGAATTCAAATTACCTTGTTTACTAGAGACACCTTAGAAATCTCGTTCCTCAGATATCTTTGTAAAATATTTCATTTCTATATGGTCATTATACATATTTGTTTGCTATATCTTGATGAAATATATACTGTACATGGCGAAGAAGTCGTGCACTAGAAATTGCCGGATAGTTGAGTATCATACGATCTCAATTATTATACAATAGTAGTTCATGGAGGAACAGCAAATACACCATATATCCCTTAACAAACCAGTACCTACTGATTGGTATCAGAATGATTGATTCGAAGCTATTCTATACGATTTAAGTTGTATTCACTGATAAACCACAGTTTTGTCAAGATAATTCCACTATCATTTATTTGTTCAGAAGGTGAGGTATGATATAGATTGTTCGTCATATCGATTTCCATACGTTGGTAAATAGAAACAGTCGAATAGTTTCATGATTATCTCGATAGCACCTACGTGTCAAAAAATGCTGAAAAGTGCATGAATATTGAATGTATATGTACATTTCTGAATATGTAAATTAGGCGTCAAATCAGACTTTTCCCTCAACCTATTCCTATGTGTATAAACCTGAAATTTCTACACTGATTTCGAACTGACATTCTGTAGAAATACTATACCTGATATCATCGTCGATATGCTGTCCTTGCTGCCTCCTATTTACGTCTCTGTAACAACATTTCACATGTAAGTAGCTATAATCCCACGTGGATTTTTTTACATGCAAAGTGAATTCGCTAGAATTTCGCCGGATATAGGTCAGTAGAGGTTTATCTGTACAGGAAATTTTCCTCACGGTGTACAAGAAGGGGACTATTTCCGGGCTATAAACGTCCAAGTTGCTGATTCTACAACCTGGTGTATCTATCAGGTATTTTCCACCTGCAAAAAGAAAAACTAAGCAATGGGATCGCTTCAGTCTGTATACAGGCTGAGAGATACGAGTATATGCTATGGTCAACAATGATTTACTTTTATTGTGAATTCAGCTAATCAGTAGCCTCGTCTGTAGCTGTCGAAAACTAACAGAAATTGAGCGAATCTGATGATAGAACTCAATTGCAAACTACCAAAGGATTAATTTGATGAATTTGAAGAAAAATGAACGATGAAATTATCATTGTATACTCTTATAGAGTCTACCGGAGAGCAGTCAAAGTCTTCAATAGGTCGAAGGAATGCATTACTTGAAATAGTTTCGAAGTTCAATCGTACATAAGTTCAATAATAATATCAGTATGGGCACTGTCCTCTGATAAGAAAAAAAAATCAATGATGAACCAGGTATTAGTATTGAGATGAATGATTATGGACCAGAGCTCAGACTATGGTGTTCACAGATTTGAAACAGATTGATAGGAAACTATTACGAGAAAAAAGTTACCTGAATCTGAACTGTTAGTTTCAAGTCAGTGGTCAGGTTTAGATCAAGACACGTTATACAATATTATTGGCAATACGAGTGACTGGAATGAAGAAGATGGAGAAACAAATCACAAATTGTACAAATTCACAATTACAAAAATTCTACGTACAAATTGTATCTTATCCAGATTATGTAGGAATTTTAACAAGGACAAATAACATTCTGGAAGGAGATATCAGGAAAATTGTAAAAGACGCTGCAAGGAAATGACTGGGAATAACTGAGATAATAGTGCATAATTGAATTTGCAGAACGAAACAAAGGCGGGTATGGTAACTTATGAATGCGAGTTCAATACTGAACTTTATCTACAATTATTCGAATGACAAAGCCGATGACATGCAGTGATTTCAACTGTGTGATAGTGGATAATATGACAAAACTATTCAGTCATATTATTTTAATACATGATCGTTCTTTCATTATTCCTGCATTGCTCATAATACCCTTCTTGTGGCAGGAAATCAGTAAGCTAGAAATCAGAATAGAAAACTCAATATCACTTTTGTGAAAACCCTAATTAATCGCCTGGATTCTGCAGTAGTCTATTCTTATTGTTACTCAGCAGATTTTTGATAACTTTCATTTTGTTCACAGAGTAACCCTCGACGTAACCCAATACTAACAAAAAATCGATAATCTCGGTTATTTCAAATAGAATACTCCGACGAATGCCTTATATTTTACATCATCTTCAGAAACTACTCTTACTTTCGTAAAGCATTTCCTATTCATAAATGTTACAGTTACTGAGTGATTTCGTATTTTGAGAATGAAAATGTTATTTCCGACAAATATTGTAAGATTGTTTACTGTAAGAGATGACCATGTGCGTGCTCTGTGCATCTTCGTAAAATTGAATCCAAAGTATCAATTTATCATAGTGTACCTATACAGAAACAAGTTTCCACTTACGGTCAGCTTCAGATACATCCACAATATCGTCGGCGATCGAAGACTTATCCATGAATATATTCTGATCATACATCAAATAGATCACATAACATGTCACAATGAATAGAACCACTTTGATGCTGTTCCGCAAATATTTTCTCATCTTGTGCACGGTCACGAACACACTAATTCGACCGTACTTTCAGTAAAAGTGGCGGTTTTTACGGCTTCATTCAATTGATTTAGAAAAACGAGGACTCTCCTCACCTCGGATCGAAGTAATAATAGCCCGGTTTAGGAAACCGCGGATTGTTCGGGGTTTGTTATTCGGAGGTTCGGCTCGATACCCGCATTGTTCGAATCGCACTTGATTTTTCAATATGGTATGTGGGCGTACGTCGTAATATGATTTAATGATATTGCAAAATGAATTATATTCGATTGACGGATTGAAGAATGTTTCCTGTCATCAAATACAAGATGAGCTGGAATACACCTTTATTAAAAGAACACAACTCGAGAATGCTCATATGAGGATGATAATTATATCGTTCCGTTGCTGAGCAATAAAAACAGATTGATTTATTCAATGCTATGATATTTGTTTACGGATTAGTAACAGCCTGTCAACCGCTATTGAATATTTCGAGAAAAAACGATAAATTTCAGTGTTCAGTATGATTGATAGATAAGATAACGAGTGATTCATTGAAAATAAATCAATTTAGACTGTAGAACCGTTCAGTTCAGGAGATTTGATAATATATACTCTAAAATACAAATATTTGTTCGTGTTTATCATCCACACAAAAAATGTCTTATATATGTTAACAGGATTATTTCTGAATTTCTGATGTTCTTCTCATAAATATTCAACATTCATAATATTATGTGATACTGAGTATAAATAATTTTGATACGCTTTCTAATATTTTTGTTGTTCCACAAAAACTGCTGCATACACAAAAAAAAACGTGAAGAAATCCTAATAATAATCGAAGTGACTGAAAAGTCAGGACCGAATTTAAGAAACAATGCATTGATGATGGAGTCGAAAAAAAATCAATACATAAATGAGACATAGTTGTTCGAGGAATGGAAAACGCTTGGAACAAAACAATGAAAATTACATGTTTCTAGAAAAATATGGTGATTATTGAATATCATTTCATGAAAAAAGATAAATCATGAATCTTCGTGATTGATTTTCTATCACAAAAAGTTCCAGAATATATGTTAATATATTTTTTCAAATTTCACACTTGAAATTTGTTGCAAATTTCACACTTGAAATTTTCCTGAATACCTCCGAAACCACGCAAAATGTGGCAATGACTTGAAGGAATCTGGAATGAGGTTCACAAAAGATAACTTTTTCCTAGTGGATAGAAGATGCTGAGTCTTTGGGGAGATTGCAACAGTGTAGGCCTGTATTTCGAATATATTTGAATTCCAGGAAGTAAGGTGAATGGACAAGAAGAAACAATAGGAATAGACTGAAACAGAAGAAAGTTTAGTTAGGATAGTGGGAGTCACAAAAAGAATAAGATGACGAGATATCGAGGAGGACAAAACTAAAACTACAAACAGGGAGATGAGAGGAAGTCCAATACAAGACTGGTTTATACAAAATTCTGAGAAGAGGGAGAAAATATGCGACAAACATACCGGGTGTCCCAACGAAACCTTTCCACCTGGATTTACTGGGAAATGACAAATTATTTTCGGAAACGCTAAAACAGGTCGATTTTAATTTCTAGGGGGACACATGTTAGTAATGGATTTAGTCGAACAACTTCATCCCCCGGACGGGGGCGGCTACCCCCTTGCGAATCATCATAGGGAACGTGGATCGAGTAATACATCATCTGAAAGCTCTCTTTATTCTCTATCCAAACGTGTATAATTTTTTCAAAATCGAATGAATGGTAATTGAAATTAGTGTTGTTGACAGGTTCAATGTAATTAGTCAATATCTTACCTGTTCTTGTTCAAATTCAATTTATTAACTATTTTAAGACTCATTGAGTGGACAGATAGACAATGGCAACATCCCATCCGGTCAGGGAACCCAGTCACCCCACGAAAAACGAAAACAAATTAGTCGAAACAAAGTAAGTAGCCAGGCTGGGACTATTAATTGTTTGATGTGGTATTTTTGGCAAAAATATTATTGGACCACTTTTTATAGATGATAATTTGAATGGACAAATGTATTTACGTATTCTTGAGAATGCCATCGATCCCATGATAGCGGATATTATCGAAAACGATGGAGATTATTCGGCAGACAATCTCCATTTTCAACAAGATGGAGCACCACCTCACTATGCAGTAGCGGTTAAAAACTTTCTGGATGAACGATATACCAATCATTGGATAGGGCGACGAGGACCAATTGAGTGGCCAGCTAGATCACCGGACTTCAACCCGTTGGATTATTTTTTAAGGGGGCATCTCAAAAGCAAAGTTTTTGCCACCCCGCCAGAGTCACTAGAGGATCTACGTGGTCGAATTGTAAGCGAGTGCGGCAGCATAACTCCAGAAGTATTGGAAAACGTTCGTAATAGCTTCGAAAGTAGACTTTATCATTGTATGGAGGTGAGAGGGGCTAATTTCGAGCAATTAATAAATTGAATTTCGATAAGAACAGGTACGATATTTATCATTTAAATTAAACCTATTACCACACTAATCTCAAGTACCAGTCATTCAATTTTGGAAAAATAATAAACGTTTGGATAGAGAATGAAGAGAGCTTTCAGATGATGTATCACTCGACCCAAGTTCCCTATGATGATTCGCAATGGGATTCGCAGGGGATGAAGTTGCGTGACTGAATTCATCACTGACATGTGTCCCCCTAGAAATCAAAATCGACGTGTTTCAGCGTTTCCGAAAATAGTTTGTCATTTCCCAGTAAATCCGTGTGGAAAGTTTTCGTTGGGACACCCTGTATATCTCATTCGACTATAACACTTCATAACTCTATTATTGTGAAGTTGGGCGTTCACTCACGGAACACCCTGTAATTCCTGAGTAGACCAATGGCACTGATCGTGTACCTAGTAGAATCTCTATTCTACTTCTCTTCCATCTTACGAATAAAGAGGTTATTAAGAAATGAAATTTCATGCCTGATAAAATTTGTTCCTGCATTTGCCAGACATTCAAATATTTCAGAAATATTATAGTACTTTACGCTTCCTAAAGTATCATATTTTATGCTGCTAACGTGACTTTTATATCATTTTGCTCCATATTAAAACGTTACACGATGAGTATTCATTGTGCAAGCATAACAAATTGATGTGATATCTTAGTATTTATGTATTGGAGAATGAGGAGACATTTCCGTTATGAATCTGGATGAGTCATAACTCTTTTCTTCTACGTATATTCTATCCAACTTCATAATACGAGGTAGCCATGAAATATGTTCTCTTCAAATTATATGTATTTGAAACTTCAACTACATACTCATGCAGTGCCGGACTTAGTGGTAACTTTTTATACTATTAGTCGCTGTAACAAAAGGACGAAGATTTTCTTATACATGGCTCGACAGGGCGGTTCATCCTGAACAAAACTGTGGCACCTCTTCGTAACATTCAACGTAACTTCAATCAGATTTTTTTTATCTTTTGACAACACGAAACGGAAACCAATAATGTTTGAGGAACATCGTGTAAGTCAGCCGTGGAGTTTTGGGAGAGAAGGAAGGTGTTGGATTTTTTCTTGAAAGTTTGGAGATGGTGAGCACCAGGAAAGACTTCACTAAACGATGAATTCCAGAACTTTGCCGTTCTATTGATGAGTGATACTTGGTATAGCGATGTTCGACAGCCTGACAGTGTAGTGATAACAACAGATAATAATAAATCAGGTAATAATAATGAAGAGACAGTGTCTTGAATCGCCTATAGTTTATTTACTTAAAAACAATAATATAGTATAACTAGTACTATATAGTATATATATAGTATAGCGTTGATGAGTGATCTCGACCCAAATCCTTCCGATCAGCATGTAGTCATCTTATTCATCGATATTTTCAATTATCACTGATGGCCCGCTTCTACTATCTGCAAATAGAGTTTTGGTCCTAATATCGAACCTTGCGGTACTCCACATTTGAGAGTGTCTCTTCGAGATCGTTCGTTTGAAGTTACACACTTTGAAGAAGATGGCACCTCCACACAAATCCATCTTTTTTCTAGGTATGACTCCATGCACTTCAGTAGTAGTAGTCATTTATTTTTCATCTTTCGTGTGGGATTTTCTCTCCTCGTTTCTCAAAAATAAAGTAGGAGTTATTGGAAATTATTCCAATATATTTGTAATAGTAAGGACAGATTTGTGAGCTGCGCCAAAATATCACTGCGCTTGGAATTTAACCTCCAGATACCTAGAAGAGAAATTCTCAATTTTTCAGTGACACCTTGTTTTTTGAAAAATTTGGAGATACAAATATATTTTATATAAAAATAAAACTTCTACTTTCGGGAACGAATCTTCTCCCGTTTTCAACACAATTAGAACACTAAATCTCCGCAAAATTTTTCAATGTTGAACTGTTTTGACACTGAAAAGTGACAATTTGGCAGACGGAGGAGTTCTGGTAACAAGTTGTTTCCATTAATTGATATTGAATTGCTAATTTCATATCCAGTTTTGAAATGAACAAGAAGCAATATTAATATCTCCGTTCAGAAGAATGCAAGAACACTCTTTGATTCAATTAAATATTGTGATCATTATAATCGCTCAATAAACTCAAGTCTCAATAAACGGCCGATGGAATTGATTTATTTTCAACGATGATATTGATTTGTTCCAAAACATCATATGCTGCATTTTCTGTGTCCATTCAATCACGTAATCCGTATTGTTGTGAATACATTGAACTCATTCACGCCGACAATATGTATCTGTTGTTTTACTACAGCTTGGAGGATTTTCGAGAAAACTGATAAAGAAATCGGACGATAATTAGTAGTTAAATTAACGTCACCTTTCTGGGTATCATTCTGTATATTTCTGATATGATTGAAAAAATGCGTCCCCGAAAACATTGATGTGTCCAAGGTTTTTCGCACGAAAGTGGAAAAAATCTGTAAACAAATGAAATCTATAACGAAACTGCTCGATTTTTTGTAGGTATAATATTTCCTGAAAACTTTTCATTCACATTTTACTATCTGTGAAATACTTCAGATTTACGCAGATACATTATATTCATTGTTTCATGAGAACATGCAGACTATATCGACGTAATGATCAATAATGTTGTTTTAGACCACATCACGATATCACGGTGTTACTATGATGTTTGCTCTCATGCAATGTCAATATTTCTACATCATAAAGTGGTTGCGAAATTGGCTTCCATTGGATCAATTTGTCAACATATGATTCAATAACTGCGATAACAAATTGACAATATAACAGTATAATTTTATGGGTACATCATCAAAATGCTTTGGGATATTGAGAATCAGATATAGATGTTCATGTCCAAGTAACAAAAGAACACTTCCAAGTTGGGAGCAGGTGAAAATACTTACAGAATTAATTATCAGATGTGATCCAGTGAAATAACCTCTCAATATTATTGGACTGTACGAAAGCGCTGAACGGACTTGATGATTTTTTTTTATAATTGCCAGTTTGAACTGGCAATTATGGCTAATCGCCAGTTCAAACTGGGGATTATGAAAAAAACATATAATCATGTTCATTCAGCGCTAAACGGACACTATGGATTTTTTCATAATTGCCAGTTCGAACTGGCGATCAGGACTAATTGCCAGTTTGAACTGGAAATCATGGCTAATCGTCAGTTTCAACTGACAATTGAGGCTAATTGCCAGTTTGAACTGGCAATTGAGGCTAATTGTCAGTTTGAACTGGCATTTATGACTGATTGCCAGTTCAAACTGGCATTTATGGCAAATTGCCAGTTCAAAGTGACATTTAGGGCTAATTGCCAGTTCAAACTAGTGATTAGGGATGAATGCCAGTTTGAACTGACAATCATGGCTAATTGCCAGTTCAAACTGACACTGAACCATGGGTTTATGGAAGGAAGTTTCTATAAATATTTGTCGAAACATGCTTTCTAAGGAGTAACGCCCCTCCAAACAGGGTCCTGAAGATGGTTTTCCCTCAATATTTCCGAAAACGTTCACACTTTTAATATTGGATCAGAATTTGAGCTCAGAATTTCATTCACAATTTCAATCAGGGGCATACCATATCAGAGAAGTATGCTTCCCTTAGGAAGCAATTATTCATTGAAACTTCTTTCATAAAATATATAGATATATAGAAAATATGCACTGTTGTTGAAGATGCGGGCAGATATATCCAAAAATAAATGAATATATTCCATACCTAACGGAATAATTAGATCAATTCACTTCCGAGCTCACCATGAGTTTATTATGTGTTCATAATCTGGCAAATTTCAAACAGTTGGAGAAACTCTCGTATCCTGATTACCCTGTGCCAGAAAGTATTTCATACAGTTGCTCCGTTTGCACCAATGGATTGGTCCATTAGATCAGGAACGGCTCTAGAGTGAATGACGAAACTAATATATGGGAGTTGCGATTTTGTGTAGTATTTTATCATCCACCTCCTTCTAAGAACGATAATAATGATGATAATATGTTACATATAATGTTATATATTATATGGGCAATATGGAGACATCAAAACAAACATTTTTCATTCAGTAAACATATATATATATATATATATATATATATATATATATATATATATATATATAAAAGGATAGAAAAGTTTATTTGCCCAAGTAAGGCATAAAATAATAACATCGACAAAATACACAAACGAATCTCTAACGTGACGCAAATGAACAAACATAGTCACAGAGACCGGAGGTCTGTATGTGAACAGATTTGTATGGATATAACATACATATACATAAAATATACTTGAAAAATTGAACATAGCACTTGTCTGGAAAAACAAATATTCTGTAAAAATAAACTATCTCCGTAACAAGATTTATAATTTTCCAGAAATGTATAAAATATATCTGAACAAATTGAATTCAATTAATTTGTTGAAGGACATATTTGAAATGACCTTGGTAGAGACGAAACACGAAGATTCATAGATATCTCACAGTACCATTTTTTTCTGATAGTCGCCATTAATCATCTCATTCTCATCATTGGAACATCATCCACACACAGATTTTTTTGTTCCTGTAATAGCCAAATTCAGGAATCGAATTATCGAGTTCTCGTGAAACACATGTCACGAATATTTATTTATATGGTTGTTGTCCATGCACAACTTACCGAAGGTTTATATGGACAAAAAACAGTCATTGTTTATTGTGACGTATCATATGTTATATCGAATGTAATTATATTTATTTGTGGAAAATAAAATATTATTGAATGAGACGATTGGGCTGCTGCTCTACAGCCCAGAATTATTTCATTTTGGGTTATCTGAAATATTTAGGATTGTTCCATACGGTCTGCAATTCAGTGAAAGCTACGGTGCAACCATTGAAGCAAATAGTCAACATTTTGAACAATTATTATGAGAGTCCAAAGTCAAAAGAGTGTGGTTTTATGAAACCACGATGCAAGTGAAACTTTTTTCTGATCGTAGGTCTGACAGCACTTGGGGGAGACACAAGATCTTAGTGATAGTATCAAACTTATGCTTGCTTCAGAGAAACCGACATATATGGCAATAAAAACGTTCGATAACTTACCAGTCTCGATTACAGGAATAGCTTCTCCTCATTTCTCTCATTCTTTCTCATTTTTGAAAATGAGGTCAAACAATTTTTCCAAACCCACGTTTATCACGACACCAGAGAATTTTTCAATGACCACATTCGCATCGCTTTTATCATGATAACATTTACATCTTTTTTTCTTTCAATTCAATTCAATTTCAACTCTCTAGTCATTAACTAACTCATATATACAGGGTGAGTCAAAAATGTATACCGAGCTTTCTGGGGGTGATAGACCATTGAAAAATAAGTGTAGTTTGATGATTAAACTCATGGCCCAAAATGCATATTAAGGGAGATATATCCTTCCAAAGTTGATAAAATTAGAATAATTTCTCCGCATAACTTCTGAACGATGAAAGCCACCTGATTGAAATTTTGTGCATGAATGTATGTTGTCAAAATACATTTTTTCGTCAAACTTCCACATTTCTGATATTGTTATAAAGGGTGTTTTCAGAGGGTGAGTCATGATTTTTCGTAGAAAACTTTTTTCCCTGTATTATTTTCGGTGCAAAAACAGGAGCATTCGATGGAGCGAAGAAAATTACATGAAAAAGGTGATCTTATTCAAATACAAAAAATTGAGCCGTTCGTGAGATATTTGAGTTTTTGTAGTTACATGATATCAGCAGATTGATTTTATTCATCGCGAGATTCATCGGTATAACGATATTTCAGCAGCATTTGCATTTCCGAAGCACTCGCCAAGCATTAGAAGCATATCAGTTTGTTCAGAGAACGAATAACCTGCCATATTTCTTAAAATCTCAGTTGATAATCGCAGTGATAAATGACACAGAAAAACCACACGAACAAATCGACTACAACAATGTTGACTCGAATGTTGATGACATGAACGTCAAAATTGAGAACAAAATCATTCATCATGGCTTGCTAAAATATTATTACCGATGCATCTCGCGATGAATAAAATCAATCTGCTGATATCATGTAACTACAAAAACTCAAATATCTCACGAACGGCTCAATTTTTTGTATTTGAATAAGATTACCTTTTTCATGTAATTTTCTTCGCTCCATCGAATGCTCCTGTTTTTTCACCGAAAATAATACAGGGAAAAAAGTTTTCTATAAAAAATCATGACTCACCCTCTGAAAACACCCTTTATAACAATATCAGAAATGTGGAAGTGTGACGAAAAAATGTATTTTGACAACATACATTCATGCACAAAATTTCAATCGGGTGGCTTTCATCGTTCAGAAGTTATGCGGAGAAATTATTTCAATTTTATCAACTTTGGAAGGAATTTATCTCCCTTAATATGCATTTTGGGCCATGAGTTTAATCATCAAACTACACTTATTTTCCAATGTTCTATCACCCCCAGGAAGCTCGGTACACATTTTTGACTCTATTTTTGTTTTCTCTCTATTTTTCATTATTAATTACTTGTCACTACTGTATCAATTTTTTTCGCATATGTACTCATTGCATCTATTTGATATTGTTTTGATTACTTTTTGTTGATCCTATTTGAAGAAAAAATTTTGAGGCGATTTCATAAAAGTCTCACTTCAAGAATATTTCCTTCTCAATGCCAAAACAGCTCATTCGATGACATATTTTAACCAAACGAAATAACTTTATTTTATTTTCTATTACCTCTCAAAGTTTGGTAATATGTTTTTGTACACTGTGAATATTTTCCAATCAGGAGTTCCTTCGGCCTCTCATTAGTCCTTGTTTATGATGCATGTCACAGTTAACACTTCGATGGATTTGATTTATATTCTCACTGAGGAGACTTACATCTCTACTGTTTACGTGTATGACAGATATACCAGTAGCTAATTTCGGTCGAAAAAATGCAGTAGTCGATTAAAAAGAAACCGATGTTCTCTCAAACAGAGAACACCACCAGACTGCAAGCAAATAGTTGCAGATTACGTCAAGGAAATCATTGAAATGTGTGTATAGCAGGAAGGATATGATAGCGATGAAGTTGTATTATGTTGGTCAGCTCCACATTCTTGCAAAACGGTGACAATTTTGAGTACAGCGACTAATAGGCGTATCAGCATCATCCAAAATTAATTGAAAGTGCCCTGGACCTTTCCATGTTGAAGAATTTGGTCTTCGATCTGATAAAGTTGGGAATGGCATCACACATCAAGTAAAAAGGGTCAGCTTCAGGTATGAAGCAGCGTCATGTCAGCAACTTCGAAACGACTTACATGTCTCTATTTTAATTTTTGATATACTATCAACTGACATTTCTTTGGGACAGATACAGGATGATCAATTTTCTGAATTCTGCACCACCCTATATTTGTTTCAATCAAATGACAGTAGGTAGTAAATCGAAAGTTGAGACAGGGACATGTATGCTGTTTTGACCAATAATGAATAGTTTCGACAAAAAAAATCCTAAAGTTGAAAAATCTCGATTTTTCACACCCTATATCTCTGTAATCATTTCCGGTAGACCCCAAGTGTGGTATCGATGAAAACAGCTCTTCAGCGAGAATTTAAAAATGGAATGAAATACAGGTTGTTCCATTTGAAATAAGAAAGTTGGTGATGGCCACTGTCACATGACACACTCTATATAATCAAATTTTTTTCGAAAAAAAAAACCGACGTGTCCAAGCGTTCATCCCAACACACCCTCATTCATTCGTTGTCGAATTTATTCCATTGGCTGTCCCACGCTGTATGATATTTTCATATCCATCACTCGTCAGAGAGTGGGGAAGGCTCCACTTCGTTACTCCGGTCCTGCGGACGATTAGGGGAGCAGCGACTCGAGTTTTGGGGGTCCGGCATGGCGCACTTGATGTAGTCGTAAAACAAAAGACACCGCTGTCGAGTCGGGAAGGAAATAACGTCATCTGGGAACGACGAAATATCGTTTTTACTTCTGCAAACAAGTTGCAGGACGATTTTGATTTCTGAGCTGGTAGCGGCTCGGAGGATTCATCTCCCATTCGTTCGAGATAGCTGTCGGTACTTTTTATGTTTAGACACATCTGTTTCAGGTATCTTCCGAAAATTACATTTCCGAACTCTCGTTGGCAAATGGGTGACAAGATTTTTCATTTTTTCGTTACCCACTCACTCAGTTTAATGAAGTTACAAAATGATAGACAAAGGCTTGAAAATTTTAGAATATTTTGAGAGCTACTAATTAGTTAATCATAGACTAAATGTTCGACTAGATATTTTATATTTTTAGTTTAGTTCAGTTTAGTTTAATACGGGCAAGCCCAATTACAAATAATATTACAAGATATACATTATGTGAGTAATACAACAACAGACACAACATATATGATATTGATAATATTGGAGACATTAAAAAGATCATGATGATCTATTCAGATCTAGTTGGAAGTTCTCCATGTTCCCATTCGAATGGAATTCTGAAAATTTGAAACGACATATGTGTCAACATAAAAATTGATATGAAATATGGTCAAGGGCGTAGCACTTCCGGCTAAAACCAAGAATGGATACAATAAAAGGAACAACCATCATTTTATTACATTTTTGAACATTTATTGTTGATACAATCCTCATAACAAGAAAACCTTTGAAGTAAGATATAGGGAACCCTCCGAATGACGAGACAATTTTGACCACATGGTATTTAGTGAACTTCTCGATCTCACTTCGAGGATTATCATGAATAGTATATCTGGGAGGAATTTGAAAAATTCAACTTCCATAATTCTGAAGATAGGCATTTCCACAGATACTAGTGCAAACTCAAAATTTTCACAAAAATCGTGATGATTCTAAAACGGTTGAATTTCTATAGAAACATATTATATGACCTTTTCCGAAATAATACGCAGATTTCAAAAATGGGTGTTCCATTCAAAATGAGGACGTTTGTGTCCACTTCCGGTTTCGCCAGAAATGTTGCCCTAAGCGATATTTCACATCGACTTTTCATATCGACTTATATATTTATATTTATATGATTTATATATATTATATATTGATTAAAACCTGCTCTACTGTGACTCCTCGTAGTTGTATTGTGCCTCCCACATTGAAATCAGACCATCATCTAGAGTTATCAGAAATCTAGCATAGAGACATTGAGTATTATACAGGGTGTCCGGTAAAATGTGGAAAATCTCTCGGATCCAGATGAACCTGAAAGAATAAGATGACAAATTCCTTTACATTTTTTTCTATAGACTCTCTTCACGGAGACGTCCTGTATGATAAATAATATCCTCCATGAAAAAGAGATTGATGAATAAATTTCGGTAGCTTGAAACTCAAATTGAAAAAAGGTACTCTTGTTTATTGTCGATAAAATGAACAGTTTCCGCGAAAAATAAATGAAATCATGGTCCTTTTTATTGAAAATGAGACATTAGTTTGTTCATTATTATTTTCCTTGAAAACGGTTTATTTTATCGACAAAAACACGAGTAAATTCTTTTCAGTTCAAGGTTCAAGCTATCCTTACTAGTGTCCCTCAATTAAATATTCATTGAATTATATTGATTACTTTAACAGTTATTCAAGGAAGAACGATTTCCAGCGGCGTCCTTTGGGAGCTCATGTCTACGTAAGGAAAGTCTTGAGGAGAAAAATTCATAGGAACCTGAAATCTTATTTCCAGTGAGATCAATGAGATTTCCTACATTTTCACGGACACCCTGTATAATTGCATAATTAAGTATAGATGTACTGTTTTGCTTCTCTCATTTGACAACCATCTTATGAGTATATATTAGTGGTGGGCGGTAACAGTTTTCGATGATTTCGATATCGATAATATTGATGATATCAATAATATCGATAATATCAATAATATCGATAAATCAATATTTTTTCCCGAATTATTATCGATATTATCGATAATTGTCGATAATTATCGATATAACGATAAATTTTTCCACCCCTAGTATATATTCAGATTTTCATTGATAATGTGTTTCGATCTGGTGTCAGTCTCACAAAAATTACTTGATTGGAAACCAGCATGACAGAATTTCGTTTCGATATAATGTAGTCTCGTTGGCGAACAGCAGTTGATCATTGTTGAACGAGTTTTCATATTCCTAGTCAAGAAGCCCATTATGCTGAACGATGGAACAATATATCATCTGTTTGATGGAAAACTATGATTAACTTCATTTCAGAAGAAACACGGTCATGATATAATATAATGTTCCTCATGAATTACGATACAATTGGACAGAATTCCATCATTGAATATCATGATCGATTATTCACCAGTCATCAGAAACTTCCCTCTCACAATTTGCTCAAGCAATTAAAGGTTCCGTTTTCAATAATAATCAATTATTGTGATTGTTCCGTATTCAACGCATATTCTATTAATTCCGACCATTCTGTAACCAGCAGACATATATTGGGAGAATGATCCTTAAATAGGTTTCCGTGTCGAGGAAATAACGGAAGGAAAAGTTTGGAAGGCTCCAAAGTAATCAAAGTGTTAATTCGGATTCCTAGCTCACTTGATAATTACTTGAAAGGACAAATCCTGCGTGACACATGTCTGAGATCATTTTCTTTCGATCTTGTTATAAGTCACGTTCTCTCAGGAGAATAAGTAACTCCGTCAGAAGTTTCAGTGATGCAGGTGTGTAGGTATACATGAAAGATTATCCTGAAAAATGGATTGGGATCGATCAAGTAAGTACTTCTGAGGTCGTTGAAGAAGTCTCCGACAGTGACAATGAGAGATATAAGGGAATTATTATCAATACTTTGATGAAAGGAATGAAATGAATGGAAATGAGAATATCAAATGAAAATAATCGAACTACATCATGCCACTATGTTCTTGGTAGTTGAGATGGTTGAGGTAGTTTCTTTCAGAGGAATTCTGTCTCTGCCGATTTTTTGTCAAAATTGTAAAAATCCAGAAAATTAGATCCCGTACTGTTTTCGATTCGTCAAATTCTAGATGTGTGCAGATGACTTGAAAATATATTATACTATTTTCGAGGTTAGCAATATCAAAATAATGCAGGAGGATATTGATCACTTTTACGGATACTGCGGAAAAAAAATGATGAAGGACGCTCCAGCAGTGTCCTGAGTTTTGGGTCTGTGTTGGAATCCTTGATATGAGATTCAAAACAAAGTTGCTACCTTAGTTTACCTAGGGAACGAGGTGAGGGGTGGCCTCAGTATTTTCGATGATACAGCTATCATGTAGGGCACGGATTCTGTCATGAATTTTGCAAACGATCTTCTTTCTTTGACCATAGGCAGTTGAGCATGTGTTGTACCGACTGACTGCATGAAGGAACAAAATGTTGCCCGCTGATCATGAATGAAGCTGCTGAATATAACGTTGTAGGAATGTTTTGGAATTTTTCGTGGAAGTTTGGAGGTCGTGAGCATTAGGAAAGACTTCACTAGGTGAAGAATTGCGATTTTTTTGACGTTTTATTGATGAATGTTGCTTGGTAATGAGAAGTTCGGCATGTTTCGAGCTTGACAATGTATGACATCAAGACCAGCGTATTGTCAGTGTTTGAGTATACTAGAGATGAGTTTTCGTGTTCTTAGCTGTGAATTAGTGGAAAGTTTCCTCGCAAGCGATATCCACAGCTCGGTCAATTTGGAAGTGGTTCTTCATACAGGGTGTCCTTAAAAGGTCTTTACAAAAAGCTACCACATATTCTTCAGACCAAAACAATTCGATACAAGCAAACTTACCTCAGTAAAAAGTTGCTTAGTTTGGGCGCTAGACGGCTCTGAAGTTGAAATTTTCAAATCGATTTTGCTTCATAACTTTTGAACGGCTCATGAGATTTTTTTCAAATTTGCTACGTTGGCATAGACTCATCGGGCAATGAAACTCATATCATAATCATAATGAATATCATTCCATGGGCGTAGAACTTGATTTTTTCAGTAAATAAACATCTAAAACTCCTACGCCAATGGAAAAAAATTAGTTTCAATATGAAATCTAAATTATTCAACTCATTCACTACAAAAAAGGTACTCTTGACAAAAGTCGATTCCTCTCATGGTTTCGACAAAATTTTAATTTCAGTGATTCAGAGCATAATTAATAATAAAACGATTAACAGATATTTCATAAAAATTGTTCAAAATGTTCACCATTTTCACGTATACAAAGATTTATACGACGCAAAAAGTTGAAATGTACTCTTTGCATAACTTCTTCATCGCCTGTAAGATTATTCGTCGCCTGTTGGATACGTTGCCATAATTGTTCTACAGTATTCACAGGGGTCTTGTAAACCGTAGACTTGAGATAACCCCATACAAAATAATCCATCGGTGTTAAGTCTGGAGAACGTGGTGGCCAATTCACGGGTGCATCATTACCTCTACCTATCCATCTGTCTGGGTACTGTTGGTTTAAAAAATTCCTAACATCCACCGAAAAATGTGGTGGAGCTCCATCGTGCATAAACCACATATCTACCCGATGTTGGAGGTGACTGTATTATCACTTCTGAAATAGAGGAAGGACAAGCTGCTATCCAACGGTTTTTTTTCGGAAATTACTTTGGTATTTTTGGAACCAGAAATAATTGGGAAGTTCCACATCCTTTATTATTTGTGATGACAATGCAGCATTTCACAATTATTTAGATTCTATGTCACAAATGAATACTGAATATGTGGCATTGATGGTGACAGCTCACAGAACTTGTCATGGCTCTATCACTCACCTGCAGGTGACGGATTTTGGAATAATAGAATGATACATACTGGCTGACTCATTGAATGTGATAAAATCGAAACGACACTGACAGAAATATTTTCAACATGACCCTGTATGAGTGGGCTCACAAATAATTATGTCCAAGATCATCATACGAATGATCTCATATCATTCTCATTCCTTATTGATGTTTCGATTATGTGACGTGTCGCTACTGAAGCGATCTCCGAATGGGTAATTAATACAGAGCGTTAACTATCTATATTTCTATACCGTAATGAAGGATCACGAAATTTTAGAGCTCATCTTGACCCGAAACTGATCCATAATACTAGAGTTTATCATCATAGGGGATGATAGTAGTTTCTAATAATCGGAAAATATTGCCTGTATCAGTGGCGTAACTGAGAACCAACAAGAGAATCGTGACCATCAAATCTACTGACTGCTTCCTATTATTATATACCATATTCATGCCCCAAAGGTTTCCAGGAAACTTTGGATTCGGATGGATGGTTTGGTTTCAGTTTGGGAGCTAGTGAATTTGGTACCTCCTGGCTTTGAGAAGCCTCACTCTCAATGCAGATTTGTGTACCTCAAGTGAGTCTCCTATTATTTTATTTGACCTTGGATTGCATGGCAAAACTGGTTTCATTTGTTGTTGCACCAAAATTTTTTCTTCGGTGCCAATGAAGCATCCACTGGCTCGATGAAGTCTCGAAAGACTTACACGCTCATCTGGGCACCGAGCCATAGAGGATTTTTTATTGATGAATGATGCTTGGTATAGCGATGTTCGACAGGTCTCGAGCCTGACAGTGTGAGGGTGACCAGCTTGAGCTCGTCTGGTTTGTCTACTAGGAATCGCGCGAGGTGGCATAATAGATGATATTTCCGTTGAGCACCGACCGTGAAAGTACCTATAAAAAAGGCAAAGATCGCCGACCTTTCTACGATGATCTAGAGAGGTCAATGATTTAGTGAGTGTTGTGTAATCGACTGGGCGAATAGCTTCCTTCTGAATTGAATCTAAGAGTTTAAGCGTATGTTTGGGGGCTGAGCTCCAAACATGTTGACGATATCATAGGAATAGGGGAAGGAAGCTGTTGAGTTTTTTCATAGCTCCATCTACTTCCTAAGATTCCATAGGCTATAGTTATCAGATCCTGCTCTCCTCCAGGAACTTCTGTTACCTGCTCCCTTTCGTCAGAATTTTAACAACAGTGTATCTGGAAGATATTGGTCAGAAATATTTCCTATTCGTCGAGCAAAAGATGTGAGGTAGGCTTCTGGAAAACTACCAAAAACCCCCACCATCTGTACCAGCCCTTACGCTGTACGAGTAACAGATGATCTACTAAGTTGGTACAGATCTGTTGGATAGATGACTATACCTGACTGAAAACTGTGGAGGGGACACATCCCATCTGAATGAAAGACTTCACATATTTTTTCATATTATACATATCATTCATCTTTCATAGTAGCTCGTCTGTTACATGTACAGCAAAGGGTCTGGTACTGATGGTAGATGGCGCCAAAAACCCATAGGTTTTCTGTAGTTTCTCAGAAATCTATTTCAGATCTTTCGCCGTACGATGGCATTAAACATGCAACAACTCATGTTGTACCCAAACAGTTCATCTGTAATATATATGCTATCCTACTCATATCATTATTCAAATGTGAAAAGTTGAACTTCCATTCACTGGCTCAGTATATGCGTGAGTTGCCTGTGACAGTTGGTGATAGTTTCACGTTGAACCATTCATGAGAATTGTTCTTGATCTATGATATGATACAGGTTATTCATATAGTTGACAGACAGACTATATGACAGAGAACACTTGTGCTCCTTCTCTGGCTGAAGAATTTATCACATCGTTGCCAACATTCGTATTGCAGAAAGGTGAATCCTGATGAACCAATGTTTGAAAAGAATGTATGTGATCACGTGAAGGGGTTCCTCAACGGGCTAAAATTCGGCGACGTGGGTCTGATTACAAGTTTGATGACAGCCGACTCCAAGTTGACTAGTCATATTCAGCTCCAATCGTAAAGGACACCTCTTCTCTGAAAATCCACTGGACGACGTAACATTTTTTTTTGCTACATTCCTGGATGTTCTATGTTCTATGTAGAAAAATTAATATTAACCAAAATAGCTACTGTTCTCTGCGAGGGACTCCGAAATAACACGACCCTGCTCGAAATATCGCATCCTTCGGTCTTTTATTATGTAATAATATCGCCATGATGGTGGACTCGAGGCTAACGTTTAAATGCGTTGCTTAAAGGACACCTCTTCTTCTCTAAAAATCCACTGGACGACGTAACAGTTTTTTTATGCTACTTTCCTAAATGTTCTATGTTCTATGTAGAAAAGTTGATATCAACCAAAATATCTACTGTTCTTTGCGAGGGCCTCCGGAATAACACGACCCTGCTCGAAATAACGCAGCCTTTGAAGTCTTTTATTATGTAATAATATCGCCATGATGGTGTACTCGAGGCTAACGTTTAAATGCGTTGCTTAAACGATACTTCTTCTTCTCTAAAAATCCACTGGACGACGTAACAGTTTTTTTGTGCTACTTTCCTAAATGTTCTATGTTCTATGTAGAAAAGTTGATATCAACCAAAATATCTACTGTTCTTTGCGAGGGCCTCCGGAATAACACGACCCTGCTCGAAATAACGCAGCCTTCGAAGTCTTTTATTATGTAATAATATCGCCATGATGGTGTACTCGAGGCTAACGTTTGAATGCGTTGCTTAAACGACACTTCTTCTTCTCTAAAAATCCACTGGACGACGTAACAGTTTTTTTGTGCTACTTTCCTAAATGTTCTATGTTCTATGTAGAAAAGTTGATATCAACCAAAATATCTACTGTTCTCTGCGAGGGACTCCGAAATAACACGACCCTGCTCGAAATAACGCATTCTTCGAAGTCTTTTATTATGTAATAATATCGCCATGATGGTGGACTCGAGGCTAACGTTTAAATGCGTTGCTCAAAGGACACCTCTTCTTCTCTAAAAATCCACTGGACGACGTAACAGTTTTTTTTGCTACTTTCCTAAATGTTCTATGTTCTATGTAGAAAAAATGATATCAACCAAAATATCTACTGTTCTCTGCGAGGGCCTCCGAAATAACACGACCCTGCTCGAAATAACGCAGCCTTCGAAGTCTTTTATTATGTAATAATATCGCCATGATGGTGTACTCGAGGCTAACGTTTAAATGCGTCGCTTAAACGACACCTCTTCTTCTCCACTGGACGACGTAACAGTTTTTTTTGCTACTTTCCTAAATGTTCTATGTTCTATGTAGAAAAAATGATATCAACCAAAATATCTACTGTTCTCTGCGAGGGCCTCCGGAATAACACGACCCTGCTCGAAATAACGCAGCCTTCGAAGTCTTTTATTATGTAATAATATCGCCATGATGGTGGACTCGAGGCTAACGTTTAAATGCGTTGCTTAAAGGACACCTCTTCTTCTCTAAAAATCCACTGGACGACATAACAGTTTTTTTTTGCTACTTTCCTAAATGTTCTATGTTCTATGTAGAAAAAATGATATCAACCAAAATATCTACTGTTCTCTGCGAGGGCCTCCGAAATGACACGACCCTGCTCGAAATAACGCAGCCTTCGAAGTCTTTTATTATGTAATAATATCGCCATGATGGTGTACTCGAGGCTAACGTTTAAATGCGTTTCTTAAAGGACACCTCTTCTTCTCTAAAAATCCACTGGACGACGTAACAGTTTTTTTTTGCTACTTTCCTAAATGTTCTATGTTCTATGTAGAAAAAATGATATCAACCAAAATATCTACTGTTCTCTGCGAGGGCCTCCGGAATAACACGACCCTGCTCGAAATAACGCAGCCTTCGAAGTCTTTTATTATGTAATAATATCGCCATGATGGTGTACTCGAGGCTAACGTTTAAATGCGTTGCTTAAACGACACCTCTTCTTCTCTAAAAAATCCACTGGACGACGTAACAGTTTTTTTTGCTACTTTCCTAAATGTTCTATGTTCTATGTAGAAAAAATGATATCAACCAAAATATCTACTGTTCTCTGCGAGGGCCTCCGGAATAACACGACCCTGCTCGAAATAACGCAGCCTTCGAAGTCTTTTATTATGTAATAATATCGCCATGATGGCGGACTCGAGGCTAACGTTTAAATGCGTTGCTTAAAGGACACCTCTTCTTCTCTAAAAATCCACTGGACGACATAACAGTTTTTTTTTTGCTACTTTCCTAAATGTTCTATGTTCTATGTAGAAAAAATGATATCAACCAAAATATCTACTGTTCTCTGCGAGGGCCTCCGAAATGACACGACCCTGCTCGAAATAACGCAGCCTTCGAAGTCTTTTATTATGTAATAATATCGCAATGATGGTGTACTCCAGGCTAACGTTTGAATGCGTTGCGGCAATATTAGCGCGAGCGATAACAAAAATTAACAGCCATTTTAACGTCTCGTATATCACGCGCTTAATCCTCCTTATATCACACGTGCGCCACAAGAAAGAAGTATATTTTTGTTGGGTTTCGGCTTCTCAGTAAGACGAGTGTTCGCTGAGATACGACGAGAGGAGAATTCGGCTCCAAATTTTCAGATAAAAAATATCCGAAATAAGACGGGAAAGAGACTACGAGCGAATTAGTTGGTGCTCAATTCAAAGGGTCGATGTATGTTGGCTGATTAATTGAAGTATCTCACAGAGGATGGACTTCAGTTTGATATATTTGTGGTTCGACTGATATACAGGGTTCATCACGGTAGCCGTTCGTTACCAGTTTTAGTGGTTAGGACAACTTAGATTTCTGAATTCTTGGACTCCAGGGTTATTCAATATTCTCTTGCATTTTGAAATATTCTCAAGGTCATAACATCCGGTTATACCGGGTGTAACTATCAACTTTTTTTTATTTTATACCATTTTTGGATTCCTCAAAAAAATTCATGATGAGGTCCATCAGGCTTTCAGGTTTTCAGCAGAAACTGTAATGTGACTTCCTGTATTTATTGGATAGTTGGTTGCAGAATTTCATTCTTCATCGATTCGTTTTGACTACTCCCACATACCTGTTCCTGTTCCTGTCAGAAATCACAGCAACATAGAAGATATAGATTCGGTATTCGACCTACTGTATCACAGGGTGTTACAATTCAAAGAACGAGCTTCTTCAACTTTAAAAATGATGTAATCGATCATCGAATTTCAGATACCCTGTATGCGATAGATCGACTGCTAATGTGGATTCCAGAAGTATCATTCTGTCTGTCTCACCAGTCGAAAATGAGTAAAAGACGCAGTGTTCAAAATAAGGCTACTTCTAATCAAAATATCCACGTGAAAGTTGAGAATAGATAGAGGAAAACCTGATGGAACTCATCATGAATTTTTTTAGGAATCCAAAAATGGAATATTGTATCGGGTTCTTGAGTTTTCTCAAGAACTGTTCGTTTTCGAGAATAATGGAGGTGAAAGAAATTGGGGTAGGTATACCTAATTACAACATAATATTGAAAAAACGTTGTGGGCTTCTTTGATGTGGTCGAAAGTGGTTTAGTCTCAAACTTTTTGAAGTGTATTTGGAATAACATCTTCTCGTTGGGAAGTTTACTAGCTGATTAAATTCTAGATTTTCAAATTCATTTCTAGTACTACAGAGGCTACCACTTCACTTATAGGAAATCAGGCTGAATCAGTGCCTTTGATTCACGCCCATATCGAGGGTGGGTGAAACGAAATAGAAATTCATGTGAGATGAGTATCAGGCAGGTACGGAATTATCTTATTTATCTTATTATTCAGACAACATACTTATTTGACATTGGAGGCGTCATAATTCGATCACTTATCCGTTACTCGATGATCATTGTTCAAATATCAGTGTTCATTCATATAATATACAGGGTCCAGTTGAAATAATTTGTTCAACATTATTGGATAACTCACCTTTGAAATGATATATCCTGATCTTTCTTTAATCTATCTATCTATCCGCTTCCTCAGTTCAGAAGTTTTTCAAAAATATGATCCAGAAGGTCAAAATCTTGACATCTGAAGAGGAAATGGGTCTTACAAGTCCGGATCTGAAATTTTTCATTCATTCATCTTGTGAAGTGTCAGTAGAGGTAAGTTGCTGGTGAATTGCAGTCGATAACATCGAGACGTTCCTGAAATATCGATCATCGAAGTTTCGTCCCGAATTCAAATAAAGCCCTTTGACGAATGTAATCACATATATATCAACTCACCCTGACCTCCTCTATCCGTCATTAGGTTATGGCTGATTAGTCTTGACTCACCCTGAATATGACGCAACTTTGCATTCGACATTCTAATTTTTATGTACGCTACTTCATGTAAATCTTCCCAACTTTTATGAGGGATAACTTATCACGGATTCCACGAGTTCCGCGGACTTGGTTGGACTCGATACCTTTATAAAAGTCGATCCCATATCCATAAAATAGGAATGGAGGATTAGAGCGCGCAATAAAAATTTGACAGACAATCCGTGTAACATAACTGAAATACAATTTCGAGGCTGCGGCTTGAGGAAAAATGAAAAATGAAAATGCTACACGCTACAGCTGAGATCATTCTGAATCGACGGACACCAATGGCGGAACTTGCTCGGGAACTACTGCCGATATGTCATTATTGCTCTTTGCAAATTTCGCTTCCATCACCTGTGTCAGAGTACATACTAGTCGCACTGAGGGAAAATAAGTTGATTATTGCGAAAAACTTCGGAGAATTAGAAAAGATAAGTAGAGGTTTTATTCTTATTGAATATATTTGTATTTCCAAATTTTTTCAAAAACAAGGTGTCACTGACCAATAGAGAATTTCTCTTTTAGGTATCTAAATAAGGTTTAATTTCAAGCGCAGTGACATTTTGGGGCAGATCCCAAATCTGTCCTTACTACAAATATATTGAAATAATTTTTAATAACTTCTACTCTATTTTCTAGAAACGAGGAGAGAAAATCTCACGAAAAGCTGAAAAATGAATGCACCACCTCCTCGAAGAACTTACAGACACTTTTAATAGTTCTGTAGTATGTCAGGTTGGGTATGTAATTTGTTGTCAACCGGAGGAAGCATAAATTACCGACACAAATCCTCCACTGTCGTCCTATCCCTCCCTCTCCTATTTATACAGGGTGTCGTAAAACGACGACACGTGAAAAATACTTGTCGTTCATGCAGCATAGCGAAATCCACCAACTGGAAAATAACCCCCGAGAAACCACCCCTAACTTTTGTTTTTCAAATTGCACCCCATGTTTGTTTCGGTTCAACTCACAGTCCATTTCATTCTTCGTTCATCCATAATATGTAGTTGTGAAGATATTTAATCGAGAAAATTGAATTCGTCAGTGGGTAGATTGGAAATAGTGGACCTGATCGATGGCTTGCACGTTCTCCAGATCTCACGCCACTGGAATTTTTCCTTTTTTGTGGATATTCGAAACGAGTTGTCCTCGAAACTCAACCAATAAATATTGAAGATTCAACTGAGAAAATTTCTGAGGCTTGTAATAGCATTACTCCGAAAATGATTAGAGCTTCCTTTACTCGCGCGCTGATTCGGCGACTTCATGCATGTGCTGGCCATCATTTTGATCAATTTCTGTAGTATAATGTATCATTCAAATCACAGATGAGCTTATAAATTGATATTACATCGATATTTTCATTTTCTTTTATTCTCCATGCCATGATACATCATTGAATGAGAAATGAAATGGGCTCTGAGTTGAACCAAAACAAACATGGGGGTGCAATTTGAAGAACAAAATTCAGGGGTGGTTCGCTATCCTGCATGAACAAGCTCATGGTCTCCTACGACACTCATTTTCTTTTCTAATTTTCTTTTCTTCCTTCAAATAACTGAAATATATCCTGGCCTCAAAGCTCTGGGACACCCAGTATATGCTGAGTAATTCCTAAATACGCCTATGTTCTATCAGTCACCTGAACTGTTCCATTTATGGAGATATTAGATATTGACACTTTCTTCCAACCTGAAATCATTCAAAGTCTTGACTGTTATTCATGTGTCATCAACATCCTCAAAATACGGTCCTTTACATTGAATTAATGATGGATCAATTTATATCAGTTCTTTTTGATATCAGTTTTCTTATACTTTTATTCTTGATTACTATGTAGTTTTAACTTTTTCAATTCTCCAATACAATGAAGTATGTATACAAATTTCTCTATCATTCTAGTATATCAATTCTTTCATCACAATATTGCATATTAATGACTGAATTGGAATCATTTTTGATCAAATGGGATGAGTTTATAAAATGGTTGAGGTACATCCAATGCCTCTTGGAACATCAATCTAGGAAAACATTTGTATATTCATAATCTCTGGAGTTGTCTGTTGTTTCATTATTCTAAAGACTAATCGATAAATTGTTGAATTGTAGGAAAATGAGATTTACAATATGTAATATCACAGAACTCGCTCATGCAAGTGAATGCCAAACATAAAACGGTGTTTTTCGAGATCAAAACTTGCACACGGGGACGAGTGAGAAATGAACCGAAGAGTGAAATAATAGCCATCATTCGTGAGTAGGAGACTATACTTTTTTACAACTTTCACAGGAAAGGATTGTCAAAAATCAGTGAATACACAACAGACATATCATTAGGAAGGGTTGAATTCATCAGAACTCTCTCTCTCTCTACAGTTATCTGTTTGATTAACAACGAACACCAACTGTCTGTCTGAAACTATAGATGAATGCATGAATTTCGTGACTACAAACTGAATGATGGTGGGAGTGGAAAATAGAAATAGCTGGAAATCGACCTCAAGCTTCTAACAAAGACTCTAGAGTTCGTAATCCTCTGTATCACCTATTATAAAAACTCGATTTTTGCAGAAAAATGCATGAAAGTTGGGAAATCGAATGAGTAGTCGAAATTCAGTGAAATTCCATACAGATTACATGTTATTCATTGTCGACTTAGATTAGTTTGCAGTTTTCTCGAAAAAATCAAGGTTGTACTGTTAGTGATAAGAGAGAATTCCCTCTGGTGATGGAGTTAGAAACTTGAGGATAGTGTCCAATTTTTCTCGTACACTGCCAAAATCATCATCTATAGTTTCTGAGATACAGTCTGTGTTCACTCTTGATCATACTTTATCACTCCCTTCATGAAATAAAAAGAAAACTTTTCGCACTGAGCTGATCCGAAATTTTAAAAAAAGGTATGTTATTAAAATCAATTGCAGCTAATGTCGATGAAGTTAAGGTATAATCTGATAATTCATGTATAGTTTTTTTTGACATTTGCAAATTCTGAGTCATGGTACATCAGAGGAACAATACCCATATCTAATGGTTTTGGTCTCTCTCTGTAGATACAGTCGATGTCTAAATTCTGAATTACTACTTTCATTGGACAAAAGGTCATCAGTATGTAATGAATGCAGGATGTATTGGTCTTAATTACAGTTTTTACTCAGATACAGGGAAGTCAGACTGTTCGGAAAATTACCTGGCTAGGACAGGAGAATATGTATTTACCCAAACTAACTTCCTGGCATTAACTTTTTTTCTGAGTACTTCATACGTTTTCTAAACAATTAAAGAAATTGGCAATTTCAATATCATCAGAAAATGAACAGATTTCGTGACGTCGAAATGGAACTGCTAGAGTAACCAATCAAAATTGATGAAAACATTTCTCATATTTCAAGACTACGTATCGATCATCTATCTGTCAGGGTCACAGTTCCTGACAGAGACGGCAATACTATCTAATTTTCAACGAAGTAAACGATATCTTTGAGTTCAAAAGCGTTCAAGAGCAGAGTTGTGGATATTTTAATTGAATGAAGCTTTCATACATTCGATGAATATTTCGCATTCTTTCCACATCCTTTGAGTACTAACTCGAAAAATTTCCTCTGAAGAAACTGTAGAATACCTGTATATTAATTGATGTATGTATTAATTAATTTGAACTCATTTCATCTCATTTCATCTGATTCTATTGAACATGTATTATCGTTGTTATTTTGATTTCGATTCATGTATTGAAGAGTGTATAAACACAACTTTGAAGTAACATGAATAGAATGAATTCATTTATTCACCAACAATCACCGGATAATCATTGTGGAATTCTGTTCGTCATATTGGGATTGATTCAGCTACAGTTGTCTAATAACTTTTCAAATTTATCCGCCATAGCAAAATGAATGGAACTATTCAATTTTATGAGTGATTATGATATGAAATACCCAGTCATTTGATATTTTGTTATATCAATTACCATCTCGTTTGAATTTTTTGCACGGGTAGTTCGACATTTTCGGCTCAATGAGAGAGCAATCTAGAACCAAGTCTATGTCTTGGTGAGACACTGAATCCTGTCTTTTGATAGTTCAATTATATCTCATCTTTTATTTTTCATACGTGTATTTCACTATCGATAAAATTATTATCATTATGATCTTTGACAGAAGCCATCCTCATTGGTCTGTCTAGGCAAATGGGATGTGTTAAATAGTGTGTGCAATGAGGATACCAGTTCTATTGTTTTTTTCAGAGGGTGCTGTTATTTCAGTTCGAAAATAGTAGGAATATAATAGAAATAATAGTCATATATCTCCTCCTGTGTTGAGATAATTCATCTCCCAGTGGTTGGGAGACGTCATTCGATGACGTTCTTGCAGAAAATTAATCAAGTTTTCAAATGCATTCATGAGAAATGCTTGTCGAGAGTATCAGATTTAGTATTTTTAGAACTATAGCACGTGTCTGGTCTCCTCCAACAGATATCCTCGTGGAATTCCTGCTGTTTGTTCATTTGAAAAGGAATGAATCTCTCAATGATATTTCCGTTGAGAATGTAGGCGGCCATGGATATCCCGATTCATCGTTATGTAAGCGAAATGCATGGAAAATTAATTGAAAAACGTGACAACTTATTTGTTGTGCAAAATAATAAATTTTACACTGAATTATTCATTGGAGTTCGGAGAAGCAGGAACATCTGCTTCTTCTCAAGCTGAATTGAGCACAGGATATACGAATGGCGTGACAGGTTTCAACAAGGATTTCATCGGTAGTGAATGGAAATTTGGATACGAAAATATACTGTTTGATTTTCAAATCAGTTCCATTATCAGGTATTCTATGATTCTGAATGCAGTCTCGATGATGTTGATGAGAAAAATGTGTCGATTTATCCTATCGTTATGGTAGAAAAGTTATAGTTGGTGACAATTGAAACGAAAACCAACTTTTTTCATCTTCTGACAACACGAAAGAGAATCCTATGATGTTCGAAGAACAGTGTTGGAATGTTGGGAGAGCAGGAAGGTAGTGGTATTTTTCTCGAAAGTTTGAGGTTGACCTGACTGATCTCCCTCGAAGGTAATCTGGATATCGAGGAACACAAATATTTACAGGGTTATGAGAAAGTATGGAAACCCTTCGATATCTCTGAAGCTACACATTTTAGTGGAATTCATTACCGAGACTTACTTCGATGTATATTTCCAGATGTTCTTACCTTCCTTCTGTGCATTGAACAATTTGTTTTTTAATGGAGCATCCTATCCATCCATTTGTTGAAACCCCAGTACAACAAATTTCGATTTCTAATTCTTTCTGAGATCTGGCAAACCAGCATTTTTGAAAAATAGTATAGAAATGCCTGAAATTTAGTACCCGATGTACTGATCTGGTGAATTGCATCGGCGATGATCTTCCCATTTTTTTGTGCGTAGGACAACTATCTTCTCCTCATGAGAACATTTGTAATTGAAATTTGTCATTCTGGAGTTTCACTAAATGTAGCACCTATGATCGAGTGCAGTAAATATGAACGGGGTGATCAGGAAAATGTTCAGAGCTTGCAACATCGTCGATAAGATTTTTGAAATCGTCGGGCTGTAAAATACCAAAAGACTTAATTTTTTTTCAAAACACATGATGTCGTATATATGTCGGTTATATTCAGAGGTTTCCATACAGTAATACTTCTATACCGCTAAAAAATCTAAATCTTTCAATCAAAAGGTGATTATATCAGTAACTATCATGCCATTTCAATTTTTCTTCTAGATAGCATCCACCTGTCATTTTGGGCTGAGAGTTCACTATAACTTGTTATTAGCCATCCGCTCGAAGGGATTTTGCTATGAGGTATCCAACATTATCAACTGTCATTTTGTTCTGAATTAGTATTTTTTTCTGAAATGCTGGTATCGTATGGATAATTGAAAGACGTTCCGAATGAGCTATCACTTAACCCACATTCGATTCGAAAAAAATCTTCCAATATGGCGCCCAGGCGCCATTTTGGAAGACTCATATTTTTTAGCGGTGTTCAAATGTAGCTCTTGAGGTACTATTGGAACAAAGAAACTTTGAAAAAGGTTACTTCATGGATACAGTGTATATATAGTATTTTCAGATCTGACTTTTTTTTTTTTATCTGTGGACAACACGAAAGGGAAACCTATGATGTTCGAGGAACATCGTGTTAGCCAGCGGTGGAATTTTGGGAAAGAAGGAAGGTGTTGGAATTTTTCTTGAATGTTTGGAGGTTGTAGGCATCAGGAAAGACTTCACTAGGCAAAGAATTCCACAACTTTGCCGTTCTATTGATGAATGATGCTTGGAATAGCGATGTTCGACAGGTCTCGAGCCTGACAGTGTAGGGGTGACCAGCTTGAGCTCGTCTGGTTTGTCTACTAGGAATCGCGCGTGGTGGCATAATAGATGATATTTCCGTTGAGCACCGCCCGTGGAAGTACCTATAAAAAAGGCAAAGATCGCCGACCTTTCTACGATGATCTAGAGAGGTCAATGATTTGGTGAGTGTTGTGTCATCGACTAGGCGAATAGCTCTCTTCTGAATTGAATCTAAGAGCTTAAGCGTATGTTTGGGGGCTGAGCTCCGAACATGTGAACAGTACTCCAGGACAGGTCGAATTTGTGCTTTGTAGATCATAAGAAGTTGCTGGGATGTGAAGTATCTCTTCGCACGGAAAAGAAAACCGAGTTTTTGTGAAGCAGTTTTCGCAATGGACCTAACATGATCGTCCCATGAGAGAGCACTGTTGGTGGTGACACCCAGCATGGATATTGACGACCTCATAGGAACAGTGGTACCCGACATCATCAAATTGGGCATTGTGTGATCAGCCTTCTTGGTGAACATACAAGCTTGAGTTTTAGTTGCATTGAACTGTACTAGATTCTCAGATCCCCATTTCAGAATTCTTGTCAGATCCTCATTTAAAGCATCAACCTGTCTTCGCCTTGCACCTCTGGCCTCATTGGATGATATAGGGGCTCTAGAGGAAAAGGCGGAATGAAGTGTACTATCATCCGCAAAGCTATGAACTGGGCTGGAGGTCACATCCAACAAATCATTGATGTGGAGCAAAAACAAAGTTGGTGCCAAGACAGAGCCTTGTGGAAGACCAGCATTAATCGTCATTGTATCAGACGAGACCCCGTCTACCACCACGTAGAGTGATCTATCTGCAAGAAAACTCGATAGTGAAAGACACAGTTGGGGCGGCAAACCATATGACGGAAGTTTCGCTAGGAGGCCTTGGTGCCAAACTCGGTCAAATGCTTTGGAGATATCCAAGGTTACAGCCAGAGACTCCCCATGTTTCTCTATTGACACCTGCCACTTATGTGTCACATAGGCAAGCAGATCTCCAGTTGACCTCTGGTGACGAAAGCCATATTGCCGGTCGTTCACGATTCTTGAGCTCTCTAGATATCGGATGAGCTCGATGTTGATTGCTTTTTCCATTACTTTAGAGATCACAGATAGTAGTGCAATCGGTCTATAGTTGTTAGGGAGGGTTTTCTTGCCCTTCTTTGGAATCGGTTGGACCCTAGCTTTCTTCCAGTTAGAAGGAAACACGCCGAGTTTGTACGAAAGGGTGAACAACCTGCAAAGAACTGGTGTTAGTTCTGGGGCACATTTCTTGAGAACAATAGGCGGTATTCCGTCAGGCCCCATAGCCTTCTTGACGTTGAGGCTATTGACCAAAGACATGATATTATATATACCCTACTAGATGCACTCATGCCCCATCAGCTCATGAGGATCAAAAATTTTGCCAACAGTCAGCTGATCACTGCTCTCTCACTGCCTCTCTCTCTCATTTGCAGTTTTCATTGGTTGGAATCCTCCATCTTTCTATATGTGCAAACTAGGGTCTATTTGAAATTTGTTCAACATTATTGGACTGACAACTCCCAATATTCGAACAAGAAGTAAAACTGAGTTTCTTTGTTCTATCACATTCAGCTGATTTTTGATGTGCGTCTCTTTCTTATGTTAGTTTCAATTCCCCTCTCTTCAAGCTCGATCTAGTAGAGACTATATTTTATCATATAATATCATAATTATAGACACGAATCTCAAATGGGATTCTCATATTGATTATGTCTGTAATAAGTTACACATGATTCTTCACAAGATTAAATATCTGAGAGATATATTAACTTTCCATCAGCTTAAAGTGTTATACCATGCATCAGTTGAGAGCCACTTGTGATATTGTATAGTAGTATGGGGAGGGGCATTGAAAACTCACATTCATCCTCTGGAAGTACAGCAAAAAAGGTTCCTTGAACTGATTATGTCCAAAGACTACAAATATCCATATGAAGCACTATTTCGTGAAGCACGTGTATTCGATATTCGTCAAATTTTTTATAATAATATCAATATAAAATACCATCGAGAAAAAACATATCAGTTCAAACATACCCAAACATTAATATCAAACTCGGAAAAAACACCATCAAAAAATCCCACAAATGCAAAAATCTATTGGCTAGCGGTCATATGGCCCCAAAAATGTATAACTCCATACCTCTCCATATACAAAAAATCGATAATTTGAGATGATAAAGAAAATAGTTGAAGATCTTCATTCACAACCAACCCAGAAAAAAAATTGCTGACCTGATGATGTTATTTTTATTTTTTAAACTTTATATCACTAAATTCTGAACATTCTGCAATGTCTTGTTTATTATAGTTATATTTATGCATATATGTCTATACTCTTTGATTTGAATTAACTGATTTAATTCATCTGATTTTACTTGAATTTCAACTCCTTAGTTCATATAATTATTATTAGTATAGGTGATTGTCTTATATTTCTAATTTGATATTTTTAATGTATATTTCAGAACGAGTGTGTTGCACACATATCGATACGTCTGATATCTATTCATCATTGTTTATGTACCTATCGTTTATTCGATTTGAATAAATATCTATTATTATCATATATCTGCTCTTGGCTATGCCTCTTTCCACTGGCTGGCATCACGAGGGAATGTGAAATTTCACCTTGAGAATCTGGCTGCAGCCACTTCCGCGACAGAATGAGTTTTTCAGACGGAATTTCTTATCTGAAAGAAAAAAATCTACCCTTTATAGGCGGAATGGCATTCGCCCATAGAATCGTTCTGAAGGCATGAATAAGCGTGTGTATCGCTGGAATGGTCTCGATATCTTTCTGTGAGGCCACTTGCACTCCATATCGCAATCTCATGAAGTGCATATCTGGGCTTGCGAGAATGATCGCGAAGGAATGCGACAGTGGCGCAGAAACTGAATCCCGTGGAACCAAACATATAATATTATATATATATTTATATAAAGTATATCGATCATGCCATTGTATCGAGAAATACGACATTTTCAGTTATTTTCATTCGAATCGAGTTCGAGTAGTGTGAGCTTATTCACTCGAATCTATTGTTTAGCGAAGTTTATTGAGTTTAAACGAAGAGATTCAGTTCACCTCCCCTTTGAATATTGAAAAATTGTAAATGATTCTAGTTGTTTCAGCCGGTTCGGCCCATCAAGTCAAAAAAGGATTTAAAAACTCTTTTCGAAATGGTATTGTCCTGTTCAGCCTATGTGCGTACGGAATTGAATTCCGTCATTCCCAATTGTGGTGTTGCATAAGTGAGATCAGTACATGAATAGAAAATAGTTGAGGATGACATACACCTATCTGATGTGTCGCTGATAGTCCAGTAATACCAATGTCAATGAAATGGACGATATTTTGATGAACATTCGGATGTCATAATGAATATTGTATACCCTAGTTGGTTAGTTGATTTGGTCAGTTCAGTAACCTTTCGTATCTTCGACCAGGATGGTCGATACCTCGCTGATATAGAAACTGGGAAGTCCTGGGGACTAACTGGGATATTTGTTCCGGTGTCTACATCATTCCTTCAAAGTATTTCATCCTTTGGCATGTGTTGAGCAGTTTCATTTGATGAGTCGCAGAACTCACAACTTCTTGCCATCCAGATCTGAAGAGCATGTTTGCCTCATTCGATAGGTTCTCATAGGGCTTTCTGATGAGCCACATAAGAATTCTTGCGAGGACATCGTGTCTTCACATCAAAACTAGTATTATGTCCTCTAGGGATATCTAGTATGATTCTCTTACTACAGCACGCCACGCAGTATGTGTAGTGTCATGTCCCTCATTGTAAAAATTGAATGTACCTCTTCCTCTTCTAGACTTCATCAGCTCCATCAGATGATTTGTAAATGATCGAAGCGAAACCCTGTGAATATCCTAAAATTAACACTTCATTCGATGCAGACTCTTCGAAGCTAAGGTTCCAGAAACATGTTTCCAGTTGCTCATGCACTGCGAATTTCATGAAGAGTTCAGTTCTTTCAATTTCCTCCCTCTTCATTATCTCATTTCGAAATATTAGACCTCACGCCCGGTCATGAAAGCCCATAATTCACAGATATATTTGTGTTAAAGAGTAACTTTTGCTCTTTAAATATCGTTTTTTATTGCATTAGAGAAGCAACACTTCACATCAAAAGGGCAACCGCGAATCGTCTATATGGTTAACCAAGGATGATTCATTGTCTTCTAGAGGATTTTTGGACTCCCTGCTAGACACTCATACGAGTGCTCAGGCTTCAGCATCCAGCCCCGCGAAGGCTTTGAGACGAATGGTTCACATCTTGTGGAGGATGATCCAATATGATCTCCAGAATGTGAATGATCTCCAATAGTTCGATTTAATGGGCCACTTGTCCTGTGTGATACCCAAACTGACATAACTTTATAATTCGCATCTATAGAGTATAAAATGAAGGTGGCACAATGGAAATAAGGAAATTCAAGGACACATCTGAATGGAAATGAAAATCTCTCCTTTGTGAAGTACTGTACCACCTGATAGATCCTCCGTTTCCATAAATAGAAGGTTGAGACAGTTTTTCAATGCAGAGCCGATGGTGGCGAAGCATTTCCACTTCTCATATCATTTTCGATCCCTTGTTATGGTTTGACAGATTATGCAGCCATTGTAGACAGTCTCAGACTCGGTCTCAGAACAATATTACAGTATGTTGAAGATCGGATAGCTGTCTGATGTCGAAACAGATGATGGTTCGTCTGTCCTCCATCCTCCCGCTATATTTCCATGTATATTTCCATGTATCTCTCATATATCTTCCATTGTTTTCTTCAGGCGATAGGGAAGCCAAAACAAATAAACGTCAGCGCGATCGCAACAGAGATATGCGCACGGGCAGATTTGACCCTTGTTGTTTCTTATGGGGATGTCGCTTCTCATTTTAGACATGCGCATGCGCATGTATGAGCTGCGAACCGCTGTCATTCGTTTCTTCTGGCTTCGTTTCTATAACGTTATTATCCATACAGATATTATTAGAAATGTGGCTTCAATAGTATGTAGATCTATCTGGAATTATTGAGCATGACTTATCAAGAATGTAGATGTACTGTTCGTCTGGACCGAGTCGACCTATCAATTATCTATCCATCACGAAAGACAGAGCTGTCAAACCGTCTAGGAGGTACGAACTTGATTGAATTCCTCCTCTTTTGGGAACAGTTGCATCATGAAGACATGCAAAGACTCTGTGCATGGGGCACCAGATAATATCTCGGACTCCTCTCTCCGTTTTTCAACAACAGCTGTTGGCAGTCGTGCAGACGATGATTTAGTGCTCGTTCTGATTACAATTTGATGATTGTTTCTCTTAGGGGCGCTCTTCATCCGCCATTATGCGCGCCGAACTTGAGAAAAGTGGCCGAGACATTCAACGGCGAAGTTAACTTTCGTGAAATATTGAATTCATAAAATGTTTAGGCAGCGTCGTAATGGACGGCGCGGTATACTTTTGATGGATGACCGGGTTGTTTGCTAGGTTATCGAATTCAATGTTGTTTTATTGCAATTATTATATTCAATGTAGATATCATCGTCGAAATAGCAATGACAACTCTGAGTCATCATCACTAGACAACAAAACCAGCTGAGGTAGGTGATAGCACAGAATATACCTGAAGAAAATAGAGGTTTATACTGTGGTATTAGTATGGGATAGACATCGTCTCTGATACCAGGTACCTTGTGGTCGAATCTATCATCACACAAATCAATAATTGATATTTTTCACAATATGGAACAAGTAATATACAGGGTTGAGATAAAGTATGGAACCAAGTGAATATCTTTTAAACGAAAAGAACGATTTTCATGAAAATTTACAGGTGAGTGCAGTAGAACAAAATAAATTTGATGTACATTTTGTCAACAATTTACTTCCAGTTTAACCGGAGATGCCAGCGACTTCTTTGATTTAAATGAGATACTCCGTATATTTTTACAGATTTTTAATGAGCTTGTTATTTTGAATTTATACATACTGAGTTTAGTGTGGAAAAATTGTGAAAAAGAGGAATATAGCACATTAATCAACCTCCTTTGAGTTTTTTGCATCAGAGCTAAAAACTATTTGGATAAACTAATTGATATTGTTTGTATGCATAGTAATAAATAAACGAGTACTGTTTAGTACGTCTTTTCTCCTCCAAGTGTCAAATTCCAATTGACGGTAATGAATTTTACAATTCAGAATGGTTCAATTAATTGAAAAAGAGCGTATTGAAATTTTAATGATGATCGGTTGAGGTGATCGTGTTAGAACTCATGAAGAAGTGTGTCATATCTTCAATAATTTACATCCGGAGAGAAATCCTATATCACCCCCAACAGTAACTGAAACATTACAAAGTTTTAATACAACTGGGATGATAAAAAATCGCTGAAACATGGAAGACCGCGGACCGCAATGAACGAAACTGTTAAACAAAATATTGCAATCGATTCAGAAGAATCACCTCAAACTTCCACCACAAATTTGGCACTGAACCATGGTATCAAAAAACTCAAACAGTTTTTTTCACACCAAACTCAGTACGTATGAACTCAAATCAACAAGCTCTTTCAGAATCTGTGAAAATATATAGGGTGTCCCATTTGAATTGAAGAAGTTGATGGCATTCCCGATCGAACCGAAGGTGAATTATTAAAAACAAAATGTACATCAGATCCATTTTGTTCCATTGCACTTACCTGCAAACCTCTATGAATGCTGTTCTTTTCGTTCCAAAGATATTTACTTGGTTCCATACTTTATCCCAACCCTGTATAAAAGGTCTATAACCCATGATTGTAATATCTCTTCATGTAGCATTCCGATTTATAATGCTAATATTACTTGTAAATGTATTGTGGTTTATGTGTATTCTGTATTTAATTCAAACTACTATTGTACTATTCTATTTATACTTGATATGTCCTTTTGGGAAAAAGCCCAGACACGTCGATTTCCTCTTCAAGTGGCGCATTTTTTAGTGTACTCATATTTTTGATGACACCATCACTGTTCGAAATTCAATTTTAACTAATATGGCTATCTCTGCTTAGGAAACATTTTACCTCATTAGATCTGTGAGTTTCATATTCTCAAAATGAAACTTATCAATCTGTTTCATACACATGATTAGTCGTCTGCTATCATTTGTATACACTCAATTTTCCTTTTGGAAAGTGAATCTTTTTGCATGTGTCAATTCATCACTCTATTTGTGAATCATCAATTTTCGATTCTCTTTTTCTCTGTTCATCTTGAACGAAGGTAACATTCGAAAGGTATCAGTTCTCTAATTATGGGATTCGAAATCAATATTCAACATAAGTTTGCCGTCAAATTATCACCTTCTCTTGTTATATGGTTGAATTTGGAGTTTTTGAGTTAGATACTGGTCAACATGAATGTCAATTATAACATCGAAATACGAATTGATATTTTTATGAAACGGAAGCGCCTCCAGTTTTTCTTCAGAATTCACACAGACCAGTTTCAGTAGGAAGAATGCTTCAGATAAAATCATTCGATACACCCAGTTGTGTTCTCTTCAAGTATATGAATGACAATAATTCTTCTTGCTAAAAGTACGATTCAACCCGGAAGTAATCGGATCAGAGATTTCGATTTCTACTTGCAGAATCAGCATTCGAACTGCAGCAGAATGAATCCAATGAATGTCTTTCCTTCCGCGCGCGTTATCTCCTCCAAGATATCCGGAAATATTCGAACTCCATCCAACCACGACCCAAGAGAGGAGTGCGTATGTTGATGTTTCGGATGTGCGATCAAAAGCCGGGGTAATTGAGTCTTTCTCGTGAGCCATTCTTTTCGAATCTGCCGCCTCGATCAGAGCGCCAATGACACGGATGAGTTGGCCCAGCCGAATGAAACGCGTTCTAGCGCGAACCCTAGATTATCCGATAAAAACGGAATAATCCGGAATAATCAGATTTGCGGCGTCGAACTGCGAAAAGATATACTCCCACCCGTTGGCGTGGAGTCGGATGTTGAATGCTAGAAAACAAGATGAATAGAGATCGGATCGTTGGCAATCGGAAGCCATTCGGAGTTACAGGTCGTGTCAGAACTGGTGAGAGACATTCTGGATTGTGTGTCAAGATTACTCGCTTGATTCGATATGGATTGACTTTTACTCAATGGAATTCTGTACTGCTCAGTCCAATTTGAAAATATGTAGATAGGTATTAGTTACCTCCGTTCGGTAATTATACATTTATACATAGATATTTGTATTATGTTTTTCAAGATTCCATTTCAGCTGAAGTTTATTCAATATATGGTTGACACATCTTAGAAGTTTTGATAGCTTTTCTGATCTTCCAATATTATTATTACTGAATCTTCACATCATTATTGAAAATCATTGGTGAAACTATCCAAACATATCTGGAACCATCGTTTCAACCACAGCTTTCTCTTTTTCTCCATTATTCTCCGTTAAAGACGGGCGTTTCACTAAAATGGTTTTGCAGAATCTTTTTTCAGCATGCTTTCCGGCCTTGTCATGGATTCAATCCCAAAAGTAATTGAATTATTGTAAAGAGGAAGGTTCAAATTAGGAAATGAGTTTTTTTTTGGAGTCAAAACTCTTCCATTTAAAAAAGTTAGGGGTTATTGAAAAATGAAAACATTGTGAAATTTGTGTCTCAGATTCGAATGGAATTACCTCATTACATGGAACCAAAATTGCGGAATGCTTCACCAAAATATCAGCACCTGAAATGCCTTCCTTCGAACAAAGAGCATGTTTGAACCTGAAATTTGACACAAGGACGCTATTTATGGTTTATTGTGTTAGATTCTGAAGGAATTTTGTTCAAAGATGAAGTAGAAAACATGAATTTGGAAGTTCGGACCGGTTCGAACCCTACCTAATAGATGGCGGTACACACGTACCTCGCAATCCAGTACTACCAACTGTGATTTCGTGAGATGTTATTTCTGTAAATAACCAGCAGATGGCATTCACGTCGACCCGCGTTTTCAATGATAGAAAAGATTACAAAAAAAAGGAGGAAAGAGAACACAATTTTTGGTTTTCGAAAGTGAAATCAATAAGTTTTGATGGAAATGGTCAATTGGTCGTGACCTTCTATAGCTATGAACTATGTCACATGTGTGACATTCTTTACATTTGAGTTGTGGATTGTGGGTATTACAAATACCTACCTAGTTGGACTTCATTGTTGATTCATTGTTCATTTAGTGATTATTACTGGTTCCGTTTGTAACTTGCAACGAATGCCTTCATACCCCGAGTATGTTTTTTTTCTTCAGTATGAAAAGGCGTTTCCATTCATCTCATTCAGATGTTATGTTTTCGTTTGGTGGAATTGAAATTATATCTTTGGAAATGATATTTCACGGATTTCTCATCTTCATACTCATCTATTCATACTGATAATCGGTGATAATGTCATTGAGTATATAGTGCTGAAATGAGAGGGAAGAGGATGAGAGGGGAACAGTGAAAAGTATGCAAACAATCACAAAGTCTATTCCCAAAATTATTCAGTCCAATTTATTGCGGATATTGGGGAATCTTCACACCAACTGACGTATGATCAAGATCATTGTATGGAGCTATTATTATCGCCACATCCCAAAAATTCGTCACCACTGCAGATTTTTGTGCTCGTGAATATCCACCAAGTACTACTACTGCTTGTGATAAAACGTTCATGGATGAAATCGTTTCCATTGGACTGAGAGAAAAAGAAGTAGCGCAGAATCTCAAGTGTGCCTCTGAAGAAGGATAGGACAGGACAAGTTCAAAACACTGTCTATATAGACTTCTATTTCGCTTCTTTGCACAAGGAGGAGAAGAATTTGTGGACTTGTCATTCTCCATATCTACAGAGCCAATGGATCTATGGTTTTACAAAGAAGTGGAATTACTAACAAGAGGACAATCAGTTCGAGTAGGTACAGCACGATATGCTATGCAGGGAATTTCAATTATTTCACCTTTCTCGATTTCCCCGTCAATATCCGTACGGAATTATTCGAAACTAATGAAAACTTCTTCAGACATGTGACAAGGCATTTTCGATGTCCCAAACGATCTGACACAAATATTCAGGAATGACGTCATATCAGACAAATTTGTTCAAATTGTTCGACCGTGAGACACAGGCTTCAAAGGTGAACTCAAATATACAAACCCACTCATCCACACGATGTATCACACAAACAAATATATTCAAATACAATTCATAAGGGCATGAAACAATAACTTCAGCAGACAAGTGAATATTTCTCTTACAGAAAATGAATTCGATTGTTGAGAAGCTGTTTATATATTTTGAAATTCCTGCTTATAACGGTGTGCTCATCCGAAGGAGATTGGACGAGGAGGGGTGTTCAATATCCATCGAAGGAGAATGTTTAAGAAAGAGATGTAGCATCTCCACTGACATCATACATCATGGGATTTTTGTCGGTCAGCAGTGGGGAAGAAAATAGAAAATACCTATGAAATATTCAGAATTTACCACAAGCTGGGAGTGCGAAGTGTCAATAAATGAATGTAATTCATGAAACTCATTCATGACGAGAATGCGATGTGAATATATCAATAATTATATGGTATGATAACAATTTCGGTGCATGGTATAGATTTTTGAATGTTCAACATTCTCTTAGTCTCACTCTATTAATTATTACTCTACTCTTATACTCACTCTTTTCGAGCTTGAGGTACCAACTGTACCTAACTGTACACCTGATCAATCACAAATTATTTTTGAAATAATGCACAACTGGCCGCTATCATGAAAAGGAGCATTTTTATAGATCACATGATAACTGTATTGCGGCAGTTGAACTACCTGATCTAACTGGTGGATAGAAATAGATCAAAAATTTTCCCATTGCATTAAGACCTGAGTGTTAGAAGGTCATATTATATCATATCCCCGAAGTCTGAATAATAATAATAATAATAATAATAATAATAATAATAATAATAATAATAATAATAATAATAATAATAATAATAATAATAATAATGATAATAATAATAATAATAATAATAATAATGATAATAATAATAATAATAATAATAATGATAATAATAAATAGTAAGCATCAGATGTTGCTTGTGTGTGGTGAAAAAAAAATGAAAATGAAATATGATATGGAGTTGACATAGGTATAGGTATAGCAATAGATTATGGAAGGAGGATTCGCATATGTAAATAAACTGCTTAATATATAAATTTGAAATCAAACAAGGATAATATAAAATCACACGAATGAAATATCAGTAGATAAAGAAGGTGAAGGTTGAATATATAAAAAATATTCAATTCAACTATATACAAATATAAAAAAGGTAGTTAAAAGTTTCAACATAGAATATCATACAATATAAAATCATACAACATGAAACTAAATTGATACAGAGTAAGTATAAAATCAATGATAAAAATACATGTATACTAATAGTGTTGAAAAAAGGCAAAAGCGATATGGAAGTTGTTGAAAATGGTTGTGATACATATTTTAATAAAAAACGGTGATATAAATATACATATCAGAATCGTAAGTGGACAATATAGCAAAGGTACGTATGGTTTTATCTCATCTACTCAAATAGTCGTAGAAGTTCGAGTCTTTCGCTTCGAAAAATATGCTGTTTCAGCTCTTCTTTGAAGCGATTGATCGTAGTGGATTTTATTGTTTCAGGAATGCAGTTGTGGAGTTTAGGTGAATACTGACCTCAACTCATCAATAGATTATTCACATGTAGTAGATGCAGTATTTGAGGGCAAGGGAAGAGAAAGCTCTATCAGTTTCGTTATTCTCACCTCGGAAGTGAAGTTACGAATCAAATAACTGTTGAAATTTCATATGGAGCAACCGAATAGTTGGAACCCTATGAGAAAATGTAGGATAGAGTAGTTTACTGGTTGATGCGGCTTCCCCATTGTGTGACTTGAAAACTGCTCCCATTATGATGGTTATTATTATCCATCATTTCAGATGTTTTCTTCACCACTCTGGCGAGTCTCTCGAGAATGGACCAGTTCAGCACGTGAATTACTTGAGTTTTATGCACATGATGAGTAGCGATAAAACAAAGTTTCTCACTCAATTGTCAGTGTGTAGACGCTTGTCTTCTCATAAAATGAATTCCAGAGGCACAATAAAACAATATTGGATGAGCATATGGACGGCAATAGAAAATGAGTGAACCATATAGTTATCTTAAGTCGATGGACTGAACAAATGCAAAAGATGCAGTAAGTACGGAATTATCATAATTGTTGATAAGGAATACGGTTCCATCTGCCATTGGTATATATTGGCAGTGAAGATGATGACAGATGTATTGCAGCTAGATGAATGAAGTCAACCAACTTCTCTATTTCCTCAACGCGTTCTTCTCCAAAGCATCCAATCAAGATGAATATAGGATGGTGAAACAGCTTTTCATTGGTTCCTTAGACCGTAGACAGTAGACCTGTCGAACACCGCACCTTACGAAGACCGCACCGCTTGAGTATAGATGTCGATACGATCGTCCATCATGCGCTTCCACCGATAATTGCAGATATTTGACAGTGATGGACAGCTGACGCCTAAATTTTTACGTTCATGTTGAATTTCAAATTTGGTTCGTGTTTTCCAGAGTTTCCAAGATAACCAGGTATTAAATTGGATTGAATTAAATTGGACATTATCAAGTTGGCTGGAGTCTACAACTTTTTCTAGTGGCTGAAAATATTGAATTGACCAGGCTATTCACAGCATGCATCCTTCTGAATACAAGGTTATCCCATTTTTTTTTCGGGTTGATAGCAGTGCGCCTATGGATGACGTCACTCGTTCACCTGGAGCAGCCTGGCGATAATCCAGCGGCAATCATTATCTATAAATTACATATCGATTAATTGTAGGTTAGATTTTGATTTCCTTATTTTGAATACGATCCAATTCTTCGAATTGGCAATGTTAGGATCATTTCCAGTGAATAGTATTTCCGACAGAATAGTCCTACCTTCGTAATGAGGCTAGTATTCTCATCAGGTATATCATATAGTTTTATGACGAGATTGATGCTCGAATGAAACTGTTCAACAATTATTCTATATATTACTGTACCAATGAACTGACATGAATATGATTGTATTGTGACTATTCGAATTCCGAAAACCACTACTCTTCTGAAAAATGATTGGAAACATTAGAGCTCATCATGAAACAATTTCCAGACCGAAGTGAAACTATAGGCGAGCGCATCCGAAAAGAAACGAATATTATTGAAACCCACTTACACGATGATGATTTGTAATTGATTCCCAAACAAATATTTCGATAATAACAATAATAATAAAATTCATTGCATGCAATAAATTGTCACAAATTGTAGTGTATTGAGGAAACGGCAATAAATGAAGAATTCCTCTGAGTAGTCAGTACTCATTGAGGATTAGAAGAATTTGAAACAAACAAAGAATTTAAAACAAGCAAATTGATATTTTACAATTATTATTACTTTTTATACTAGTCTAAAAAGTGATCCTTCACAGTTATCCTGAAATAATTGTATCCTTGATGATGAATAGACTGATCAGATACACTTTAGAAAAGTCAATACAATTTTCATAAAATAGATATGTGGAATTATGAAAGAATATTACTACTATTATAAACAGAATGATAACTCACCGAATACAATTCACGAAAAATAACGAGAAAAATGTTTAGAACATAATATGAAGCAAGATGTGACAAGACCTACAAGACCTAATACCACGGGAATCAAATTCTAATGAGATGGGGAACCAGTGTCGTCATAATTTGACTCTTGCATCCAATCTATCTTTAGTTGCCTGAAAGTTTTGAGAACTTTCGGAGAGACTGTTTCATTTCATTCCATTTTTTCTCATATGATGTACAGAAACATATTCCAGTAGAGTGTTGTGTGAAGTTTTGCATCAACCCTGACGTACTCTAACGTGTAGAGAAGGATAGCATAGCAAAGCTAGTTCAATTTTCATATATTTTCATATCACCGTCGAGTTGATCTGGGTGAGCTGACCGCTTTGATAGGTGATTGGTGGGTCCTTATCTCTTCATTTCCTGTCGTGGTTGAACCAGATACACATGCAAAGATCTCAGGTTGCCGATTGGCTCGAAATATTTGCTACCCAGGTAGCCTAAATAATCCGCGCCTGCTGCAATCCCATCTGGAGTCTTGTACCCTCATTTTTCAGCTTTTAATGGGATTTTCTCTCCTCGTTTCTAAAAAATAGAGTAGAAGTTATTGAAAATTATTGCAATATATTTGTAGTAAGGACAGATTTATAGGATCTGTCCCAAAACGTCACTGCGCTTGAAATTAAACCTTTAGATACCTAAAAGAGAAATTCTCTATTGGTCAGTGACACCTTGTTTTTGAAAAAATTTGGAAATACAAATATATTTAATAAGAATAAAACCTCTACTTATCTTGGTGGACGTTTCGGGAACGAATCCGCTGGCGTTCTCAACACAATTGAAATATTTTTCTCTTCGTAAAAGGAGAATGCAAGCAGACTCTTTGATTTTCCGTTTTTGGTTGTTGTCTTCTTTTCTTATGATCTTAATATATATAATATTCTGCTTGCATTCTCTTGAACGGAGACAATAATATTGCTTCTTGCTTCTGAAACTTGAATATGAAAATGGAAAATTCGATATCAATTAATGAAAACACCTTGTAACCAGAATTCCTCCGTCTGCCAAATTGTCACTTTTCAGTGTCAAAATCGAAAACATTGAGAAAATTTTACGAAGAGAAAAATATTTCAATCGTGTTGAGAACGGGACCAGATTCGTTCCCGAAACGTCCACCAAGATAAGTAGAGGTTTTATTCTTGTTGAATATATTTGTGTTTCCAAATTTTTTCAAAAACAAGGTGTCACTGACCAATAGAGAACTTCTCTTTTAGGTATCTAAAGGTTCAATTTCAAGCGCAGTGACATTTTTGGACAGATCCTAAATCTGTCCTTACTACAAATATATTGCAATAATTTTTAATAACTTCTACTCTATTTTTTAGAAACGAGGAGAGAAAATCCCACAAACAGCTGGAAAATGAATATACCACCTCCTCGAAGAACTTACAGACAGTCTTGTACCCTCCATTGTACCAAGTTATGGTGATATTTCTCAGAGCGTGAAGAGATTCTGAGGTCCATTCATCTTGCTTGATTCCTGTGAGACTCATCTCGCTCTCAATAAACACATTCCAGGGGCACAATAAAAACATCTCGGTTAAGCGCCGACTTCCTAGACGGCAATAGAGTCGGAACGAACATATGTAAACGACGCAATAAGTAGGAAATTATCGTAATTGCCGACAAGGAGAATCTCATTAGAAACAAAACGACTTTCATAAAGCAGAGGCTGGTATGGCGCTACGTCGGAAATCCCTCGAATAAATCTGTCTAATCATACGGCATAACGTGCCAACTACGCACTAACATAGCATTACGAAGAGGACTAAGTGAGAGGAGGCATGGCAGAAGTTGTAATAAGACAGCGGCAAGATTCACTGCCGAACTTCCTAGCTGTCGCCGGCTGATAACGGGACGCCGGACGGTTCCTCGCGTCATCGCGACGCCTAATCTGCCGTCGGTCGGTGGCGGACAATACACGCTCGCATGATGAGGTGTCTATGAGCTGACAGCTCGATTATCTAGATTACGTGGGTGACGATCTCTATTTTGATACAGCTTGATTCGGCCCGCGAAACTAGAACACTGCTGAAGAGGACGAAGATCGATGTTGCGTTCGAAATACAGTCGAAGTATCTGTGAAGTATCCGGCAGCCAACACTGTCCGATTCGATTATATTGTGAACGTAATTCATCGAAGAATAATCGGTCGAGATTTCAATGGATGCATAAAATATCTTATATATATATATATAAAAATTCTATAGTTCTCTGAGAACAAACTTGACGGCCGCATGGGTATATTATTTTTCCAACGACCACCCTTAGCGCTCCCAACATTGTTTTGTTATTCAGAGAGTTAACCATTTCACTATAGGAATAGGAAAGTCGAAAGTGAAACGCACTAGGGTGGAAATATTTGCAAAACGCACGCTTGCAGTGATTGATGAATGTAATTATAATTCACCTGGAGATTTCACTGCATGTATGGTATGATTTTGCATCCGAAACTTGCATCAGAAAATGATGAATGCGTCTTGATTATGTTACCATCACCTACTCCCGCTTCTTATTTTTATTCCTTTGGATGTTAGGAATCCACTGCACACTACATTATGAATCCCGAACCCAATAACAATTATCAGGAAACGTTACCATTCATGACAATGACAAAAAACACAGCTGACATTGACTCAGTTGATTGAAGTTGGTCACCAAAGATCAAAGCTGAAATATCCCAAGGTTGCGGAAATTATAACAATGCATAGGCGTACACATTAATATTCATGGAAATTGACAAAAGTATTGTATCTCAAGCTTACAGAAGGGTCTGCGCTTGGGTTCCTGATGGCTGTATTTTGGATTGTTTGGTAGTTGTCGACGGTGACCGAAACATTGAATAACTTCAATAATGATGATGATAGTTATTTGTTTTACTAGGCATAAAAGCACAAGCTTTAATGCCGTGGCTGGTGTTTCATAGCCGAGCGTAGCGAGGCTATGAAACCAGCCAAAGCATTAAATCTGCTTTTCTACCGGTGAAACTTATAATTTTTTCTTCAAATTTGTTCCAATTCCACGCAAAATCGACTTTTTCATATTTAAATTGCGTTTCATTATCAATATCCAAATAACTAAATTATTTTATCAAAGGTAACTGGGCCCTGCGTTACTATGTTTACCGCTGATGACGTTTGTTGAATATGTTTGTTTACTGTTCACTTTGTCATTGTCGATTTTGAAAAGTTGTCATGTTAGAAATGGATTTACTGCAAAGTGAGGATGAATTGATGCAATTAACACCACCTGAGATAAGAGATCAGGCGCGAGATGTGGAATTTCACCTTTTACCGGAAAAATCAAGAACTGTATATGAACACACATACAACAGATTCATGGAATATAGACAGATGAAAAATATAGGATCTTTCTCTGAAAATGTGCTGGTTGTCTATTTTTCCGATCTTTCGGAGAAAATGAAGCCTTCAACGTTATGGTCGACCTATTTGATGTTGGAAGCTACCCTGAACATAAAAAATAACATTGATTTGGCAAAATACTTGAAGTTACGGGCTTTTTTGAAACGCCAGTCAGACGGTTTCCATGCAAAAAAATCCTGAGTTTTTCAAAGAGAAGAGATCGTGATATTTTTATCAGATGCCCCAGATGAACAGTATTTGTGTACGAAGGTAGGAATATCTTGAAAATGATCTATTATGGATTGAAGAACTTATTTTCAATTTATATTTTAGGTTGTACCATAGACTTATTCTCAGGATAATAAGTCTATGGGTTGTACTTATTGTTGCATTCGCTGGGGCTTGTAGATGTGATGAGCTTTTGCGAATGAAAACAGATGATATAAATGATATGAGCGACAAATTGCTAGTTATGCTACCAAATACTAAGACCAAAAGATCAAGATCTTTTGTAGTAACGGAATATTAGGGCGTTTACAGAAAATATGCAGCCTCCAGACCCTCGAAATTAAATAATCGGCGTGTCTTCTATAAGTATGTGAACGGTAAAGCACATCATCAATTCATTGGCATTCACAAATTCGGTAAAATGCCACAAGAAATTGCTTCTTTTCTGGGACTATCCCATGCGAAAGAGTATACCGGGCACTGCTTTCGCAGAACTTCGGCCATATTCTGGTGGGGACATAACAATGTTGAAGCAACATGAAGGATGGAAGTCTTCCGCTGTCGCGGAGGGCTATATTGAGGACTCGCTAGCCAATAAGTCGAACATCGGCAATAAACATCATTTATTATTATCAGCATCATTTTGAGTTTTCTTAATGTCATTGTCAATTTTAATAACCAGTGGTTTTTTTCTGCCTAGGCATATAAAGTACAACTTCTAAGCCTGCCAAGTGTCATTAGAGGGCCGCTTTTTATATCACTTGGAGAAAAATTGCATTTATTTTGTCTGGCAGAGTTCAGCTAATGCTGTTTTTCTACTCAACTAGCGACATAATTATTCAAGTACACACATTGTTCAAAATTTTTCTTAGAATCCAATAGATAACTCATTGTTAAGATCACTGTTAATCGAGGTAAAACTTCTTCATTTCTTCAACAACAGTTTGAGGTTTCACATGTTCATGGTATGTATTGATGATATTTTGATGCTCATTGGTACGAAAAAGATCGTTCGTAGAATACTGATGAATGTTAAGGGATGGTGAGTGTATTGTTAGTTCGTAGATTGTGTACATGATATGGAATTTTCAGCTGAAGTTCCAGGTATTCTAGTATCAGAGAATTCAAATTGAAAAATAACGGATGCAATTTTCTTCTGCTATACATTTCAAAGTATCCAATTTCTTTTATATAGAGTGTTATATGCTCCCTGTAATGAGATGCCACTTATCAATCGTACACATGACATTTGTATATTTTGGATTCTAGATGTAGTTGAATAGTCAAGACAAGGTCCATAGACAATATCGCTGTAGTTGAAAATGGATAAGACAAGCAGATCACATATAATTATTTCTAGTTTTTTGTTCAGATAATGTCTGTTTGAATATGAGTTTTCTAATAATCCATATGTTTGTCAAATTAGATTACTTACAATAATTTTATCGAATCGCCAAATGATACAGATTGTCCATCAACTTGTATCGGTATATTGTCAATGTCTCTTTGGCTGTTTGGTACTACCGAAAATCATTGCTGTTGATTCATCTGCCGAACCCAGTGATCCCTTAGCCGGAACAATACATACACTAAAAGTACACCCAAGTACTGATTGATAAGATTAATCAGTCTAGAAACTTCCTGAAACTACCTAAGCGATCTTAAGGTGAGATCCCGTAGATTCTTCGGAATGATACCGTTCTCGGTCGATTCACCCAACTATCAACTATCAACTATCAACCAGTTCCACAAAGTACAATAATATGCGTAGAATGTACTGCTCAGCTTTTTGAACATCAGTCACTTCCACCAGCCAGAAGTCAGATCCATGAACTCAGTGTAATTATTCAATTATTCACGAGAGAATTCAATTCGATCACAGAAGAACTCTTCATAGATATTTCCCTTCAATTCACAATCCTCTGACAGTCCTCTCACAATCAACAACCGCCTGACAATCATCAACTGAACTTCTTCTTTCCTTCCACCCACATACTAGATACAGTATCCTCAATCCGCTTATTATTACATCAACCAAAACAAATCTATATACAGAGTGGTCTACTACAACCCAACTACAGAACAGGATCATGAGTTACTATAGCTGAATACAGAGATCATTTATATTATTGTGCATTCAACAATATAATACTCCACTACTAATAATACATAATAACACTTCATAATACCACAACATTCGCTACAATGCTAAAATCGGTACTGTCTACTAATCCAAGCTGATTCATTCACGTTCTTCTTCCTACGACACATCATATGATATCGTAACCAGAGATGTAATCGCAAAGTTAGATCAATGGAAGATGTCTAGTTGATTATTTGGAAAATCATAGAATTCAGTGCACATTTTATGGAGAGGGTTTCCAAAGATTTCTTCTTAGTGTGGAAATATGAAAAGTATTGAGTAGTTACTCTTGAAGTTGGTCTATAGGCTAGATGGAACTAAGATTCTGCAAAATCTTTGGTGGACTGATAATGTTACTGGGTTCAAAAAAGAACACTATGTACTGACAATCACGAAGGGAGCTCAGGCTAATATTCATGGCATGTCTAGCTTCGACTTTGACAGTCGAAATTTGCTACGATTTCTAGATGAGATTTATGCGAGATAAGAAATTTCTTTCTTCGATTATATAGAAACGTGCAGATGTCCCAGATTTTCACCCATATTGCTGTTGATAATTATCGATAGTCTATTTTTCTTGTATTTACAAAAAGAAAGATTGCTATTGATATTTTGCAGAACATACTGGGTATGTCACGACGAGCTTAGACTATCTTCATAGGGAGAATCATTCTGGAGAAAACCATGAAGATGCACATGCTCATAATTGAGAATATTCAGAATATTTTCGACAATGCAGCGTTGCCGCTTCTACTAGAAAGTCGTAGCCACTTTGATATTTCAAATGGACCACCCTGTATCTGATATGATTTTCAGAATCCTCAACAAATTTTTGATATGCCTATCTGTAACCTTGTACTCATCTCTGACCGTTTTTTTTTCGCGGAAAACAGCACTTACTGAAAATTCTTATATTTTTGGACACCGAGGTACTGCGACATTGGAATTTGGTTTATGGTTAGATAATAAATGGGAACTACCAACGCAATGGCCAAATCTGGAATAATTCAATACAGGGTGGTCAGAAAATATCGTCATTTCGTTCACATGAAAAAGTAAAATATCATCGCCACTCGGATTTGAATAATGGAGTACTACTTCCCAGTAGAAGCGGCAACACTGAATTGTCGAAAATATTTCAAAAAGAGAGAGCGTAATCTCAAATATGAGCAGGCCCATTCTTATGGATTTCTCCCCACTGATTCTCTATATGAAGATAGTGTGAGCTCGTCGTGACATGCCCTGTATATCATCCACAAGAATGGCAAGTCTTGTTCGGTCGCCAAAATATTAGTGGAATAATAATCCCAATGTATTCTAGTAAATCAAAATCCGTATCTATCTGAACCAAACTTTCAGCAGTATTGAATTGTTCGCCAATCCCCTTGTGAGTGAAGACGGTAGAAGAAATATATTATGGATGGGCCTAAGCTGTGTCTCTATAAGAAAAACTTCAAAAATCCTCTTGCATTTCGAGCGCAGCCGGTAATCTTCTGTCTTCCCATTGGTCTGTGCTGCTCATGTGCAGTGGTATAGAAGACAAAATGTTCATAGTGCACGTGAGAAAATTCAGTTAGGCGTCGCGACGCTCGGTTAACAGACGAATTCTCTTGGCGGCGTTGTCAACAACACGTGTTTCTGTACGTTACGATCTCTGCGATGGTCTTATTCTGATGAGTTTGCTGTAGAAGAGGTAAAGTTGAATTGATACTGAGGGGCACCAAAGCATTCTTCAGGCTGATTTCAATTTATTATTTTGAAGTTGTTCTTATCAAAAAGTCTCTGGTTATAACGTTGAGTGATAGTTTGGCAACTGTGTGAAAAAATGTTTATTTCATCAAGAATATGTCAACAAATCCTTCGAATATGGATAATGATAGCAGCATAATGATAGTGAAATATCCTGTCTTCAATTTGTCATACTCTACTGCTTCACTGAATACTAATCATTATTCCGAACGAAATATCTGAGATGTGAATGAGGGAATACTTGAATTGTTTATCAAAATCAATTGATCATGGTGCTGAATTGGTTTATGTCCTTTGGGTCAGTCGAATCTTTGAGGTATTTTCGAACAATGAAAAACTGGGCTTCGAACGTATGTCTGGTAACAAACAATATAATGTTTTTTACAAAAAATGAGTTTTTGACTACCTCGGCAAATTTCATATCAGTTCAGAAACATTTTCTTGTACGAGTGAAACAACTATTTTTCAAATACAGGATATGAGAAGCTATGAAATAATGAAATAATGAGGTCATTTTAATGCGGCTCGATAATTTATTTCTTTCGACCATCTATGAGAACAGCATATAGCACACTGTTTTGTTATTTATGAAGTATCTCATATCACCATATCAATGTGAAATTGAATAACATTAGGCTCGAAATTTTGTGAGAGCGCCTGCTTGCATGTAGATATGATTTATGAATGATTGTATAAGGTATTATTTTCATCCGCGTCTTCTTATCGAACAGCATCATTCGATGAACTGAACTAATACTTCACAATATCACTTTTGTGTGATCGAATACTGGAAACATAATGGTAGTATAGCTAACTCAGGTTTCATATCATAAACAATATTTCAAATATTCATTTTCATTTATGATCGATGAACGAATGAATGAGTGAAAGAAACACTAGTGCTGTAAAAGTTGCAGCTGTCAAATTGAAAATTGCACTGTAGAAAATGCGATTTTTTATACATGGGTTGAATTTTCATGAGGAAAATCTTTGCTTAGCTCACTACAGTTCCTGAATCGATTGATTTTCCGTTTCAAAACGTCTACTCGTTATGATTATGTCAGATCAGATATCAGAGTTATTTCACTATACTTTCTTTGAATACACACTTTAGTTTTCCAACATCAACATCAATGAATGACAAGTCTGTCAAAACCATTTGAGCGACTTTTCTCACCACTATTATCGAACTCAAAATTTCAGCATTCAGAAACATGCATACCTTATTGATGTAATAAACTAGCTGGTGGAGTTACTCCTATCCTTCTCCCGTGTTCAAATTTCTTGATATTGGCCAACCTTGATAAACATGACATGGCGTGGGCGAAACTGTAAAAACTGTAAAATCTGCCAGCCGAGTTCTCAACCAAATTTGCAGAGACACGTTTTTGAATTTGTCAGTGTCGCCAACAAATGTTGGTATATTCTATGAGGTTATGTGTGATGAGCATTTCACTTTTTACTGTTTTATTAGTTTTTTTTTTCTTAAAAAACGGAGATTTACAAGGTTTATGGAAAGGAGTTTTATTCTATTTTGTTGCGAATCAGAAAGAAATACAAAAGCTAGATAACATTTTTACCTCCATATGTAAACCTGAGAGGGATTCATGTTTCTACTGTGCAAGGCGGATTGATCTGGTGTAAAAATAAATGTAATGATCGTTTCAGACTTCAGAGTGATATATTGGTATTTTGAGAGGTGAGTATCAAGTTAATACTTCTTATATATAATCTTGTATTGAATCAGGTATATGTAGTTATGATTATCAATGCTGATTCATACTTCGTGTATTTTCAGGATTATTTGCATACCCTAAGATTCTGTGATTGAAATAAAAGATAAGGTGAGTACTCAAAAGACTTTTTTCATTAATAATTGCTGCATCAGCAGTAATCACAATAAGTTGCAAATTACAAATGAGAATTAATCAGTCCAGTTGAGACTCAATCAATAAAGTTGCTCATTTGATGCATATTTCAATTCAACTTGAGTCAGATCACAATCACTCTGAGAATCTTATCTACTGATATTATACAGGTACATCAAAGTAACAGCTATGCTTGCATTATCTTGAACTGTTATTGTTTTTTTAATACATTTATGATATCAATCAAGTGAGACTTCTTGGAGTAGGTAATAGTAGAGTAGGTATCAGATATATTCATAACAGGATGATGTCTTGCTATCATTGAAAGAAAATCCATGTTTACTCAAAGTGGAGTGGAAAAGTGAAGAGTAGAAGGAAACTTGAGATCTTCTCCAGAAAATCATTCATGGAAATGAGAATATCAACCAAAGATACACTCAATGGTCATCTTCAGTGATATAAACTGCTTGTCAGCTGCAATGGAATGATCTACTTTTCCAGAAAATTATATTAGGAGGCAAAAAAGGTTAAAAGTCTTCTCATATCAAAATATAAGTATAAAATATAAGTATCAAAAAGTTTCATTTCACATCTCGTTGAGTGTATATCTTTGGTACCTCTGTAACTCCTGCAAATTTGATTACTCTTAACTAAATACTGTATACTTGGTATTCGATACTCAATTATACCCTTTATAATTGTGGATGTGGTCTTTGCAATATGATTACTTCAACAGAAGATGTCTTGATCACATCATCATCTAAAAACATCATCCTAGTTTAGTTTTGCAAGCTTTGATAATTTTTTTGCTTTATTCTCCATGTTTCTTTTTTTTGCTCTGCTGAACAACAAATGCTCAGTCTGGCAACTACATATATTTGAATTATATTTTTACTCAAAGTAATTTTGTGATTTTGACACCCTAAAAGCACTCTAGGTTGATGATAATTTTTCGGGAATAATAGATATTGATGATTTTTTCAAATCCTTTTGAAAAATATCTGCTTTTGTTTTTTCAATATCAGTCAAAAATGAGGTGATTTGGGTAGATGGGAATGTGAGGAATCCTCTACTTTTCATTTTAATAAATGAATTGAATTTTTCATTTCCATCTCCACAAATTGTCTCTAAACATTCTTGACATGTTGTGGGTACCGTAACCTTTTCAAAATGTACCCACAGAAGTAGGCAAATGCTTCCTCTATATTTTCAAATTCCTCATATTCATTCAAAGTGGCATTTTCATCTGACTTTATAGTGATAAAAACGCATTTTATTTTCTTTTCTTTTAGTTTGCCTATTGTTAAAAGAAACTGCATCATTTCACCACCTGTTACATTACTTCCTCTGGGTGGTTTAACTAATGAAAATAAAGACATCAGCCTGAATATTTGGCCCACTTGAATGGATTCTGGGTGACTATTACAACCCCCTGCAGCTCTCATCATCCCAAAGAAATGATAAGAGAAAAAATAGGTATAGATATATTCAAATATTTCATATTGTTTCATAATAGTAAGGATATATTTCATATTTCATTCACTGAACAAAGAAAATACTAGAGAAGAGAATATGTGATATATTCTGAAGCTACCAGTTCTTTTTTTAAACTCTTTAGTTAGGTACCTGTTACTTTAACCAGCTTTAACTCAATAAATTTATCAAAGAATAAATGCTTGAACTGTAATAAGCTGCAGTGTTCAGTAGATATTCCATTGTTATTCAGTTTCAAAGTCATTGCAGGATAATTTAATAAAATCAAGTATCATTCAGATTCAGAGAAAAATAGAAAATTGATGAACATTGAAAACTTTGAACAGTGAAACTCTTGAGTGTCTTGTCTCCAGAATTTGATACAAGGAAATCTGAAATAATCTAATGCAGTTTTCTATTACTTCTAGGATAATTGATGATGGTGATGATGATGGAAGATGGTCTTGGTTCATTCTAGCTGTCATGAAGTACTGGAATCCAAGCCCTGAGAGGTAACCAGTTGAATCCAATGTACAGGATATCATGGCTTTCAACCCTTTGACAAAAACTTGTCAGGTGATGAACAGTCCTCCCACAATCCCAAATAGATGAGAAAATTTTCCAATTCCTACAAAGATATTATCACTTATTCTGCCACTACTGATCTTTGTATTATTCCTCTCAATATTCAACATTGAACTGAATTTATAATTTACCCTGAATCTATCAGAAGATCATTTTTTCCACAGTGTTGAAAACGGGAGCAGATTCGTTCTCGAAACGTCCACAAAGATAAGTAGAAGTTTTGATTTTATTAAAAGTACATTTTCATTCCCAAATTTTGAAAAAACAAGGTGTCACTGACAAATAGAGAATTTTTCTCTTTGGGGGGCAGTCTACAAAACTGTCCTCACTACAAATATATCAAAATAATTATTATAACTTCTATTTCTATTTTTAGAAACGAGTAGAGAAAATCCCAAAAATCTAGGAAAATGAATTTTTATTGTGATATATACCTGAAATATCCTTTTTTTTTTCTAGGTTATTTCTGAGGCATTTGATGAGATGTGGAAAATCAGAACACATCCTCAGCTTCCTGGAGGCATCCATTGGATGTTCACACCATGGCTCTGAACAGTTTTGCATCTCCATACATTTCCACAACGTTCTATTTCAAGCTGCTCCATCACTTGTGATTACATCAATGAGAAGTCCAGCATTCTCACACAAAATCACATATTCTGAAATTAGTTTTGCTTGGAGTTCACCAGTGATATTACCTTTTGTCAGAAAACATCCCAAAGCCTGCAAGCCATGACCAGCAAATGGCTGGAACATAATCACGAGTACATGATCTCCTAATTGATCCTCCATGCCATTAGGAGTGAATTCACCAAGATCCATAAATCCCACGAATTCCATGGTATTTTTGTCAAATTTTTTAGTAGGAGTGATTTTATATTCATCTACTAATAAACATCCATGCTTCTGCCATTCTGCCGTTTTCTTAGTTTTTTCTTTTATCATTGCAAAAACCTCCTTTTTGGAACCAAATGTTCCATCTTTATTTCTAATGTACCTATTGGAAAAATATGTTTTGAATATTTCATTATCTCCATACATTGTAAAAATAACTAACCTACCTTGAGAGAGTGCTAGTTGATGGTATTGCCATAATTTGTTTATCTCTCATATAATTATAAAGCTTTGGGCTCTTAATTTTCATGAGAATGCAATTATAAACCCATTCCAAGGTGTATCTTCTGCCTGCAGATTTACACTTGGCCGATTTTAAACAAATTTTTATCTTTTCTTGTTGAACTTCTGGCAAAGTTTCAAGAAGTTCATCAAGCTTAACCACATTGGCATTTCCTTCCTCAGATTGACAATCACTCTACTCAAATGTGCATTCTTTCTTGACAAGTAAGCCATGTAGTTATATTTGTGTTTTTTGTTAGTTGTTATTTTATTTCTTTTTCCTTGTCTTTTCTTAAATAACGATTTATTACTTGTGCATGCTCTGCAATAATTATAACTTGGAATAAGAACTGAACATGATCTGCTGTTGCCATTGCATATTTTTCACGTATCCATTTTATTGATCAGCTCTCGAAGTTTTTCTAATGTGGTAATGGCATATTCTAGATTAAAATGTTTTGCTCCTGCGTGGGCCGTAATCAGTGAGCAGCCTAAGATAATGGATCTGTCAGTTGAAATTCCAAAGTCATTATGAATACTCAGTTTTGTGATAAGAACGTGCTTTTCTAACTTATGAATACCCCAATGGGGTGGAAGTATCAGTTGGTCAAGAGATTCCAGTTCTTGATACAGACTAGTTAGACTATCCACAGTAGTACTATGATCATTCTTATCGATATTCACAGGAAAGGTATCTTCAGGAGTATCAGAAGCAGGGTTCAAGTAGGAACTGGAAAGGGATTGTGGATTGGCTGCAGAGGAATCTTGTTCACTACAAGAGAGAAAGAACAATATAATTGAGTAATTACGAACAAAAAATTATCCAACAAAATATATTTTTTGAAATGTTTTTGTATTTATTCAGCGTTATCATAATTGCCTATCCAAAAAATCCAGATGAAATTGACATCATTGAATGCATGCATAATCATACTAGTGAACCTTATATAATTATTCAGTTCAGTTGGAAATATTTCTGTTTCCATATACCATCCATAAACCTGCTTGGCATTTTTATATAATGGTACTTGAATTCGGTATTAGGGTAATACCAGAACTAATGTATTTAGAGCGAGGAATAATACCTTTGAAAATTCAAGAGGTTGATTATTTGCATGAAAAAATACCAAATATAGGTACATACTGTGTACACTGAAAGAACAGTTTATTCATAGTTAACAAAATTAATTAACATCTAATAAATTATTTATTCGAATATCGCGGAATAAACGTTTATTTATCAGAAACAAATAATGCATTAAAATTATTTAAATATTCCTCATTAATAGTTAATTCAGATTTATTTCCAATACATATAGGTCTCACTATAGATTTATGAACTGTAAATAAAACATTATTTATAATAAATAAAGGATATTCATTAATATTTTATACTTCATTACCATTTACTAAGCACATTTTTATTATTAATATTTTTTATTCATTGAAAATAAACGTTTGTACATAACAAACCTCAGCATTTTTTCCAAATGAATAAAGAATATTTATTAACGTTACATATTTCATTATCAATAAAAAAATATCCTCATATAGTAATTATATGTTTTTTTATCAATAATAAGGTTTGTGTATAATGTGTTGAGCATTATTCATAATAATTTTTGTGTTTTTTCTATATAATTAAATATATATGTATATATTTTTATAGTTAATAAATGTTCAAGGATAGATGATACAGGGTACTCTACTCACTTGGGGCCAGTTTCTTCATATTTCAGTGAAGTTTGATTATTTTCATTCCTCCTTGAAACTTGATACTTGACATTTGTATTATGCTTTATACATAACTGAAAAGCCAAGTTTCCGAATAAAAATGACCAAACTTCAACCGAAGATCACGAAACTCCTTCTTTCTCTTTTATTTCATTTATTTCGTATGAAAACATAATTGGTACATATATATTTCTTCGACCCAGTATATGAAGATAAATGATGGGTGTAGGATTCAAAATACATTAGGGTTACTATACAACTAAAGCTGAACAGCAAATAAACAAATAGATATTGTCTCTGACAACATTTTATTGCAAAATAAACTTTGATAAAAAAAACAGAAAATAAAAACAGGTACATTCTAAAAATAAAGCAATATAAATATGTGGTGAATTTTCTGTCGGTGGTCATAAGTACTATTCCATTTTTCTACTACATCGGACCATGGCTCCTGATTATTTCTTAACCAAATGATATCTTCCTTGTGGATATCCTCACCTGAATAACAAATGATATGGTATGATACATATATGAAGTTTGATAGAGCTAATTAACTAGTATTAACATACTGTGACGGTTTCATCAAACCGAAACCAAAACTATTGAACTAACACAATGAAAGAAAACTATTCCACCATGATGACGTAGCCAAATGTTGATAGTCGATGGCCATTGGGACATAGTTTATTTCATTGTGCATTGTGGAGATTGATAAAATTATCCCTGTATTACCTTCTTCAATATTTTCTGCAATATCATGATCTTCATTTATTTCTGAAGGACATCTAGAAGACGACAAAATACCAGCTTCTCTCAAAAACGTCAATCTATTCCTAAATTTGTCAACTAATTTGCCTCTAGCAATTCCACTTCTGTTGTCTCTTGAATTCCGTTTTTTTATTGGGGAAGTAAAGTATACTTGAGGCAATTCTTTGGGGAATTCTTGAACTATTAGTTTTGCTATGTTACGAAAATCTTCATTAGTCAATCTTCTGTAATAAAAAACAGTTTTGTTTAAAAAAAAATAAAAATGAGAAAATATTATAATTCAACAAAGGAACAGAGATGATGAATACTAGACTGGATTTTTTTTGTTATGATTTCTTGTTTTGAATTTCAAAAACTCTGGTACAACCTTCAATTATATGATTTTACATTGACAGCAATTTTTATATAATCATTTTATATAACTGTCAATACCAATAATAATTAACGTTCAGAGGCTTGAATCCATACCATTTTTTTTGCACCACTGTACCTACCTATCAAAATCGAAAAGTAACACTTTTTCACAGGAGTGCAAACAGGAAGTGCTTTAGACACAAATGCAAAAAAGACACTTTGGGAACGTTATAGGAATGCATTTTTATTCAAATCACTTCAAATGATAAAAAAAACCTCGTCTGAAGATCTGATTCGAAACTTAGATTGTTATTCAGCCACGTTTTTGAAACAATTATTGTAGTGATATACCAACTCTTTTGAGTGCGTCGAAACGAACTCTTTTTACACTAGTGCATATACAATAATCATATTGACTATTACACAAAAAAAAAACAAATTCAAATGAGAACCTACATAAAATAAAATTTTTGATATCTAGAGGTGATTGAAAAAAGTAGCACAGCTCTAAAGTATATACCTAATAGTACTATACAAAATGTCTTACCTAAATGGAACTGCATTTATAAAGTGTTGTACCACGATCTCCACTAGATACGATTGACACTTAGAACTTAAACATTGTTTCAATTTATATAGCTCTTTTATTGCTCTGCCCATAGAAGTTTTTCCCAATAATTCCGATAAATTAAAATCATCTAATGATGATTCAGTACTGATGGTTCTACTTGGGGCTTTGAAAGAGGTAGATGTTGAGCCACATTCGTCATTTTCCTCAATATGACTGGGACCTGCTGTAGACTGATCAATATCTACAATATATATTTTATTGGGTGGCTCACATTCTTCAATATAATGATCGGTGTCGTCATAGTCAGATCTAAAAAAAAAGACTGTAATGCTACATTTACGTATATTATCCAATTGCAATTTGTAAATTCAAAATAGACATGTAGGTACTCACATAATAATATTATTAGCCTGTTCTTGGGAATGTTCAAAAAGCAACAGCTTGGATTTCAACTTAATCCTTTGCCCTAACTGGGGCACTAATTCTTTATATTCGTTAGGTTCACGAACAATTTCTTTGAGTGTCGTTATGCTATCGACGCCATTTGCTACAAATACAATTTTCTGTTAAACAAAGGATATATTAATTAAATAAGTAAGTTGTTGATACCTAATCAGGTATTATTATTTAATGTATAGCTTGATATCAAATTTATGAATAAAAGATTGGGCTTTTTTGTTATGAAAAAATATTATTAATTATTAATAAACCAATAGGACGCAAGATGAGCCTTCTGAAATCGAAAATTCAATATGGAAGGAATTGGAATTAATTCTGGTGGATTCATGAAACATCATTATAATTATATTTCCACTAATAATGACGATTTCAAAGTCGAACAGCTGTATAGTGACGAATCTGATGCCGTCACAAAGTCAATAAACAATTCCATAATACTAATCCAAATTACCTTTACATATATTTATCAATTCCACAAAACTGTTGTCATTCAGAAACTTTTCCAGCTCCTGGACCTGATCCATTACGGCGCAACACAGCCGCCTTGATAAACTGCGTTAGATAGGTACTTGTATATAACTTTTACACTTTTATAACAGAAGCTATACACAACACACAATACACGTGGCACCACACAACTACAAACAACGAAACTCGACCCCGACGTACGACGTAGCAATGACGAGACACGTGGCCCATTTTATAGCGAAGCCACCGTGCACGGCACCTATCGAGGAGATCTTATAATAATGGTCAGCGCGGTATTTTCAATGAATAAGTATTTATTATCTGGCACTAATACTCATTCACTTTAAATGAACTTAAAATTATTAATGAATACAGTTTTGGTAATATCACCCAACAAACGGTTTCATTAGGAATAAATTTATATTGTTAATTATAAATATATCGACCTCAAACAAACTATTAATTTTTTATTAATGAATCATATTATCGCGTTTACTAATATTAAATAAAATTACCTAATACAAAATAGAATTTTCTTCCCTTTATTCATTGTAAATAAAAGGCACCCAAACAAATATTTATTAACTATGAGCCCTATCTTTTTTTTCAGTGTACATATCTCAAGAGCTGATGACCTATACCGGATAGTCCAGAGTTGTCTTCCCATAGTTCCTTTTGGAGGAGGTTGATGAATATCATTATTTCATCGCCAAATTTTGCATCTATTTAAAAAGGTAATGTTTTATAGTATTATGGTGAACCAAGCCGTTTCTGATTAATTCATGTTTGAGAGGGACATATTTACCTTATTTTCTATTCGAGAGAAAGTTAACACATTAAGGTACCTACCCTTATTTCTCAATACACCATCAGCCATATATAGGGATATTGAAAGAAAAAATTTTGACTGTCTATATTCAAGAGAAGATTCATGACGGGTACCCTGGTTATGATTTCGAAAAATAAAAACATTTTCAGTGGTGCGGCACCTTTCTTCAATTTATTCTTCCCAATGGCTTCGTTTTGAAAATGTTTTTCACAGACATATCCATTCGGGGGCAACTTATGCAAGTAGAAATACTCCATTTATTCAGCAATTCTTCTTTGTCCTGAAATCGGAAACGTATCAGCCTACACTGCTCTTCCTGATCATTATGAATGCTCATCAAATGATGAATTCATTTGAATATTCATACTAACTTTGGGTACTGAAAACATTCGGAGTTCCGAATTTTTATGTGTTCCACACACGTTCAATAAATTCAATCGATTTATTCACAATGAAACTCACACTCAAGATTGTCTTCACGTGGGAATTGATAAATGTTCTTTATTGGAAACTAGAAGAAACAAAAATTTTGTATTTGTACCGCGTCCAAATTAAAACTGTTACGGGTTGACAGCTGTCATTAACGGCTATATTTCAACCGGAATGTTGCCTGCTTTGGAAATGTTTCGTGATAATTTCTCGATGTTCACGACATCTATTGTTGAATTAGAGAACCCCACGCCATCTGCTAGAATTCAATTGTTTTTGGACTTTAGAGTCTGACAAAACAATTGAAGAGTGGGTTCACCAGCTAGTTTATTACATCAATCATACCTTTATATTGATGTCAGAAGAACTACGATTCGGAAATGTGAGATGTCCAAGGAAGCTTCTTCGTATATGAGGGAGCATCATTATTGAAGTTTTCCTTCAACAATCAACAAACAATGTAGTGCTATTCGAGACAGATACATTAATGATAATTAATCAATAATACATTAACTACAAATGAGAAATTGAATTTGACATTGATTTCTTCCAGAGTTAAAATCTGGCTGTCCATTTCAATGATTTCCTACATTCATACTGCGATTAAGAATGATATTATCAGAATTGTATGTTGTGAATCGCCTTGAATGATATTTCTTGTGAAGAATTTCAGCAATACCTTTCCATTCAATTAGACTCGTGCTTCTATCAATCAATCGAATGATCCATATTATAATCTGAATTTAATTTTGGTCCGCGAAAAATCGTCGCAAGCAGCTGATGACGTTCTGGGAAATGATTTGACTATTCATTCTCTGCAATCCTCGAATTTCTTCTGTAACAGGAATTGATACCACATCTTTCTTCATTATTGAAGCCATTATCCACACCTCAGATATTCAAAAGTCATACCTTTGTTCCTGAAGACTATATTACATGAAACTGAAAACTGAAATCACTTAAAGAACATTTTTCCGAGGTCAGGGTTTGGAGAAGCATCAAATGCGTAGAAAATGAAGGACTCTTTGAATATTCATTTTTCAGCTTTTAATGGGATCTTCTCTCCTCGTTTCTAGAAAATAGAGTAGAAGTTATTAAAAATTATTGCAATATATTTGTAGTGAGGACAGATTTAGGATCTGTCCCAAAATGTCACTGCGCTTGAAATTAAACCTTCAGATACCTAAAAGAGAAATTCTCTATCGGTCAGTGACACCTCGTTCTTGAAAAATTTGGAAATACAAATATATTTAGTAAGAATAAAACCTCTACTTATCTTGGTGGACGTTTCGGGAACAAATCTGCTCCCGTTCTCAACACAATTGAAATATTTTTCTCTTCGTGAAATTTTTTCAATGTTTTCGATTTTGACACTGAAAAGTGACAATTTGGCAGATGGAGGAATTCTGGTTACAAGGTGTTTTCATTAATTGATATCGAATTTTCCATTTTCATATTCAAGTTTCAGAAGTTCTATCTATATCAACTGAACAAGAAGCAATATTATTGTCTCCGTTAAGGAGAATGCAAGCAGACTCTTTGATTTTCCGTTTTTGGTTGTTGTCTTTTTTTCCTATCTTAATATCACCCCAATCGGCCATATGTTGTCCATTTTCAGTAAGGATATGCTCAGCTAATTTTGATTTGTCACTATATCTTATGTTCTTATGCCCTTTCATCCTTACTGTTAGAGGCCTGCTGGTTTCACCAGTATAATATTTTCCACAAACACATGGTACACTGTAAATACAATTTTTTGATGATTGTTCTTCATTTTTCGGTTTTGTATGAGTCAAAATCGATCTCATTGTATTTTCTGTCTTGAACACTGTTTTCACTCGACACTTGTCACCAACAGGTTTAATTTTTTCAGATATTCCGGGAATGTATGGGATTACATTTGTTATCAGTGTTGGTTGTCTTTGTGTTTGTTGTATATTCTGTCTGTTCTTGGTGTATTGTTTTATCAATGAAATGTTTCGGATAAGTGTTGAGTTGTAGAACAGTTGTAGACTCTTTGAATACCTCTTATCAGTTGTTTGATGTAAATCACGATACATACTCTGTTGTAATCTATAACAAACCATTATTTTGATATGTGATATGATATATGATATGATATATGATATGATATATGATATGATATATGATATGATATATGATATGATATATGATATGATATATGATATGATATATGATATGATATATGATATGATATATGATATGATATATGATATGATATATGATATGATATATGATATGATATATGATATGATATATGATATGATATATGATATGATATATGATATAATATATGATATGATATATGATATGATATATGATATGATATATGATATGATATATGATATGATATATGATATAATATATGATATGATATATGATATGATATATGATATGATATATGATATGATATATGATATGATATATGATATGATATATGATATGATATATGATATGATATATGATATGATATATGATATGATATATGATATGATATATGATATGATATATGATATGATATATGATATGATATATGATATGATATATGATATGATATATGATATGATATATGATATGATATATGATATGATATATGATATGATATATGATATGATATATGATATGATATATGATATGATATATGATATGATATATGATATGATATATGATATGATATATGATATGATGCTTACAATCTCCAAACTATCAAGAAGAATTCCAACACCTTCCCGCTCTCCCAAAATTCCACTCCTGGCGAACACGATGTTCCTCGAACATTATAGGTTTCCTTTTCGTGTTGTCAATAGTAGATAAAAAAAAAATATATATACCAGTACCCATATTTGGGAAATTGCTGTCAAAAGTATAAGATTTCCGAGTTCCAAATTCTGTTGGCATACTTATTGACAGAGATGAAAAATAAAAACACTCGTCGAGTTCATTATCGATGGTGTACTGAATACCATTGAAACATACTTTTCAATCTATATTTGGTATAGGTATCCTTCACAGGCACGTGCACAAAAAATATACTTAGGAATGAATCTAGAACAGTTACTTAGTTTTCCAGAATTTCAGAAACATGGTTTCTTCTTCGGAATTCGAAGAATAATTGTACGGGTTACTGATTCAATCAAAAAAATTCAGTTCCGTGCTGATCATTTCTAGAGAAGAGATATCTCACAACGCATATGGATTCCTTCAACTATTCTCGACTTTCATCATGAGTTTACAAAGATAGGAAGTGTTCCGAATTTGAAGATGAACAATTCTATATGAAAGAGGAAACTGAAGGAATAATAACTTATTTTTATTGAGAACGTGAGTACATTTTTGAAGTTGTCTTCGAAGACAAGTCTTCTTATTTCGGGTGTCTCTTCTATCTCTCGATATCACTTTGGAAAAATCTGGTCCCCTGTATACATCGTTCGCAATTAAAACTCCTCAATCACGCGTACTTTGTCTTCTAGATCCAGATGTGTCCGGTCATATAAAGGTTCGTCGCCCACCTCGAACACCATGCCTGTCGATGAGGATTTGTTCCCTTATAAAACGGGAAGGGCGAAAAGTATTTACCAGCAACCCTCGACGGGGGAGAAGCACGTACTATTCTACCCCACCAGTTCGCTGCCCGCCCAAGTTTCGGATAAGAAAGCGGGACAAGATTGCCCTATCAGACGACAGAATCAGGTATTTATCACCACGTTATTTTACTGAACGCGGTTTATTCGTGTTTCTTCAGAAGAAGCAAACAAAAACTGAATATTATTCAATGTGAATAGCATTTATTGTATCTGGAGGAGAAACCTAATAATTACAAGTAGATTGTTTCGAGTGAGTGGAGATAACAGTAATGAAATAAATAATATATAGATACCTTCATACAGGGCGATTCACCTGAGACTGCAGAGAAAGAATGTAAGAGAACGTGCAGACGAAATTTCAAAGCAATCTGAGTGGATTCAAGGAATTTGTTCAGTGTGAAAATCCACAGATGGGGCGAAACACTTTCCCTTTCGAAACGATGCACTCTACTTTGAGTAACTTCCCGATGTTGCCAACTGCATCATGAGCAACAAGATGTGAGTTTTTGGCATCGAAATGAATGAATATCTGACCAAGCATTCGGTAATAAGAACAGATTCACCCTGGAAATATGGATTGAGTCAATATCAATTTCTTCAATATCCTATGATATATTTTGGAATGTGTGAAACAGTCTCGCTGTCTCGATACTTAAGAGTCGATAACAATAACCACAAGGTATTTTCATTATCCTGTCACGAACGTCATCCATTCAATCATCCCAGCAACTGCTTATGATCTACAAAGCACAAATTCGATCTGTCCTGGAGTACTGTTCACATGTTTGGAGCTCAGCTCCCAAACATACGCTAAAGCTCTTAGATTCAATTTAGTCGATGATACATCAATCACCGAATCATCGACCTCTCTAGAACATCGTAGAAAGGTCGGTGATCAATGCCTTTTTTATAGATACTTCCACAGTCGGTGCTCAACGGAAATATCATCTATTATGCCACCACGTGCGATTTCTAGTAGACAAACCAGACGAGCTCAGACTGGTCACCCCTTCACTGTCAGGCTCGAGACTTGTCGAACATCGCTATGCCAAGCATCTTCCACTAATAGAACGGCAAAGTTGTGGAACTCTCTCCTGATGCTTACAACCTCCAAACTTTCAAGAAAAATTCCAACACCTTCCTTCTCTCCCAAAATTCCACCGCTGGCTATCACGATGTTCCTTGAACATTATAGGTTTCCCTTTCGTGTTGTCCACGGAATGAAAAAAATAGTTCTGAATCGCATATTATGCACGAAGTGGAGAGAGTTTAGCGCCACTGTGGTGTATCATTTCCATCATCGATTTGACAGGAAATGTTATATATTATGAAAATTGTTGCACTGCAAGAAACGTTCACTTGTATCATCGATATTTTTAATTTTGAAACGGTACAAAGATGAGAACAAGGAGTGGAAATTTTGATCGAGATAGAAGTATAATTATTTTCGACATAGAAAAATATCTTAAAGAGTTGCTTCTGGTTAGGAACCATTTTTCTACATGACTCTCTACGTGTTCAAAAATATTTTCCAATTTTTTTCCATGATTTTAGCTTCCAAATAATACAAGTTACTCATATTGAACACCTTGAAATTCTGTTTCGTTCATTATTCTGTTTTTGGTTTGTGATCAACAACTTATATTCATAGACGTAGAAAAAATGTAATTGAGGTATAATACGATACGTAGGCCTGTATATCTCCGATTTATGAAATTGTTATGCTGAATGTGAACGTTTAGAGTTCAGACAATCTTTTCGTTCAATAGACATCATTTAAAACTATGATGTTCATAGGTATCTAGTGTTGGATGACTGGAAATTGATGTTGGTGAATTTAGGTTCATAGGAAGACACTAGAGGATGAAAAACATCAGTTTCGAGGAGTTATTGAGAAATATAGAACTATGCTGGGATCTGAAAATGTAGAACAATTTGAGTGTCTAGGATACATGATCGAAGACCATAATAAATAAACTGCACCCTGCAAGTTATATATCTTGTTATGCTTCATATTTGATAGAATTAGTCAATATCAGTGTTACCTCATTTCATGTTATGTCATTTCAATTGTGATGTTCTACAATTCTTAAAAACTTCCATACGCATATTCTATTGGAATTGAAAACACGGATAAGAGCTTTTACCCCCTGAAATATTGAAATAATGGAATGGTGATGTACACATATAATTTGTCTGAGTGGTTTATGTGTACCAAGCTGAAACAAGTCTACAAATGACAAAAATTGGTGGATCAAATAATTCGCCATTATGTTCTAGGTTTCTCCTTCAATACATGAACTGAATGGAATGAACAAAACACAGGAAATTCAATGCATTCCAAATATAATTCGAAAAGACATTTCTGAATATATTTCGTACTGGTTGATGTGAGTGAAGAATTTACTGTGCAGGCAAATTTGAACAGGTTTATTGAAATTCGACTCTCATTATTGGGATCTTGGATACTGGAGAAAGTTCGAACTTGGACGAAGTTGAAATGCCATTCTGGGTTGGGACCTTGGGTTCTTCGAGAACCTGTAATGAAGTTTGAATATATCTCTTTGTTCTTCATTTGCGAAAGGGATTTTCCACTCAAGAAACTGATGCACATTCATCTCTTTCGACAGTAAGTAGGTACTGGTATTCAAAAAATAATAGTTATTTTTGTATAAAGTGCGTAAAATGAGTGTTTTTTTATCGGCACATGAGAGTGTAAATTTTTGGTCGAGACGTAATATTTTATGTTCATTTCGTGAATTATTTTGGCAGGGAAACAGGCCTTCTTTCCACGGTGAAAGGAAGTGAATGTTTACACATCAATAAAGATGCAGAAGTTTTTTTGACAATTTTCGAAAAAATAATATTGACGCGAGGACCGACAAAGTTTTGAATGAAGTTTCACTTCATTACTTATGATTTCAAGTAATCAAATTACGAATCATGCATCAATGGAATCAGAATAATACTCTATGTTATTTCTATTGAGGAAAAATGTTGTTTCCTGAATGAAAAAAACAAGCTGGATATGGTCGCCGAAAGATGATAAACTTTAATTACTGGAGCGGAGATTTATTCTCAGTTTCGGACTGTCTTATTTTGAGAACAAATTGTTCAATTTCTAGATTTTTCCTTCGCAAGTTCTCAGAAACCTCCCGATGATCTAATGTTTAGAAATGTAATTTTGTTGAGCACTAAATCTAGCAACTTTGCCCTGATTCAAACTTCATAGTATCTCTCAAAGATTCCGAGATCCCATTGAAGGTGGGAGAGGTCGAATCACCCTGTACAGTAATATTGAAATTCTGAGCGTGCCGTTCATCAAGGATGGATAGCCTCACTGTTCACCCGAACTGAACTTGACAGGCGATATACATTAAAATAATAGAAGTAAAAACAAATCGTGTTCATGAATCCAACATATGAAGATATAGAATCATAGATGCTCAAGTGATAATGCTATTCCACAATTCAACCCTCCTAATTATATATTTTCAAAAAGTGAATTCTGATAGTTTGCTCTTTAGAATAATGGTGGAATATTTCATTCAGCCCGTAAGTAGTTTATTGATCGAACTTTTACCAAAAAGAAGATCCGAAATTAAAATGATGGGGAAAATGTTCAACTGTGCCAATTTAAGGATGATGTATCACGTGATTCGTATCGGCGGAACGAAATAAAACAGGAATTGTGTTTCTCTGCCTATTTTATGAGTCGTAAAACTTGAGGGATTAATAAGTTAATTGTTTTCGAAGCTATTTGTAGCGTTTCTGCAATTCGCTATCGACGTAGGAAAGTAATCACGCCTTGCTATTCCAGTTCATGAGGTTCACAATGAAAATGATAACTTTGAATGAAAAACGGCCTCGGGAAAATTTCTGCATAATGGCCACTGCACAATACAACTCCTTCGATACCAAATGTGAATATTTCAGCAGGTATTGGTGCTCAAGGTGGCAATTTTATTATGAAACTCGGTGAGGATTTCGAAGATCTCATCATGGTAGCAGGAATCATCATTATCACCAATGTACCAAAATTCCACAAGATCTCTTCCTAAAATCACTTTTCATCGAAGCTAACACTATACAATCTATCTCTGGACCTTCTTGTGGCAAAATTGAAATTTACATGGTAAGAAAATAATCTCCTGTTCATTCGAAGCAAGCTAGTGTTTCGCCAGATATGACCATGACTGATGAATGAATTGATTTTCTAACGAATGTTCTAATGAAAACTGTTCGCAATTGATAATTCAATCAAATACTTATTTCAGGTAGTTCATACAAGTCCTATTAATTTCCTTCCTGTTGAATTTATATTTTGTATCAAAACGACTGAGGTTTACGATATCATGTGACAATCAATAATCATCTCCCTGGTAACATACCTATACAGGGTGTCCCACAATTTCCTCAGCAAGCATTATATCTGTTATTCGAAAAGATAGTCGCTCTGATTGCTCCCGTGAAACATTATTTTATTCATACAAAACTTCAAAAAAACCACCCCTCGCCACTCATTACGAAAAAGATGAAGAACCTATTTGAATCATAGTAAATTGAAGTTAGTTGATTATTATGATACAATTATTGTTGATATCCTCGGAGAGGAATTAGGTTACGAATGAGAAGCAAACATATATTGATTATATACATTGAAAACTTCATATATGTGGACCAAAAAAATGAAAAAGTCAAAAATGGAGGAGAAAAGATATTTAGTACATTGAAAATTTCATGCGAAAATTTAAAATTTTCTTCAACAAAATGGAATGCCTGGTCATTATCAAAAAAAAACCCTTGAATTTCGATTATACATTTTTTGAGACCCAAAAAATAGGCATATTCAGATTCATCGAATTCTATTCACCGTTGACGTATTTCAGCTGGAAGTGGAGTTGAACCAATGTCAAGGAAATTAAATTCAAGACATTTCGAAGCATTTAGGTGTCATTACGCGGAATAGAAGAAGGTATACAAGTATAGTCCTTTTCAGAGTTTTTATATGCTGAATGTTTGTCTGTTCAAATCAACGTTTGTTTCATATGGATCGCTTCAATGAAATTTATTGAGAATTTTTTGTAAATACTTGACGAGTATCGTACTGATAGTCGAAAGCGCTTTGCAACTGGATTTTCCATTTCATTTTCATACGAAATGCGACTCTCTTCATTCAATGAACTCGATTGACTATTCTTCGATCCATGGAACCGCAGTGATTTATCGGCTCGATTAACTCCAGAATGTACATCATATATATGACAGAATTTATTTCGAATCCATGAAAACAATGGCATATATTCCATACGACGATGTAGCTTCTGTTTTCCTGGCTGGTTTCTGGAATTCAAGATGTTCATCCCGCAACCTGACCCACTTCTAGTAATTCATCTACCACATCTGCCGCAGATTGTGCTCTCCATGACTTAAATAACAGATTCGAGAAACCAAATCACGGAGACTCGCGTTGAAAATTACAAAATATCTGCACCGGGCTTGCAAACTGAAAGTGAACGGTACAGTTCTTCCAGTTGAATAATAAAGTGATTTGGTATTTTGAAATGAATCCTAATGAACTCAACTTGATATTGAACCGATATCGAATAGACGTACAGGGTACTCCTCTATATTCATGCACCCTACCTACGAGGGCTATCACGGAAGTAATCAGAAGATAATAAGTGTAAAAGTTCCATATTTTATTCTGAATCATCAGAATTTCCTGTGAATCATTCAAAATCATACAGGCAAATGTCGTATTTTGACATGTATTTTTTTTCAGTCGAACTCTCTGTATGTTTCATCTGATATCAACAAGGAAAATTTTTAAACCTGCACTCAAGCATAGTTGGCCATGTTCAACAGGCCTTCGAGAATGAAATGACCTGCCCCTAATTTTTCTGTTCACTTATTGGATGTGAATTTTGATTGATTTTTCCTTTGATAACTTCTCAAATAACCTCTATTGATAGGGTGCACAAATTTCATTCCGAAAGTTATCAAGAAAATATATATCCATCAAATTTCACATCAATAAACTGGACTCATATGGTTTCAACTTTGAACTTTTGATCCTTTCCGCTCATACTTAACAGAACGTATTCTATCCGTAGACTAAATAGGTCACAAGTTCTTCCAATTTATTGTAATTGCCGAGGTGACCCTCGAGAAAGCAACTTGGCACCTCTATCATTATCACTTTTCGTAAATGACATAGGAAACTCATAGAAATCTCTGAGCCAATTTTTACTTTTTGCATCTGAGGAGAGAATAATCCTACTAACATATCTGTCCCTCAACAACAACAAATGTAGATACTCACAATACACCCTAAAAATTATGTTATCCCACGTGATTACTATATAAATAACACCCCACTTCGAATGAGCTCTCAACAAAGTTGAGTTTCTCCACCCACTTTAACACAATGACTCATCCAAACTGATGCTTGGTCTCATCTAACGCAACTTCGAAAACTTTTGGTAGCAGAGGCAGCCTTATGAATATATTTGATGCCTACATTGAGCATTGAATCTCGTCTGGAATATGCCTGCTCAATATGGTTGCTCATATACTAAGCAAAATCAAGTTTATGGGGTTTACCATGAGCAAGGCATCGACAATAGGATATAACTGAATAATTTCAATCATGCCTTCAAAACCGAAGAAGCTAGTAGGCAATAATTTTTATTTATAAACTGAAGTGAACGATCTGACTGACTGTCCCGAATTACTTTCCCACTCAGGGAATGAATTGACATTTTACCTACCAAATTCAAGAACTAACATATCACTCAAGTCACCAGTTGTTGCAGTATACAATCTGTATCAACTCTATAAATATCGACATAATACTAGGAACCTATTGGTCAAGTTGAGGACTATATAAAGAAATTTCAACACACAAGTCAAAATATATGAGCCCAATTCTTAAAGCTACTTTACCAAGCCGTCTCATTATTACAACTGAAATTACAGTTGGATTATGTATCAGCTCAACTATTCCTAGTGGTTTTTTTTCTCTCTCCAGGCATTTCCATTCAATGGAACTGAATTGAATAAATATTTTTAAGTAGATATACATTGTAACGTCTTGATAATGATATTGATATGTCTTGTTGTTGGGATTCATTTCTGTTCAGACATTTCTATATTCCGTTTTGTACTGAGTGGCCCAATGAGAACAAAACAAGGCTGATTTGACATAGTTATCGTTCTCAGAAAAAAAAAACGCTCGAGCCGGTCGATTTTTATTTCGAGAGGGAAATATTTCGCGCATGTTCTCAACTTTTTCACTTCAAACCCCTCGGAGGGGTGAGCTCCAACCCTTGAATCTCAAATGGGATAAGGGGTCAAGTGATACATCAGGTCGAAGGTAATCGAAATCTCTTACCATCCTCCTGGTTTTTGGAATTCAATGCAGTAGCTTTGAGAAAACACGTTTATGAAAATAATCGGCTAGTGATGAAAAGTAACGTTTTTTTCCCTTTCATCACCATTTCTCATTTTGTAGTAAGAACGATGTTCATCTGAGAAGTGCCTTATGTGTTTTTCTTAAATCCTGTCCTGTCCAACTTAACGAAAAGAATCATTTATTTCAATGTCAGTTCCTTGATCTCTCAGTAAAATGCACACCTTGTTTCGTTTTCATCGGGCCACCCTGTATAGTGGTGTGTACACCACTTTCTTTCGCGAAACTGAACAATCTTCCGAGTTGATTCCGTTTCCTCGACTCGCAACAAATAGAAGAGTAACCTGAGTGTTCCGTTTTCATCTTATCGAGAATCAAGCAGAGGAGGTAGTGATTCATTGGAAGCAGAAAACAAAGTTTGTCAGAGAGTTCGAAGTCAACGGCAAGCAGCTTGCATGTTCATCAAACTCTTACAGTCTTGTGAATAATAAATGGCATAATGTCATACTTTATTCTCATTAGTCAGGATTCATCGATACTCACTGAAATATATTTATTTATTTTATTTATTTATTTATTGCTCACATAATATACATTTATAACATATGTACAGAGACTATGGAAATAATAAATTGCATTTGTATTTTTCTTTTGCACCTAAGTGTATATCACTTGTATGTGCAAATATCGGTTAACAAGAATATAGTAATTTGAGACATATGACAAGTATCCAATTATAAGTGTTCGTTTATTTTATAATATATTATATTCTAATGTGTAATGTGTGATAATCGGTGACATAATTAATTAACTTAATATTTGTTGATTATTTACAAATAGTTTACAAATGGCTATCATAACAGAGCTTCAAACTTATTGTAGTTTGTACAAATATATTTTTTACAATTTTTATTGAAAAGTTTCACAGTGCTAGCTGTTCTTATTTCTAGAGGCTATTAAAAACTTTTGGTGCCAAATAATTCACAAATCTTTGAGAGGAGTCTTTTTTGAACATTGGAATTGCTATTTGTTCATTTTGTTTTGCTCGTGTGTTATAAGAATGAGATATTTGTTGTAGGTATTGACTATTTTTGTAGTATAATGTTGAAATTGTTATGAAATAAAGATATCTGACGTTCAAAATATTTTCATTATATAGTAAACTGGTTGAAAAAAGCTTACCTCTTTGGAACATAACTTTTAGTACATAATTTTGGACTACATTTAGTGGATGAAGGGTATTTTCATATGATCCGCCCCATACTAATATACCATACCTTATAATGGATTCTACCAGTGATCTATATATAATAAGTAGTTGTTCTTTATTTAGGATTTTTCGGATATGGTACATTTTGTATATGAATCTACGAACTTTTTTTACTAATTCTACGATATGTAGATCCCATTTAAGATATTTATCGATGGTAACACCTAAATACTTGATATTGTCACCTTCTGTTATGAGATCATTGGAGTTTTCAATTTTGAGATTATTGTAATTAGGTCTATTGTAATTTGTGATTGAAAATGCTATGTATTTTGTTTTTCTTGTATTAAGCGAGAGTTTATTAAAATCCAGCCACTCTTTAACATTTTGTACTCCTTCTGTCGCATTTACTTTTACACCATTCCAAGAGTCGTCTTCAAAGATCAATACAGTGTCATCTGCATATGAGATTGTAGATTTACTTATATTAGGGCTCAGTAGTGAATTTATGTACGTAATAAAGAGTACCGGCCCCAATACTGTGCCCTGGGGGATGCCTAGTTGCGTATTTGAAGGTTCACTTACTGAGTCTCTGATTTTTACAGAATGTTTTCTATTATTGAGGTAGTTCTTGAAAATTTCTGATACGGTTCCACGGATCCCGTAATTTTCTAGTACCTCAAGGAGTTCATCATGTGGGACCGTGTCAAACGCCTTTGCTAGATCTAGGAACACTGCAATACATTTTTTATTTCTTTCCAGGCTGTCTTTTATTGAGTTAACCACTTCATACATTGCGTCAGAGGTACTTTTACTTTCCCTAAATCCAAATTGATTTTTATGTAATATTTGATGCCTATTTAGATGATCCATGAGCCTAATTTTTAGGCATTTTTCGAAAATTTTGGAAAAATTACTTATTATACTAATGGGTCTGTAATTAGAGATATCTGTCACATTACCATTCTTATAGATCGGGGTTATTATTGAGGTTTTAAATTTGTCTGGCACTATGCCCGTTTCAAATATTAGGTTGATTATATATAAGAGTGGGGATATAATATACGAGTGTATAAGTTTTAATGTTTTTGAAGTAATCTCATCTATTCCTGGAGAAGAGTTATTTTTTAGCGAGTTAATGTGTTGGATTATTTCGTTTTCAGTGGCTGGATAGAGGAACATAGATTCAGAAATAGTTGGGTACTTATTTTTGTAGTCATTAGCAGATCTTTTGATCTTACTAGCCATTTTTAAACCAATTTCATTGAAATATTTGTTGCAGTAGTTAGCCATGTCAACATCATTATTAAATCTTACTAAATTCCGATCATGAATTTCTATTGTGTTATTTTTTTTGTTGCTGTCGGTATTGCTTAATTCTGAGACTACTTTAAACAGATTTCTAATATTATTTTTATTTTCGTTTACTGATTGTTTGTAATAGTTAGTTTTTGCTGCGTGTATTATTTTGTTGAGTTGATTACGGTACGATTTATATTCATTCAATAGTAACTCATTTTTCGTCTTGATCGCTTTGAACTTCATTTTGTCCCTATGTTTTATAGAATTGATAATGGCCTGAGAAATCCAAGGTTTAATTTTTTTAGAGCATTTGATGGGCACTTCTTTTTTGTTTATGGCCTGATTATAAATTTCAATAAATGTCTCCAAAAATTTTGAATAAGCTAAATTTGGGTTTTTATATTTATGTATTATGTCTTGCAGTTTTATTAGATTTAAAAATTTATTAGCATCCAAAGTCTCAATAATTTTAGTTTTTTTTATGTTTGGAGCAGATAAACAGTCGTTGTGCAATCCTAGATATACAGGATAGTGATCCGTAACATCTGCATTGATGGCGAATGACTTATATTTTAAATTGTTGCATTGCAGATTTTCTTTCATGAAAATATGGTCAATACAAGTTGCTGTTGTAGGTGTTACCCTCGTATAAGTGTTAATATATGATTTGTAGCCCAACGATGACATCAAAGCAAAGTAATTGTTCGAAACAAGGTCTTTTCTATCCAGTATATCCATATTAATGTCTCCAACAAATATATCTATTTGGCTTTGTGGAATATTTTGCAAATAATTTTCAAGTTCGTTTACAAAAAGATCTACATTAGTTGACGGTGCTCTGTAGCAGGCATGTATGGCTATTTTGATATTATTTATTGTGGAAAGAATTTGACTGATGGAGATTTTACATTGATGAAGAGTTTTATTATCAAAAGAGAAATTTAGGTTCGATTTTACATAAATTATGATTTCATCATTTTGGTTATTTTTGCTATTATTATACAGTGTGGTGAAGCCTATCATATTGAAATTATCAACTGATTCAATATTCCAACATTCACTCAGTACGATTATGTCAATATGTTTCAAGTGATATGTTTCTAAAAATAATTGCATCTCCTCAAAATTTTTCCTAATGCTCCTAATATTAATATGTAGGATATTAATTAAACTTTTTCAATTTTTAATGTCCCATGGATCACCATCTTCACTTTCCAAACTGTCAAGAATATTAACAATAGGATCATTCATCATTTTGGTAGTTTGTTCTACTTTTTAGTATATCTATGAAATATTTTAATGATGGACAGTTCGAATCGTTTATATTATAATTTTTTTTATATTTATCATTAGCATTTTTACAATTTTGACAGCAATTCTGCTGATTGTTACAATCATTTTGGGTGTGATTTTCACTACAATTGGGACAAACCACTTCATTCCGGCACTCTTGTTGTCGATGATGAAATGCTTGGCATTTATAGCACCGGAGTACTTCCAGATCCTCGTAGACAGGGTAGCGCTCCCATCCAATGTAAACTTTTCCTCTCCCAATTAGGCTCTTGAAAGATGCTGAGGAGCATTCACAGTAAATTATTTTGTCTCCTTTTTTGTTTTTTTTATATAAGTGATTTTGATTTCTCCATTGATGTTGTTCTGATCATGCAAGGCTTTGTCGATTTCTTCCATTGTCATTTCTTTATTGAAGTTTGTAATCTTTATTCTTGGTTTTCTCATTTTCGATATGGATATATCATAATTATTTCGTAGCTTTTCTTGTGCCGATTTCATCAATAGATCTACTTGTTGTCTTGATTGACATTTAATGAACATTTCACCATTATTTGTTGTCTTTATCTTTTCGATGCTTATTTTCAGTTCCGCAGGATTAATAGATTTATCAATATCAATTTTTATTTCTACGGATGTTTGTACATTTTTTGGTCGAATAATAACTTTTGGGATATTATCTGGTATCATAGTGTATCATTAGTATAGTGTATGGTTCCCTTTAATAAACACAGGTTGTGATTTCCTAGTGAAGGAGTTATGGATTACTAAGGTAATATACAACCAAAAATTATTCAAACCAGTTAGAAATCATAATAACACCATCAGTAACCTCTGCAAATAAAAATAATTCGGAAACATAATTGGGAATTCGAATTTGAAGAACGTAAACAAATAATTGTGTACGCTGAACTGTTCTGAATTAACCTTGTGGATCTACACATAAAGCGAACCACATACGCAGAAAATATGTCAGTTTCGAATGATATGATTTTGGAAGAAATAAAAAGAAGCAAGCAGGAGTTGAAATCATTGATAGAATCAGTAGAAGTCAGAATTTCTCTAAAGATCGAGGAAACCAATCGAAGAATAACTAAGTTAGAAACGGAAAACAAACATATTCTGCAGAAATTAGAAGCTGTTGAAAGAAAACAGAAAGAAAACTCTATAATCATTTTTGGTATAGAATCACAACCGGAAAACATAACGACAGATTTTATTTGCAATTTGATGAAAAAACTTGTAGATATCAACATTACAGAGTCTGAGTTGAATAACTATTATACCCTGGGAAAAAATAAAAACTCTCCAATCAAGATTGAACTTACTACTTACTTGAAAAAGGCATCCATCTTGAAAAATACAAGGAAATTTAAGGGGACAAATATATCGATTGCGAACGATCTAACACTGAAACAGCGAGAAGATAACAAAATATTGAGAAAGCACCTGCATCTTGCAAAAGCTGGACAAAAAGAAGATTGCTTCATAAAACGAAATATTCTACATGTTGGTAATAAAACTTACACCGTAGAAGAATTGGAAAACTACATCGAATTTGAAGAAACTATACCGCATAGTGCACCAGGAACACCAACTATACAACCCCCAAAAGTTGATGATACAGTAGTATTCACAAAAGCTCAGGAACCGGCACACCAGCCATATAAAAAAATCCAAGAAGCTGCATCAACACCAGTCCAGAAAGTTGCCGCTAGGGAAGTAGAAAAAAATATTTCCAGAAATACCAGACCTCTAGCTGAGAAAGTGAAAACACGTTCCGTATCTGGTACAAAACTGGTCCAGTGAGTTCGAACTTATAAAGTAATTTCAGTTGTAACGTAGGTTTCTTCAACTCCTTTAACTTCGTAATTACTCACCTATGTTTCATATCTGAAGGTCATTTCAATTTTCTTTCAGTAATATATATATATATATATATATATATATATATGGAATAAAAACCAAAATGGATCCATACATTCGTGATTTTGATATTGATACAGTGGAAACTTTCTCATTAGCATTAGAATGTAAGGAGTTGTTTTTAGTAAACAAAAGAAATTGCAATTTCAAATTATTGAATCACAATATACGTTCAATAAATGCAAATCTTGATGAGTTCAAAATATTTCTCAGTGAGTTGGATAGCAATGTAGATTGCATAGTCTTAACCGAAACCTGGCGAATTGCTGATACAAGCTTATTTAGCATCAATGGATATAACATGATATACAATGAAGGAGATCTGAATCAAAATGACGGTGTTGTGGTCTATTTGAAATCTGATCTGTCATATGAATACTCCACCGAAATAATCAACAATATTAAAGTTTTAAATATAAAAATTAATCTAGGAAAACAAAATAATAATATAGTTGTCACAGCTATGTATCGATCACCAACAACCGATCCCAAAGAATTCATAAATGACTTACAAAACTTTCTAGAAAACCAAAACAATTTTGAAGATTACAATATTTTCACTGGTGATATTGATATCGATTTATTGAAAGAAACCGATACTAATACTGAGTACGTGGCTACACTCAATGAATTCGGGTTTGTTTCAACAATAAATAATATCACAAGAGCTCAGACTGGAACAAAATCTTGTATAGATCACATATTCATTAAATCAAAATATAATATAATCGAGAATATACTGCCAGTAGTCATTGAAACAGATATTACAGATCATTATCCCACAGTTGAGCAATTAGTTTTCAACGATACTAAACCAACTACAAAAAATTCCTTTGAAATCAAATACATTGATCAAAATAAACTGAAACTTTCACTTGAAGAAGCATGCTGGACACCTATTTATTCAGAAACGAATGCAGACTTAGCGATGGATAAATTCGTTGATATTTTACAATCGTTCATTAAGGAAGCTACTATTACAAAAATAAAGAAGAGAAAGAACACAAAAATTGCGCCGTGGATCACAAATGCATTGGTAAAATCGGTAGATACAAAGAATAAAATGTATGAAGAATATTCGAGGTATCCAGAAAACTTGGTACTGAAGAAACAATATAAAAATTACAGGAACAAGCTGAATACATTGATACAAAAAACCAAAGAAAAATTCTATAAATATCTGATAGAAATTAACTCAGCAAGCACGAAAAAGTTGTGGGACGTAACGAATGAGTTAAGCAAGAGTAATAAAACAAAATCAGAGATACGATCGATAGAAAATGAAACAGGACAGCTGATAACGGACAAATACCGAATTGCTAATGAATTCAACTCGAAATTTGCCGGAATGGGTAAAAAATTTGCTGATAAAATCAAGAAAGATATAAACTATATGCCAACTAGGAAACGAACCCCTAACTCATTTGTGTTATATTCTACAGACGAAATCGAACTCAAGATGCTGATAAATGAGCTTAAAAATAAGAAATCAGTAGGAGTAGACGGAATTAGAGCTGAAACTCTCAAATATGCTGCTGACTATATAACGAAACCATTATCTTTCATACTCAATAAGTGCATGGATTGTGGTACATGGCCTTCTTCATTCAAAGAATCCATCATCATTCCACTGTACAAAACAGGAAATAAAACGAGAGTTGAGAATTATAGGCCCATTTCATTGTTGACCCATTTAACGAAAATATTCGAAAAACTATTGAAGAATAGACTGACATCATATCTTGAGCATTATAAACTCTTGTCAGAAAAACAATTCGGGTTCAAAAAAAACACCTCTACTGATGATGCAATTCTGGCGCTAACAACGAAACTCTATACTGCATTGAGTGAAAACAGAGCATGCTTGTGTATTTTCATTGACCTGTCAAAAGCCTTCGACACTGTTAGCCACGATCTACTTTTACAAACACTGGAAGATTTTGGTATCAGAAATAAAAATCTGAATATTTTCGAGAGCTATTTAACGAACAGGCGACAGACTGTAAGAGTAGATGATGTACACAGTCGGAAAGAAGCTATTGAATATGGTGTGCCGCAGGGAAGCGTGTTAGGACCGTTACTATTCAACATCTATATTGATGGGATGTTTTCGTTGAATAGCAGTGGAAGTATAATAGGATTCGCTGATGACACGGCAATTGTGTACACGGCAATTGGGATGTACTGAAAGAAAAGGCCCAAACAGATTTCACTCTAGTGAAAAACTGGCTTGAAGATGAATTACTGACAGTGAATCTAGAAAAAACACATTACTTACCAATCAGCTGCAACACCAAAAACAGACCACACTACGATCGCATAAATATCACGAATAGAGACCAGATTCTATCAATATCACAAGTAAATAAAATAAAATATTTAGGCGTAATGATTGATAGCAATTTGAAATGGAATGAACATATTCTGTACGTGATAAAAAAACTTCAATTCATTCTTTATAGATTCAGGTACCTCAAAAAACTCCTATCTTTGCATCACCTGAAAATATTATATTTTGCTCTAGTAGAAAGTCATTTACGTTACGGAATTGTGGTATGGGGTGGAGCACTGCGCACACATATCAATCAACTGGAGGTACTACAACGAAGATTTTTGAAGTTAATTCTAGGAAAATCCTCTAGATTCCATTCAGACTTACTATATCAGGAATGTAAAATAGTAGACATGAGGCAGCTTTATTATCTGAATATAATACTCAAATATAAAAAAAAATGAAAGTCAAGCTGAATTACTGAGTCACAATTATGAAACAAGACATAGACATCATCATGTTATTCCAATGATGACTAAATCTCTTTGTCAGCAATCATACTCATATATCGCACCAAAAGTTTACAACACTGTTCCGGAATACATAAAGAGCTTGATGAACATCAATTCGTTCAAAAATAAATTGAAAAAATTTGTTTACGAAACATCAAGATTGAAATTCATCGAAATAATTGAAAAATCACGTTATTAATAAGCTAATCATCTTATATATATTTATACACCAATGAATTATCAACTCTTCCTTCTATTCTATACTGAATTGATTGAAATTCTTACTTCATTTGGTTTATTGGGAGTTGGTGATATTATATTTAATTGTGAAAAAAATTATTACTTACAAGAAGTTTTTTGTCTTTTTAATTATTTATTAATCATTCATTCATTCAATCATTTGTCACTATATTTATTATTAGATACTATATATTTATCTGTGTTTCATGTTACATGCACTTCTCATCTCGACTTCATGTGATAATTCTGATCAGGGATTATTGGAAATTTGTGTTAGAATCAGGTCGTATAAATATTAAGTGTGATATATATATATTTTATTTTTATTCAAGTTTGTGAATTTTCGTAATATTTTATTATCATTTATTTCTCGAAACAAGTGTACCTACTTCACTTATCGAGTGTTCACCATTTATTCCTCTATTCAGGCACTATATACTTATTTATGATTATTATGTTTCTGTGATATGTGCGAATAAATGATATTATTATTATTATTATTATTATCATATTCATTTTCTGTTGGGTATTCTTCTTTGTTATTTCTGAGTACGAGGTATTATTCTGAATCCAGCATGTTTCTGCCATTTGGGATTGTTTTTGTTTATCTTCCATCTCTTTAATTTGTCCCTGTAGTATTTGAATAATTGTATTTTTATTTTCAATTATTTCCTCTTTATCCTTTATTGTTTTTTTAAAGATTTCATTGATATCCCATTTTCTGCAGTGTTCACAATGGTATTTTAGAATAGTCTCTGTAGAACTATACATTTTATTTCTGAGGCTGATAAATCCGAACACTCACCACATATATAAGTTCTGCATAAGTCGCATGGAAAAATAGGGTTTTTTGGGTCCTTTGTTGAATGTTTTATTTTACATCTTACACATTCGAGTTTCTCCATTTTCAATGCCTGTTATCATTTTCAGTTACTACGCCACTGGTAGGGTTCTTTACATTGGGATTGTTCACAGGTGTTTTTGTGCTATCAAACACTTTTTTGAGTAGTTTTTATCTGCCAAATATTCCGATCTCCTTTTTCTTATCAGTAGCACTTTTTCTTTACCTTTTTTTGTTTTTGTATCACGAGGAAATACCAGGTATTAAGTTGTACCAATTATTATTGAAATTCCACTGTTGAATCAGAGATTCAAGTCAGAATCAGGCAACAATTTGTCGGATTATAGCTGAGAGTATCTCACGCAACAACATATAAATTTTATTTTTTAATTCAGCGCTTTCACCAAGAATTCTGCCTTAAATGTGGAGCAATAAAACACGACACGACACCAACCATTACCATTCGATATATAAATATCATTCGAAATTGAATGAAACGATGACAGTTTATTCGTCTAGAAAGTATGAATGAGGTTATGGAAGTATGAATAAAGCTCACAAAATCTCCCACATTCAGAAGATCTATTGTGGGTACTTCCAAATCTGGAAATGTATAATTTACTAGCAGATATTGTATTCTGTTGATCGAGCATTTCTATCTGAAATCCAGAATTAACATCAGATCTTGTATTCGTGAGAAGAAAATGGATTTGTAGGTGCCAACGATATGATATTATGGGTATCATGGGGGTTAGTTTGCTCTTGCGCACTTTTTCAAATGTCTTTGCTGACTAGAACTTCATAATTTGGATTCCAATTCCAAATTGTATATTATATGGATTGACATGATAAATTTGGATAGGAATATATAATATTTCTGAACAACAACTTTTTATCACTCGTTCATTCTTTTTCGAGAAATATTCCTTGAACAGGCATCTTTATTTTCGTTTTGATAAATGCGCAATGAATTTGTAGATGCCACCAATATATTTTACACATATATATTATAGGGGTAGTTGACTCTCACACTCGTCCATAAAGCTCGGACATTCGACATTTTTGATTCGAATAAATAAAGGAGGTTCATTGAGAGAATAGGATTTGCCACTGTCATTTTTTTTTCATTTTTCATTCATTTTCTACGACCCTCAGTGTGAGTTGTTCATTACGAACGCAGAAAACAATCGCAGAAAGCTTCTCCTCACACACAGCTAGCTCGAAGTGATATGTATTATGAGTAAAAGCACGGTTTCCAAAGATGAGTTGATTTATTTCCTCTTTTAGATGAACATCCAATATAGGTACCATCACGCTACCAACTGCGTTGTCTTCAGTTGCCAATTTCCAGGTCAAACGTAACATCAAATCTCACATTTTGTTTTGCGAAGATATGGAATAACAGACAGATTCTTGAATTTTTGTGATGTTTCTCTACATATGGAGTAAGGGAAGTTTTCCAAGATGTGTGTTATCTTTTTTGTAACGACCTCATGTTGGAAAATAATGTCTCATCTTTTCCACAATGACATTGTTTTTCACACTTATATATTTTTCCATAGGTGTCTTGATAAATGGAATACCTATCTATGGAAGCTCCGCTGAATATCGAAGAATTCTATTTTTTTGAAGGACAAAGTTCTAATTGCATCCTCCAGATTGAAGTTTTCCACCTTTCGCTAACTTCTTGGTATCCTACCCCAACTAGTCTGTCATAGATTATAGAATAGACTGCTCTCCTCCTATATATATATATATATATATATATATTACCGCCCTCTCTCTCTCTTTCTCTCTCTCTCTCTCTCTCTCTCTCTCTCTATTTATATATAGTATATTGGATTACAGATGTGCGACATCTACAATTTGCAGGTGAAACCTGACCAACTGCAGGTGCGCGCCACCTATAATTCATATACTCACTTTGCCTTTCGGTACTAATACCCGAGTGATTTGAATTGATTTTGAGGAAAGTCCACAAGCCGTCCTGATGAGTAGGAAACCACGAAACAGCTGTAGACGGATGGTGACTTTCTCAGAATCAAATCAAAATCACTCACCTCGTCAGATTATATATATTGCGCATGCAAGATCTTCCCAATGTCTTCCTGTCTTATACAGGATAGGCTTTCTAGCCTGATGAAAATTACAAACTACAGCATATCTGAGCTGAGAGAACGAGATTTTGAAGGCTGACTTGCAATTATGACTCAACTAATGAATTGCTCTGACAATAACTCCCACCAATAATTCTGACCAATTCGGCCAATTCGAGTTGAAAAATCAGAATATATTGAAAATTATTTGTTCGGAATGTATTACTTTCGTCATGCAGAATTGTCGAAATGAAAAACTAATTTCCACTGTGTAATTCATGACCCAAGTTGTAAAGCCACTTGCAGCAAGCTGATGGAAATTAATGGGGGTTCACAAAAATAAAGCCTGCTATCTCTGTGCGCTTTTGATATGTAGATTTCTCCCAGGCGAGACCTGATACACGATTTACGGCGTTGTTTGGGGTTTTTTGCGGGCGCGTTAATTCAAGGAAAATGTCCTATTTGGGATCCTGGGACTTCTCACCTGGAGTAGTCAGGCGCCAGTTTTGTCTGATAGAGTTCATAGAGTTGGAGAGCTCAATATTCTTCTGGTAATATAGGAAGATCGACCGTCACCTACGTCAGAAATCTCGTATGTTATGCCAATAACTTGGAGAATTGAATGAGGAAATCTCCCAACTGAAGATGAAATTCCTGTTAAACTTATCAAAGCAACTGATCATATAATATCAAAGGTGATAAGGGCAATATGACAAACTATAGACCAGAATCACTACTTTCAAATGTGAATAAAATATTCGGAAAAATTATATACAATAGGTTATCAACATTCTTAGAAGTAAATAATGTATTGACATCTGAACAATATGGCCTCAGGAAGAGGAAAAGCACAATGAAGGCTGTCTATCAGGCACTGTTAAACATATTGCACTCTATAGATAACAATAAAGAAACAGCAGCATTATGTCTGGACCTCTCTAAAGCTTTCGACTCTGTTGAACATTTTATACTCTGCAACAAACTTTGACATTATAATCCTATCTCAATAATATAAAACAGAGAACATCTGAATATGAGGCAGGGGACCTGATGAAATCTAATGTACAATCTGTTCTGAAGGGGGTTCCGCAAGGTTCCATTTTGGGTCTCTTGTAGTACATTTTATATGTCAATGAGCTGCCGAAAGTAGTGGTACAGGAAATGGTTCTATATGCAGATGATACATCTTTAATATTTAGCGAACAAACAAAGGATGACTGTGAAAGACATATAAAAGATTCATCAGGGAAACTCGAGACCAGGTTCACAGAAAACGATTCCCTATTGAACATAAACAAAACTAAATTGATTAGTTTCAATAGAACAAGACATAATCTACTGGTTCAGTTCAACAATCAAGACATAGCATCAGAATACAGTGTTTCTTTTCTTGGTGTGAGCTTGGATCAGAAACTGGATTGGAATGAGCACTTAAACAACACAGCAAAAAATATGGCAAAATATAGTTTTGCACTGAAGGTTCTCTCAAATAATGTGGATGTTAATACTGCATTGATTGCTTATCACTCATTTTTTCACTCAAGAATGGCATATGGAATAATTTTTTGGAGGAATTCATCACATGTAAAGCGTATATTAGGTATTCAAAAGAAGTGTCTGAGAAATGTATTTGGAATGGGACCCAGAGTAAGTTGCAAAGATATTTTTATTCAGAGAGGTATTCTAACCGTAATTAGACTGTACATTTTGGAAGCTGTCATGTTTGTAAAAAGAAACCCAGAACTTTTTGAGGAGCATATAATAAGTCATAACTATACCACAAGAAATAAACATGATCTACGGGTAGACAAAACTAAATACAGTTATGTTCAGAAAAATGTAAAATTTTCAATCATAAAAATATGGAATAAAATTCCTATAACATTAAGGAACCTGAATGACAAACATATAAAAAAAAATTGAAAACAATTCTTGTCTTTAAGGCCTTTTATAGCCTCAATGAATTTTTCGATGAACATATTTAGTATTTCAATCAATGATTCTAGTCTGTGTTATGAACTGTGTTATGAAATGATGTATATATAGTCATTTAGATGTTAATTTTATATGAAATTATATGTATCCAAGTTAGTGTTGGGAATGGAATATGTATGAAAATTTGTTTTGACATGTTCTACATCCCTTCATGTGGATTTTTATGGGACCAATAACTTCTATTCTATTCTATTCTATTCTATTCTATTATTCACACCTTTTTTGGATTGAATGTTAGAGCACACGTATACAACACTCTGCTTTGACCACTGCGCGAATACGATGAGTCGTAAGTGTATTTCCACTGAGAAATATCAATTGTTGAATGCTTTTCAAAATCTTCCAGATCGATAATGTCAGTGAGAGAAGGGACTGAAGCAGGAAGATTTGGTTGTTACATCAAATACTACGAACTAATTAGAGAATTCCCAACTTCTTCGATGGTGAATACAAGCTACTAAAGAATATATCCAGGTGGATCGAAGTTATAAATCAACTGGATATGTTCCATGGTTAGAACAGTATTCCTCTCGGAGCATTGTAGAATCACATGACGTCTCAGGAAGCCAAATTGTGTGTGAAAAAACAAAGATATTTCGTCAAATCGCACTGAAATCTCATCAGAGAAATCGGAATATTTGGTATTTCCATAGCTGACAGTGGAAGAAATATCATACACACAAACTCTTTCGGAATTATTGAATATAATATTGATTCCTGAATTAGCCTCTAGTACTAGCCGTCTGAGTTTTTGTTTTCGGTACCTTCCTAGTCCATCGGATGAAAATTCAGTTATAACATAATCATTAACCCCGGAAATTATTCTTCTCATTCCTAATGAATCCGTCATAATCCCACCTTATTGAAAACACAGTTCTTCATGATGTATATCTGCAAAACTACCTCTGGGGATATATGCTATATAACGATACTATGATGACCTTGAGCATAGACTATTCCACCCTAGTTCACTAAGAGAACTAATCTAAACGTAGTCGAAGTAAGAAATAAGAAGTGTGGTAGTATGAGCAATCATCATATTAGAAGCTTATCATCTTTGGTTTGAGTTCTTCAATCTTGTAGGACCTACAAGAGATTGTGAAAATAGTTGGAATAGTTGTTGGTTATTGATTAATGCCATGAGGATGCAATTTTCATGTGGTCGGTATTTCTAGGAGTTGGGAACAGTATGGTAGTGGAGGGTATGGAATTGACTCTATTGAAACTTAGTGCAGCTAATTTTCGCTACCCAGTGAGATTTCGAAAATCAATATTTTTGAGATTTTTTTTGGCAATACCACGCCAACATCAGCTCAACTCCAGCAGTTGCCCTTGGGTTTCTTGTTTCGCTGAATTCATGTTCCTAATTTCACCTCAGGTTCCAGCACGAGTCGTCGGCCTAGCTGGTGAAAGGCAGAAAACAACTCCGAAGTTCACCAATATCTTCTGCCTTATTGCTTATGGTTATTTGGCTATATCGCACATTTTATTCATTGCACTCATATGATATTTTTTTTGTCTTCAGGTGCCTGTAGGAATATTAACTGAGTTCCACCTGATACATCGTTGTGTAAACATGAAAATTTCATGAAGGGAAAATTGTGTGTTATTTTCATCAACTACCTGAGCAATATCCTTATTGACAATTTCGGTTGAAAAAATCTGATTAAACTGAACGATTTGGATGCGCCTTCAAATAGTAGAAAATGTGAGACCAAATATACTTCATCTGATGGTCGATCCACTACACCAACACCAAATCATATGATCAATCATGAAATTTATGTCCAATTTTGAATTGATCAATATTATTCCCAGGACTATTTATTCATTAGTCGACTTTTGGGAAAACTCATCTTGCATAATTCAACTATCATGCATAACTCCAGATTCTCACCTAGAAATTATTCCATCTATTATGTCTATTTGGATTCAGTTGACCCCATTCGAATGACCGGTTCTTTGAATAATTACCGAGAAATAATGGGGTGTTCAATTATAGAGAGTTTGTACAACAAACATCCATTGTGGTGTCGGCAAACATAAGTAGGCGTGTGAAATAATGATCGTTTTTTCAATTTTTTTCAACAGTGGACATGGCGGAATCGCAGGAATTTTTCGGTATTTGCCAATTAGCTGGTAGATTATCAAAAGCGATGAATGATTGAATGATTGTGATGATGGATGTGAAATTTTCTGTGACTTAACATACGACGAAGCTTACCGTGGAACATAACCAAGAAAATCTGACAACCCTCTATCATAGGCATAGTGCTCTAAAGATATTCTCAAAATCACAGAACAGCTCTCCAGAACTTTTTGGTTCTTCGCGGTAGCCTAATTCATTTGATGAGGTCCATCTGATGAGATGTCTTTGTTTCCTCTTTGCTCACTAAATTTCCTAATTGAACTCACATCGAAAACGGAATACAAAATATCCAACTGATACTAATATCAGATATGACAGACACCTCTTCGTTCTACACTCAGGAAGTGATTTGATATTAAGAGTGGCATAAATGCATTAACGATTCGGAGAAGCTGGTTCGTTTGGGCTGTGATATGTCGGGCGATTCCTGATATTCCGTCTTCGGGGACCCGATAAATATTTCACTGATGGCGGTCATCTTATTTGACATGGTGAGAAATGGTATTCCTCTATGATCTTTTCATATTTGGATAATGATATTGCCGGAATCGAACAATCGAATGGAATTCAAAGTAGATTTTCAGGCTGATTTTTCTACCTCATTTGAAAATGAGCGGAAATCATAATGAGCATAGCACTTCTGTCAATGTGGTGGTGTTTCAACGGGTGGTAATCATCTATACCACTCATTCAACTCTTTAACTTCCTGTCTATAAAGAAATACTACTCCTCCATCCAGGTGAGATGGGAATGTAATGGATTTTACTGCTCCATTCGAGCTCAAGCTTCCTTACTATAGTCCTCGCAGAGTCAATTCGCAGCTTTCTGTCATCGGCTTTCCTCCATCGAGTTGAAACTTTAGTTTTCATATCAGCCTATAGTAGCGCAAATTGCTTTCAACGCTTCCTTCTCCCCTTCTTTTTGACAGATGACAGATGAAATAGTCATATTTCCAAGGCATACAACAGAAGAATGCCAACAAAGCCTTTTATTGTTTGCGAAAGGGGTCGAAATTCCGGGAAATCATTCTTCATGTAAACCGCCGGATATAAGTATTTGAAGTATTTTTTCATCGAATGACCACTTAACTGGTTATGTAAACTTCTCAGCTTTCAATACAGGTTGTATCATACAGAAGCAAAAAATTCAAAATTTACTATCAAATAACTAACACCCTATATTTGATATTGCTTCGAAGATTTCCGTAAGAGTATCTCAGCTGTACCTCAATGAAATGCTGCTGCTGTTGTCTCTAGTGTTAACTCGAATTCTGACAATGATTGAAACCACCCCCAAAGACAATAATCCAGAGGCAATTCACGAAAACTAACAATAAAAACTAGCCTACCTGTTATGAACAATTGAACGGAAGAATTCATTTGAATATGGTTCACCCCTGTATATCGGTAATGACCGGGAGAAGAACCCATGATTATAGGAACTTTTATGTTTATTTTGGGTCCCTAAATACGTACTCGGAATATTGATATTTCCTCCCGATTCACCCTGTATATAAAGATAGATTTATTTCTTCTCTTTGACTTCGTTAACTACAGATGTAACTTCTGTTTCTGCTTTGTTGTTGGTTGGTTGCCTGATAGGATTGGTTTATGAAACTCCAACCAAGTATATGAATACTCCATTACAAAGTCTACGAGGAGTTTCAGATTATATTCTATCAATGCATTCCTGGGTGTGAGGGTTCATCTGCACGTCTGAGAAAATATGATCATTTCCAGAAATACCTCATATTGGCGAGGATATAACCTCCTGAGCTGATCATATTTTATTCACCGCATTTTAGCAAACTAGCTATCCGAAGCGACTGCCTATAGACATAATTGTGAAAGTGCCGGGACTTGGAAGGTTTAGTATATGAATCAGCTAGCTGTCTTGATGTTGTTAATTTCATGTCTCTGGGTGTGAATAAGTTTGCCTACCCCGGAGAATACGGCAACATCAACCTGCCTCCGTCAGTGGCTCTTGTCTTGTAATTACAATTTACATGATGCCATTTCGTGAATACGTTTTGTTATATATTCCCCCGATATGAGCTATAAACTACGGGATGTATTCTTGATGAGAAATTCAAGTTCGGTATTCATAAGATACCAATGATTTCCGAATCTCATGATGATATGCCTTCCTTTTTAACAGTTCTTTATTCATTTGAGGAATTTTTCTACAGTAGATATCAACGTTTACACTTCAGATTTGTGTTACACAGTCCCTCAGGTAGCTGAAATCGAGAGTTGAATCAGCTACTATAGATATGTCATGTTATATACATTCGAATAATCATATACAAAAGAATCATGAGAAGAAAATACAAAAAAAGTTTAGTGTCAGGAGAGCCATTCCAACAGCATTCAAAAAATTCCTCAAATATTATTGATAGATATCCAGTTATATCGAAGAGGGTGAATTTTTGTGAAATCAATCATATAATTTCTTATCAGTATTTTTATAGATAGAATGAACTGAGGATATTTCTTCATAGACTTTCTATATGATACGTGGTGATCATGAAACCATCAACTCAATTTCTCCAAATACGGTCTTGATGTTTCCACAGATTCTGAATGATTCTTTCATTCTGAATACAGTCATAATGGTTCGAATGTGTTTCGACCTAGTTTTGAAACATGAACATTTTTCAAAACTCTTCAATCAAAAATATCGCCAATTCCTTTCATCTCAAAGATGAGTCAGCACAACAATTTCTCATTATTCAATGTCGAATATCAATTGATTAGTCGAATTATACTGATTAGTGAATCATTTTCCTTCGGAACAAGTTGAATTGACGGAATTTTCGATTTAGAGTTTCAAAAAATATTGGAGATATCTATGCGGATGTATCCAGAATGAAAGAAGGTTCCAGAATCTGTGAGAACATTGTCAGAACCGTTTTTGAAAATATGAAATTGATGATGGTTTCAAGAATACGAAACGTTAGATGAAGAAATGATTATCACCACGTTGAATCTTATCAGATCTTGCTATTGAGAAGCATTTTCAGTTCTACCTATCTCTGAAAATAATGGTAAAAAATAACGATAAAAAAAAAAGATTTTTAAGAAATCCACTTTTTCCGATATAACTGAATGAATAGCTCTTTGAATTCGTGATTTTCTCCCCATTTAACCTAATTCATATCTCCCACCGTATTCGAGATCCTCATACTGTGCATCCTCATCTTGGACACAGTGTAAAACACATAAATATGCTGACTGCGTGAAAATAGTGTTTCCTTCTCGAAAATTGTCAACAATTCCAATCACATTATTACAACATATTCTTGAGGAATGATGGAAATTATTCGAAAAGATGAATAATTGATACAATCTCAGAAATCCCGTTAAGGCAACCTCCGAATATATCAGAAGGAAGAATTTATTTCGTATTTTCAAACTTCTCGCCAGAAGTGAAGAAAGACTGGACGTTACAAGAATATGCAGAGTTTATAGATGGAGGAAAGTTTTATTCCTGCCAAGAACTCATGTCAATGTACAAATCTACTTCTGAACCAATAGAGGTACTAGATGAAAATATTCATTTCAAAGAGAATCGCGACCAAAACTCCTCAGGTATGTTTCCAAAAGCATCACTCGAGGATTATAACATTGAATGTAGTAATATACACATATCATAATTTCACCATTCACAATTTTGTAGAGTTGTGGCACCCAGTAAAATTGCAGACCCATTCAAAGCAATTTGGAGCGATTTGAGTTAACCTGGAAAACGCTGAATTAAATCTTGAACCGAAAAGGCGATACGCCTGCTACCTACTTAAATTGGAAAATAAAAATGTCTGTCGGTGAATTTTGAAGTTTAACGAAGTTGAAGGAGTTTGAGGCACGCGATACAACGAAATGTCACGTAACACCGTACGACGTATTAAAGGCGTTAGGCAGCCGAGTCATTAGATCCTTTCGATTCGATAGCGAATAACATGTTTTTTTTCCAGTGGAAAGAAAAAAGTCATCTGCCATAGTCTCTCGATTATTTCATACGGAGACTCGCAGTTCTCGCTCATGACTTCGTCTACGTGTAGGTTGAAATACGCTTGGTTCACTTCACAGAATGTTGATAAGAAGAATGATTTCTTCTTTGGTTTGATTATACCATGAATGATTCAAAGTTTCCCATATATAATATTCCAAGATCTATGGATTCAATCGAATGAACTGTTGAAATATCTTGAGAATGATTTGGCTTGGAGAATAGTTGATTGCTCAAAGAATTAATAAAAACCCTTGACCGCAAAGCAACTCACTTCTTATTCCAAGTCACTTATTACAACGCTAATTCAACGCCTATTACATGGTAGAGTTTTTTCTGTGATCCCTCAAGAGTGTTCTCGTCTCAACACTGAATATTTTCAGATGTTCTTCAACACTTGACGTAAAAGAACTCTCCTTTCTTTTGATTGGGTTTTGTTGAAGAATCTGCCTTTCGCATTTCTTGCAACTCTGATAGTTTCGATAGTTATGTCTTTGTATCGATCGAAACTTACATTTTATAGAACGTGGTACATTTCCTGCCGTTTTTTTGCTACGATATACCACATTGTCTCCACCAGACTTTCCTCATATTCTATTCAACTTGAGTACTTTCCATCTCACAAAACTAGCGAAAATAGATATATAGATTCAATTACCTTGGTCCCCTAGTTTTGCAACGCAAGAATGCATCGAAGAAGCCTTCATATTTATTTTCATAGACTGTTGCCAAAATAGTGAGAATCAGTGATAATCAACAGAACGAATGATGATTTAGAGGAAAAACTTCATCCGAGGTTGAATTAATTTTGGGATTTATTCATCATTAATCATTTCAGTCCATTACTGAACGGACATGAATAGGTTGTTAAGAAGTTGATCAGATTGAGAATGTCAAGTCAGGAGCGTCTTGGAGGTCAACTTATTGAATTCATGGAGACATTTCTGGTCACTGATTCTTCTTACGAGTTAGTCACACAATATGTATATTGAAGGATATCAATAAACAACTTCCTCATATTCAATGAGTAAATGCAAGAAACTGATGACAATAGAACAGTTCAATGAATAAATATGGTATACTTTGACAAAAGGCGGACCTAATTCATCATCAGGAACTGTTTTTCAGCAGAATTCAAAGAAAGTAGGAAATACACGATATGCACAGAAGATCAATGACGAGTTAAATGTAAACTCAATATGAGCTTAAGTGTAAAGCCACTGAAGTTCAATCGTTCTTTTTTTAGTCAAAACCCTAGCAAATCGATAGATGTTAGAGGTTTCCATGAGGAATGAGGATGAATTAGACAATTCGAAACCTTGGTTCGATTATATATATCATTACTCAACTGCCTCTCTATTTGAATTTTTGAATATATGTTTATTTAGCTCAATAGCTATTTCATTATATCACATTTCAAAACATTTGATACTATATCAAGAAATATAAACAGTGTTATTGAATATTCAAGTACGTTCACCTTAATCTAGTTTCGAATACTACAACATTTGGTGATGTTTTCACTATTAATGGTGAGTTATCATACCCTTTCAAACCTTCGATGAAGATTGTTTTCTTCATAGCACTAGTGTTGAACCTCTGTATATGGACATGCTCTGTTGATATCAAATTATAATTCATCAACTCTGATCTTTCGATGAGGTAATCTCCTAAATATATGTTATCAGGAAATCAGACTGTAATTCCACTTCAATTCTCTGATCAGCCCAGACATGTATTTTCAATTAAATTTGTTGCGGCCCAACTACTTTATGGTTTATTTTGAATCGAGGATTCAGAGCAATCATTGACAGGGCTTTCCGAAGAGTTTACTGAGGCATCACGTCGCCACACATACTATATGTACTATTCATCAATGATCCAACTGGGTCAACCGATGAAATAATATAGATATACTATAAATACAGATTTTCAATATGAATAATCGTAACAATTTCTCCATTTGCTGATGATCTCTACTGGTGATGTTCACAACATTGGAGAGGAATATAGCAAAGGCAGTATTTTTTCTCATGTCAATATACAGGATCTATCTTGGTAAAAGCACGAGGCTTCAGCCTCAAATGGGTATCAAATGATGACGATTTGGAAGGTGGAGTTAGAAAAACATCTATTTTATTTTATTTTTATTTATTTATTGAGGAATACAAACAGGACTAACCCAGAAACCGTATTCACAAAATTATTCATAAGGTGGATAAATATTCGTACATGAAATAAAATAATAAACAACGTGTGAGTATATAAAGTTAAAGAATGAAGAGAATGAAGAAGGTATCAGAAAATGATGTGATAATGAAGTAAACATGTTAATTCAACACTTAGATTGTAGAGCAAGAAAAAATTTTTTCAAAGAATATGAGAATTTAGATAAAGAGTCAGAGAAAATATCAATGGGTATGGCATTCGACAGTGTATTGTAAGACATATTGCATCTATGCATTGGAGAGTTCAGGAAATAATTTGTTTGAGATTGTTCATAGCGAAAAAGGTGTTGATGTCTGGTGATATAGGTAGGTGCATTAATGGAGACGAGGTTGAGGATTGCAGGTGAATCTACCAAATCATTTATTATTTTGTATAAAAACTTCATGTCTGATATCTGTCTGCGATCTTTTAGAGAAATCAAATTAGCTCGTTTCGAACAATGGTTCGGTTAGTAGGGTGCAATGGAAAACATTTCTTATTGACGTAATCGATAAATTTGTTCTATATCACTTCAAGTTTTTTGTTGTAAATTTCATATCCTGGATTCCATATAACAGAACCGAAACGGAGTACGGAGTGTCTGTCTGTTTTTGAATTCACGGCAAGTTCTCATTATGAATCCCAACATTCTATTAGCTTTTTTACTGATATAGAATACATGCTTGTCAAATAACATTTTAGAGTCGAATATTATTCCCAAGTCCTTCACTTCACTAACAGTTTTTATAGTTTGATCTATCTATCAATTTGGTAGCAAAGTGCAAAAATCATACGATTCTTGAATTCCTAGGATCAAACCTGGCACGTATAGAAGGCAACCATTATTCGTCTACTAGAAACTCACCTCATTTTTTGAGAATGTTGGTTATCGATGGAATTGTGGGGATTTTCCACTGATATCCAAAATTATAATTTCCGCGAGTTGACGTATCTTGACAGAGTGAACCATGTCTATATACATATAGCCAGAGTAGGTGATCAATAGGTCGAGAGAAGGTAGATTCAATCACGGGCTGGTCATTGGATTTGACTTTACTTATGCTCGGTTCAATGTGTATCATCATGTGTGTCCCTTACATAGATGTAGCCCAAATGTCCCAGTGGATTGGATTACACATAAATAAACTGTAGATCCCCGCTTCGAGCGTTTTTATGAGGTGAAAACTAGGTCAGGTATAGGTTAGTGGTTGAGTTTCTGTATTAAAAAGGAGTTGCGAGCATGATAGTGATCGGATTATTTGTTCATCTATAGAACTCAAGGCAAGGAGGACTATAAGCAACCAAGATGAGATCTATTGGTGACCAGACAAAAACAACATGTTGGGATTTTCCTGGAAAATTCTTCCACCATCAATCAAACCCATTGTGGGCGAATGAGTTGTGATTCACTCTCGATAGAGAGGATGACATTGTGATGTGATGTGTGTGATCATCCGCTCCTAGAAAATACATTGCGACATTATAAAAATAAATTAATCACATGTAAATTGGTATACCCAACAATAATAATTTTCATACATGGTTCATCCATATATACATATATTACCTATAAATTGCAGTGTGATTGTTGGCTGATTACAAAATCCCTGTTGGAAATGAAACTAACAAAATTTTGCAAGTTCGAATACAATAGCATTAATGACGACAAATTAATTCCACGTTGGAAATTAAAATTCACCAATTGATGCCTGGAATAATTGGTCGGGATCACCGCAGCATCGATGTAAATCCTTCCATATTTGATGTGACTGAATTATCTTTGATACAATTCATGAGGCAGGAGAACACAATTTTATTTATGATATTCGATTCCTGGGAATGAAATATGGTCGATGTATTGAAAATGAAAATAAACTTCTAGACTCTAGAGTATACTCTATTATACAGGGTGTCCTTAAAAGGTCTTTACAAAAAGCTACCACATATTCTTCAGACCAAAACAATTCGATACAAGCAAACTTACCTCAGTAAAAAGTTGCTTAGTTTGGGCGCTAGACGGCTCTGAAGTTGAAATTTTCAAATCGATTTTGCTTCATAACTTTTGAACGGCTCATGAGATTTTTTTCAAATTTGGTACGTTGGCATAGACTCATCGGGCAATGAAACTCATATCATAATCATAATGAATATCATTCCATGGGCGTAGAACTTGATTTTTTCAGTAAATAAACATCTAAAACTCCTACGCCAAAGGAAAAAAATTAGTTTCAATATGAAATCTAAATTATTCAACTCATTCACTACAAAAAAGGTACTCTTGACAAAAGTCGATTCCTCTCATGGTTTCGACAAAATTTTAATTTTAGTGATTTAGAGCATAATTAATAATAAAACGATTAACAGATATTTCATAAAAATTGTTCAAAATGTTCACCATTTTCACGTATACAAAGATTTATACGACGCAAAAAGTTGAAATGTACTCTTTGCATAACTTCTTCATCGCCTGTAAGATTATTCGTCGCCTGTTGCCATAATTGTTCTACAGTATTCACAGGGGTCTTGTAAACCGTAGACTTGAGATAACCCCATACAAAATAATCCATCGGTGTTAAGTCTGGAGAACGTGGTGACCAATTCACGGGTGCATCATTACCTCTACCTATCCATCTGTCTGGGTACTGTTGGTTTAAAAAATTCCTAACATCCACCGAAAAATGTGGTGGAGCTCCATCGTGCATAAACCACATATCTACCCGATGTTGGAGTGGTAAATCTTCCAACAAATTTGGCAACGTATTTCGTAGATGTTGTAAATACATGTCTCCTGTTAATCTTTGTGGAATTATGACAGGATCAATTATAAAATTTCCTATTATTCCAGCCCAAACGTTGATTTTGAATTCGTGTTGAAAATGGTTTATTTTAATGGAATGAGGATTTTCAATTGCATAAACGTGTTCATTATGAAAATTAGTTATTCCTCTTCTCGTGAAACAGGCTTCATCAGTGAACAAAATATTCTTTCCAAAGTTCAGATTCATTTCTCTTTGCAAATTAATGAACCTACAAAACATCAGACGACTTTGTGAATCATGGATTGATAAATCTTGAACTGGCGTCTTGTGGTATGGGTATAATAATTGTTCTCTTAGTACTTCATAAACGGCATTCCTAGAAACTTCTAGTTCATTACTTATCCGTCTAGTACTCAATTCTGGATTTTCTTCAATACGGTCTAAAATTTCTACTTCGACTTCGGGAATCCTTACATAACGCTGTCTTCCATAATCACCAGTTCTAGGAGCGAAATGACCGGTCTCCCGAAGACGTCTCTCAACTGCAGCAAAGGTTGGGTGGCTTGGTACGCGACGATTTGGAAACCTTGCCGAATACACCCTCACACTCTCTCGACCATTTCCTTGACAATATCCGAATACCAATAACATATCGGTGTATTCTTCATTGGTGTATTGTACGGCCATGATAAATCAGAAAAGTCCGATATCAACAATCAACGTCAATAAAACTCGACAAATCAACACAGATGAAACTATGGAAACCAAGAATGTGAATAGCACTGTTTTCGAGCAGATAATAATAGTCTTCAGAAAAAAAAACCAGTGCTACTTATTTTCAATAGAAATAACCTATGCAAAAAGTACATCTCAACTTTTTGCGTCGTATAAATCTTTGTATACGTGAAAATGGTGAACATTTTGAACAATTTTTATGAAATATCTGTTAATCGTTTTATTATTAATTATGCTCTAAAACACTAAAATTAAAATTTTGTCGAAACCATGAGAGGAATCGACTTTTGTCAAGAGTACCTTTTTGTAGTGAATGAGTTGAATAATTTAGATTTCATATTGAAACTAATTTTTTTCCATTGGCGTAGGAGTTTTAGATGTTTATTTACTGAAAAAATCAAGTTCTACGCCCATGGAATGATATTCATTATGATTATGATATGAGTTTCATTGCCCGATGAGTCTATGCCAACGTACCAAATTTGAAAAAAATCTCATGAGCCGTTCAAAAGTTATGAAGCAAAATCGATTTGAAAATTTCAACTTCAGAGCCGTCTAGCGCCCAAACTAAGCAACTTTTTACTGAGGTAAGTTTGCTTGTATCGAATTGTTTTGGTCTGAAGAATATGTGGTAGCTTTTTGTAAAGACCTTTTAAGGACACCCTGTAGAATATGCAGTGTCCTGGTGTAGATATGTGGTCAGGGCACATTAAACTTAATACTAGAACCTGGCCTGTGGAGCTGCTATACTGGGAGGCCCAATGAAAACTAAACAAGGCCGATAGTTATCGTTCTCAGAAAAAAAAAACGCTAGAACTGGTCGATTTTCATTTCGAGGAGGAAATATTTTGCGAATGTTCTCAACTTTTTCATTTCAAACTCCTCGGAGGGGTGAGTTCCTATACCCTACATCATTTTGAAGGTAATCGAAATCTCTTACCAACGTTTCCTTGTTTTTGGAATTCAATGCAGTAGTTCTCGAGGAAACACGTTTATGAAGATGATCTGCTAGTTTTGGAAAGTAACGCTTCTTTCCTTTTCAATACTATTTCTCATTTCGTAGTTAGAACGATGTTCATCCAACAAGTGCCTTATGTATTTTTTCTTTCACATCCTCTCTCATCCAACATCACATAAAGATTTATTTATTTAATTGTCAGTTCCTTGATCTCTCAGTGGAATGCATACCCTGTTTCGTTCTCATTGGGCTACCCTGTATATAATTCATGTTTCACGATACTGTGTGATGGAGCAGAAGATCAAAAACTCATTTCAACCTCAATACTTCTCATCATACAATGTTATCAATCGATCGATTTATTAATTGATGAAGAAACAGTAACAGGCTTTTCTTGAACTTACTGGTCTTCATATGAGTATAGTTGATCTCACAAGCAAGATTCCATGCCGATTTTTTAATATGGAAGGGACCAGTACCTATACAAACTTTGCCACTACAGCAATACAACAGATCACAGATTCATGGTAATATTATGAACTGGGAAGTGGATTCCGAAAGCAAGCAGCGGCAGGTTTGATGTTGGCAACCATTCAAGATATGACAATGACGAAGAGAGTGACCAAAAGTAACAAAATTCTCTTACCTTGGAATCTGTAGAACAGATTCATTTGATGATTACCGTCGGAAAGATAATTGTTGATTTCGAAATATATCAGCAATCTCACTGGGTTCATCGACAAGATCACACTCTCTTCATAATCAGAACAATAATTCATCACTCTCAAGAACAAATACATATACAAAACTTTGCGAAACTGATAACTGTCTCGCAATATAAAAACCTGATATTTTCTGCGCATTCTCTTTAGGATTATTATAACGTTACTCCACTATTTCTCCTTCTGTATGACTAACTAGAATATCAAAAATACAATGTGTTTCGAAGTCCGTGAAAAAGAATCGACTTCCATCAGTTTTTCCTCAAGTATTCCAACTCTTCTTCTTATTTTCCTCGCAAATTTCCATGACAAATTCCGAAACCTTGAATCTGATGCAAAGTTACCGTAGGTTCATTTGTTTTATCACACTGGACCCCCGCTCAGGCAATTCATAATGATATTTCTCCTCGTTTAGATCTCCGATTCCCGTCTTTTTGTATATGATTTTGCTGCGCTGGAAGACATTCAGCCGAGAATTTGTATATTATTCATCTTGGGGGATTCTGCTGGTAAATTCGTACGTCTGGGGATGATGGATCTCGGGAAGTTGGCCATTAAATCATAGCGATATGCTACGTTTGCTCTCTCCCCCTCATAGATGACATAAGTCACCATATATGGAGTAGATTCAATTATATGTTGCTGAGTTGTTGGCGGAAAGCGTCCCTAGAGGACGAGAATAGAGGCTTCGCAATGTAGTTAGATAGAGCTTGGATGAATAAGAGATGATCTAAGCTTCCCTGAGCACTATTTCAATCAACGATATCACAAATATACTTGGTATCGTTTGCTGTTCTTTTTTTTTTTAGTTCATTCATGTACACATCAAATTTCAACATTTGGACTACACCGACTGGAGACTAACTTCAAGTTGTTGTGAAGATAAATCGTGTGAACAGATGTGTCGAAGAATTTCACACTTCGAACGGTTGAATAATATTATCTATCATCGCCTGTTTTATCATATCATTGTGAGGTGAATATCACCAGAAAATTCAGAATGTCATTTTATTCCATTACGAATATTGTACTTTCACAATGTGATTTTCATCAAAATAATATGTGTTTTCACAAAATTGAACTGAATTTCTCTATGAGTTTTAATAGATAATATTTCTACTGTGTACGGATGATGTTGTGGGTAGAAAGATGGGGAGGAAATGATTATTCAAATAATCATTTTCATCCTACAGAATACTCAAACACAATCATACAGAATTTGTAACATGATGATGGAATGATAATAATAATAAATGAGTTGAGCAACTGATTTAACACTTGTAGGATGATTTCTGATTTCATGCAGTTTGAAATGTTTTGTATTTTTCGAAAAAACAGTTGGCATATAAAAATGATAATCTGCACCATTATTTTGCCTATCCAAACGTTACGGATACATCAATATGTTGCAGAAAATAAATATTTTTTCCACTCATTTTCATCAGTATAGTACCAGACACGATATAATGTTTCTTTTCTTCTATACGAGAGTGCATTCATTATTAGTTTCTCTTCAAATTAACGAAGAGAAGCTCAGAACACAACAGTTCTACAGAGCTTTAGAATTTTCGAGTCGAATCAATTTGGGTTCCTAATAATACGTATACAAATGGTTATTTTCCAAATCAGGAGTTATCTAAAAAACTTCGTCGTTCAACTGTAGCATTTGTACTCGTGGAAGGTATCAACGAGATCAGACTCAATTACCGCTCCAGTTCTGATAAATTCAACTCATACACAAATGGAAGGGTTGCCATCTCGTTTCCGTGCCGATCAATCAGTTACAACAAGAAGAAGAAATATTCCCAGAGAGTTCAGAAATCGCTACAGCAAGCGTGTACGTGAGAATCAATAACGGTTCAAACAGCAAAACGGAACGTATCCCGATAAAGTCACGTAGCGCTGGTAAAATCTTCTGACGACGACTCCAACTACATTATGATTAATGCGGAAGATGTTTCAGGAATAACGTCTCATTAAAGTCTCGCCCTTCGCCTTGGAGTAGCGATTTATAGCAGAAAACCCACTTCGCCCGCTTTCCATAAATCAGGACGCACCCTCAAACCGGGACGTCTCACTTGTCACAACAACTACACGTAAATAATAAGATTTTTAAAATATTTACTCCCGTTTATTTTTCAGTCAGATTGAAGATGATTTGTGTTCTGGGTCTTCACAGCTCGGTTCGCCCTGTTTCAGATAAATTTGGTTTTTAAAAAAACACCGGTGACTTATATCCAACTACATAATACCTGAATTATGTCAAGAAGACTTCCTTCTCTTCAGTCGCTTCACTTCTGGAACTGCAATTGAGAATTAATTTCAGAGGAAGGCAATTTCAGCTTCTCTGAAATGAGGACTGTGTGAACAGATGGAAGAGAAGATTGCAAAGAATCAATTTCTGGTATATTCTCTGGAAGAAACTGTGAAGGAAAGAAGAGACGATTGCAAAGAATCAATTTCTGGTATATTTTCTGGAAAAACCTGTGAAGGAAAGAAGAGACAGTTGCAAAGAAGCATTTTCTGGTATACTTTTTGGATGAACTTGTGAAGGAAAGAAGACGAGTGTGCCAAATGATGAAGCATTCTAGTCTTTTCGATTACAGCCATACTCACCAATGACTTTCTGCCCAGCTATGACAATGGATCAACATGAATCGACATATTCTTGTGATTGTGGATATGAGAGTTCATAATCAAGTGAATTAGATTATCATCCCTATAATATCACGATTGACAGGAACAGTGAGTTCGAATGAAATTCCAGAATGAGAAGACCTGTTCAAGATAAATGACTCTCATTCATATCATCGCCAGAGGAGCCAAACCATTAGTGAGGCTGAAAGGAGTTATTTTTTTTGTTTTTTTTTTCTGTGCCGCAGAGGATCAGTTAGGACCATGTTTTGAGTGAAGTTTACAATTTTCTGCTGAAGATAACAAATGATGACTTCCCAAATGAGAATTATCCAATATTATTGAAGCCCCCTTTTATATTTTATTTTTTTACGATTCCATGTATAAGCCCATTCACAAAAATTCATTCGTAAAATAGCAAATGCTTCATCGATAGAATGGAAGGATCTGCATTTCAATGAAGATACATTCACTCGAGAGTTCGCAGAATCACAACAGCGGAATACTCAGATTTAATCTTGTGGATATAAATAGATTCATGCGGAAAACTATTCTCTGATAATGGTGATTGTTCTCGTTTCATCTCATCTATTGTGTAATCAATAGGATGAACCTATTTACAGATCACAAATGATAATCTTTACATATGAAAACTAACATGTTACATTTCTAACATGTTACATGATAACTGTTGTGAAACTATTCAGAAGTGAATAAAAAAGCTTTCAAGTGGAAAGGGGTATATTTTGAAGAATAGGTAATGTCTCAAATCATCTTATCAACAAACAAAAAATATAGTTATTACAAATACCCTCTGGAATTGATCATTCAAAGGGAAAAAAATTAGTGGGTGATTTGAGTATCAATCAACAAAATATGAACGAATAGCCTTGAGATTGATTTCGTCCATTATTCATAATATTTAATTCATATAATGTGGAATCCGTTGAGCCTTGAGAAAATTTATATTTTTTTATATTCTGAAAATCTCATCGATTTGTTCGTGATAGTAAATATAAACAATTTTTTTTTTCTGTCAAAATCATCATATCATAGCAAAAAACCCAATGAATATGAAGAAAAACCAACGAATCACGAGGTAGGAGCTTTTGATAAGTCCGCCAACGGCCTGAAATATCGAAAAAAAAAATTGATTATTTCCGGTTCCAGCCATGCAGATGTTTGAGAGTGCTAACAGAAAATTCTCAGCTCATCATGTGAAAGACTTATCCACCATATCCTCTTCATGAGTACGCCACTGATTGAGCTAATTGAGTCGATGAATCATTTGAGGAGTACCCCAATATTTGATATTCGGCCTGATATTCCTACTGATATGATGAAATTATAATGGTTATCCAATAAATGTACCTGATTGAGAAATCTATAGTAAAACTATTCTCATAAGAAGACGATGTTTCCTGATTCTGATGGAAACCATACCGTACTCGTTGTGCAATATATCAATGTCAATCAATCGGCGTGCATGACTGCTCAGATGAAACATTCGAATATTGAATAGAATCTCATGTTTCCAACTTGAAAGATGCCTTAATGTAGAAAACGCAACGAAAAACTAAGTAAGTAAACTAACTGAAACTGATTGTAAGTATTTTGTCATACACATTCTCTCATTGTGGAAAATCGTTTTTGTTTCGAAGAATATTCTGTTAATTTGTTACCTGTTATACATTTTCTCATACAGAATTGAATATAATGGCATGAAGTTTTACTTTCTATAACCTTCCTAGCGATTACCGCTCCCCCCCCCCCCCCCCCCCCAAGGAATTTCTCTAGGCACGCGTCTGATGTCAATGAAATGAAAGTCCTTGGAATTTCAATTTCTATTTGAAACTTTGTTCACCAGTATTTGTTCGCATATGAATGGGATTCCTTGTATCACAGATTGAGAAACTCTCACATAATAATGGAGGTTGAGGTAGGAACGCATCAAATTATCATCGGCGATCGACAAAATGTCTTCAATTTGTCGCTATGTTGAATAACAGAATTCTCGACAACTCGAATTTCTCGATGTTTCCGAGAAAATAAATGAAATTGAAGCAGCTGGCCACATTTCCAACTCCCAAAACACTCACCTTAATAACGTTCAAAATTAAATCTTCCTTTCCGCAGTTTGACTTCCCGCGATGATTTAAAAGTTCTGAACTCTTGAAGTATAGCGCTCGAATTTCCCGTATAAGAAGACACCCAAACAATTCTCGGTGAGTTGAGGACTCCCGAGAAAAGGGATATTTCCGTTGACGGGAACGAATGCCTTTTCTTTTCGTTCATCTCGAGACGTGTACACAAACCGGCATGATAGGGGCTGGACCCGAGAGTATTATAAATAAATGGTTATGAATTTCTGTTCTCCATGCCGGAGGGGTGATTTACAATTCACTCTGGTATCGAATGATTGGGGAAGAACCTACCAACGAAGTTTTCACATTACTCGCTCATCGCATTCATTACGGAGGAGATAGAACTCTGATGAATAATGAAATCAGAAATTCCCGTAACAGGTCGATCATAATCTAATGAACAGGTTGAACCACTTTCTCAAATTCCCAATTTTTTTTAAAAAAATTTTTCAATTCCCGGATTGCCCTTGCTGAGCTGTTGCCAAAAAATGTATAAAACTATGTTTCCAATTGGTACAGGGTGGATCAAAATGCAAGAATGCAAAAAAACTACAAAGTAATAAATGAAGAATGAACGTAATGACCACATCGAATGAAATTACGTATTGTTGTTCAACCATATCAAGAATCTATCGGAAACACCCAGCATTATTCTCAACATTGTATTTTACAGCTTCCAATAATGATCCAAGCCCGTGAATCATGAAGATATTTCTGAACATTTATTGTGAATTTTGATTGATTGATTGATCGCATAATTACGTAACTCCATCCAATTCCTTCATTGCAATCAGTAACGTATAACTTTCCATAAACAATTTAAATATTTTTTTGCATTTTTGCCCACCCTGTACCAATTTAAAGCAACGTATCATGAGTTTGAAATCGTTGAAATCACCTCAGCGGAAATTGGAAAAAGGGGGCATTCTATTGAAAAAAAAGGTGACTGAAATTAAAAATCGAATTGGATTCAAAATCAACCTGTTTCGGAAATTCCTGATGCTATTGTTCATTCAGCCAATAATCATGCGTTACTTCATGGACGCACTGTATTCTCCAGAAATTACCATGGACAGTGATTGTCCATATCCATGTCAGCCTTTTTATATATGAAATTATATCATGATTCATTGAACCGTTGCAATTCAATGATAGTCAAGTCAGCAAATCGAATTATCGAGTATATGGACTAGGAACTAGGACCTAATGTCTCACGACTTGGACCTGATGAACCAAGACCTAGGTCCTATTCCATACACCCCGATTATTCGATCTGTAACATATATAACATATATAACATATAATTTCATGTATGAATAGGCCGACATGAATACGGACGATAGTAATATCTGGAAAATATCTTAAAAGATACTATGGTCACTGATCTCTTTTCAGACTTTTCAGGAAGATGAAAACTTAGTTACCGAAATACGAATTCAGGCTTTTCTAAATACCATTGTGGATCTTGGGCTTTTATTAATTTTTTATTGGAGTAGTGCTGATTGAAAAAAATTACCTGGTATCTGGAAGCAAACGATCTGATATTCTTGTGAAAATCAAATCTCGTCACGCGCGCTGGAATCCACTGCAATTAGAACAAAATTATGCGCACCATAATTACACCTGATGTTTTCCACCCGAAACAATAAAAGAGAACACGGAAGGGGGCGGCTGTATTTCATCGTTAAAAAGGGTCTGAAACACCCGCGAGTGGCCCAGATTGCATTCAGCAAATTACATTATAATCAAATTAACTTTTAGCGGACTAATTTACAAGCGCTAGCGTAGGTACTTGTAATTTTATTTATACTCGACGGTTAACGTGTGAACCAGAGAAGGGGATCATGCCTAATTTCCCTCAAGATCGCTTATTATTAGGCTTCCACAGAAAAAAAGGGGGATGAATGAGCTTTTATTGGTGTGCGAATCCCTGAAATCAAGAATTGCTAGATCAGTCATCACTGGAAGATGCAGTTTGAGACTCATTATTCCACGATTTTCAGGAGTTTTTGTTTTGGTTTTTGACAAAGATTGGCATACCTGCATGTGATGAATATTAGATAATCGACTGTTCAAACATGGCTGTGAATCTCGCTACTGGAATAATTAAATACTGAAATATAGGAAACAAAAATGATAGCAATGACCATCAACAGACAATTTCTCTCAATTCAAGTACTATTGGAATAACAGGAATACAATTCGTCACATTGGAATGTACGTATAAAGTTACTGTTGTTATACTTCAGACTAACAACGAAGCAATAATAGTTCATTGAAAGTTCCCAAACTATGAGATAGCTAGGAATAATTACAGAAAAGGTATGTGTAGAATCTGCTGATACTCTTCATTAATAGAACAAATACTGCAAAGCCCGCAAACTAGAGCTGCATATGTTGAAGCTAGGAATACATGTAATCGAACAATAGATGAGTCTAAAGAGGCATACAACGCGAAAATAAGATCATAGAGTGTCCAAATGGTTCCCGTTCATTTTGGACCTTTGCCAAGGCAATCGGGAGAAATTTCACTTCTAGCTCATTTCCTCCCCTCACAAAGGATGATAATACATTGGCTATAACACCTCATCAAAAAGCCAACACCTTCGCCACAATGTTTGCAGACAATTCTACCTTGGATCCACGAGACCAGGAACTTCCCAAAATCGCTACCATCGATAAGCGTATGCCAGAAATTGTCTTCCGGCAACGCACAATCAGACACATTCTGCTTAGCCTCAACGTCAAGAAGGCTATGGGGCCTGACGGAATACCACCTATTGTTCTCAAAAAATGTGCCCCAGAACTAACACCAGTTCATTGCAGGTTGTTCACCCTCTCGTACAAACTCGGCGTATTTCCTTCTTACTGGAAGAAAGCTAGGGTCCAACCGATTCCAAAGAAGGGCAAGAAAACCCTCCCTAACAACTATAGACCGATTGCACTACTATCTGTGATCTCTAAAGTGATGGAAAAAGCAATCAACATCGAGCTCATCCGATATCTAGAGAGCTCAAGAATCGTGAACGACCGGCAATATGGCTTTCGTCACCTGAGGTCAACTGGAGATCTGCTTGCCTATGTGACACATAAGTGGCAGATGTCAATAGAGAAACATGGGGAGTCTCTGGCTGTAGCCTTGGATATCTCCAAAGCATTTGACCGAGTTTGGCACCAAGGCCTCCTAGCGAAACTTCCGTCATATGGTTTGCCGCCCCAACTGTGTCTTTTACTATCGAGTTTTCTTGCAGATAGATCACTCTACGTGGTGGTAGACGGGGTCTCGTCTGATACAATGACGATCAATGCTGGTGTTCCACAAGGCTCTGTCTTGGCACCAACTTTGTTCTTGCTCCACATCAATGATTTATTGAATGTGACCTCCAGCCCGGTTCATTGCTTTGCGGATGATAGTACACTTCATTCCGCCTTTTTCTCTAGAGCCCCTATATCAGCAAGAGGTTCAAGGCGAAGACAGGTATATGCTTTAAATGAGGATCTGACAAAAATTCTGAAATGGGGATCTGAGAAACTAGTACAGTTCAATGCAACTAAAACTCAAGCTTGTATGTTCACCAAGAAGGCTGATCACACAATGCCCAATTTGATGATGTCGGGTACCACTGTTCCTATGAAGTCGTCAATATCCATGCTGGGTGTCACCGCCAACAGTACTCTCTTATGGGACGATCATGTGAGGTCCATTGCGAAAACTGCTTCACAAAAACTTGGTTTTCTATTCCGTGCGAAGAGATAATTCACATCCCAGCAACTGCTTATGATCTACAAAGAACAAATTCGACCTACCCTGGAGTACTGTTCACATGTTTGGAGCTCAGCCCTCAAACATACGCTAAAGCTCTTAGATTCAATTCAGAAGAGAGCTATTCGCCTAGTCGATGATACAACACTTACCCAAATCATTGACCTCTCTAGATCATCGCAGAAAGGTCGGCGATCTATGCCTTTTTTATAGGTACTTTCATGGTCGGTGCTCAACGGAGATATCATCTATTATGCCACCACGCGCGATTCCTAGTAGACAAACCAGACGAGCTCAAGCTGGTCACCCCCACACTGTCAGGCTCGAGACCTGTCGAACATCACTATACCAAGCATCATTCCTCGATAGAACGGCAAAGTTATGGAATTCTTTGCCTAGTGAAGTCTTTCCTGATGCTTACAACCTCCAAACTTTCAAGAAAAATTCCAACACCTTCCTACTCTCCCAAAATAAAAAAAAAATATTTCGAAAGAAATGTCAGAAATGGTGGAGTCTCTCCTGCATTCATCGAAATTCCAGGAATATTTATTGTATATAAAAGAATGACAGTTCTTATTGCAATAAATTTGTTTGCAATATGACCTTCGAAATAAAATCGAACCAAACTATTTTGCATGATGTGTAGCTACGACAAGCACAAAAATTTCTAACTTACAGCAGACATATAGTTGCCACCGGTAGAAAGGAATCTCGTATAATCTCCTCCCTCAAGTTCGCTCAACATAAAATTACACTTCCCATCTAGAGTGCGTCAGATGCGATTCCGTGATAGTTAGTTTTTGTGCGGTTACAGAATTAGTGTTCTTCCGATCGAAATAGGCATTCTGTTCATATTATCAATATCGTTACCCGAATGTCGCTTAGAATGCGATTCATTCGTCATTTCACGTCTTCATCCATATCACTCATATCTTCGTAAACTCAACTTGGATCGATCTGGAATATTGTCACCAGGTCATCACCTGAGTTGCTTGCCCCGAAAAATCATTAACTGAACTCCATTTGTAACGTAACGATATTCCAGAATGAATATCATCAGCTCCTTTGAATATAGTACTTCAGAAATTTTATACCTCCCAACATTAATGACGGGAACATTAAACACTCATGGGTTCAAATTAGAATGGTTTGAATGTGAGTCTTGATTCGGCTCTTCCACCTCCAAATCATCGGAGTACAATTCATTGTACATGGAGTCATTTTCGTGAATATTGGAACTACGGACCATTGTTGAGAAAGTAGCATCAACACCAGAATTGGTTGGTTTTCTAACGAAACATCACAGGGGTTGGAATCAATTTCGATATCACCGATATTAACATTTCCCAGGATTGCCCTTGAAAATTCCCAGGTTTTGAATGAGCGAGTGTTCCATATTAACCGCTAGCTCGTCTTATCAAACGGGTTAACAGTTTCCATTGCATTCCGACTATTCAATGTATGCACAAGTATGTATGGAATTCAAGTAGGATCCAGAGTAGTCCAGACCAGTAGGATATATTATCCCCATTTGATATGCACTGTCTGCGACTTTTCAGCATTTGAATCAGATCTCTTTGTCATATTCTTCTCTATGAAGTTTGGAATACCAGACGATTTCAGGTTGATCAAGTCTTTTTGTTCCATAATCGGAAATGACTCAACAAGATTCCTTTTACTATCCGAACTCTGTTTAGGTCATGGTTTCAAAATGTCTCTTCGTCTATCTCATCCTTCGTAGATTATTGAGACTTTAATTGGTGCTCTTCACTGTTTCTTTGTTATAATATTTGTGAAGCAAGCCTCTGCATAGTCGGAAAACGTATTATGATTGCCAATGAGCGCTTATAGTGAAATTGTTACATGAGTCAATTTTCTTTCGGTAAATATGATGTGACTCAATTAGATTACTCTTTATTCAGTAAATATATATCTTTTTCTCATGGCGAATACTGCGAAATGCCTTATTTCCTAGCATTGAAGTTCGCAGCAATCGAAAAGGCTCGTATCACATTTCGAAATTGTAAGAAATCACCTCTATTGAATTACATTGGATGTTGATTATACATATATATCACAAATGGAGATATATGCGAGATATATATATGAAACAATAAATATCATTGTCATATAGCTTCTTGTTCAGTTGATAGAGATAGAACTTGGCATTCATTTCTGGAAACTGAACATGTAAATAGTGAATCCAAGATCAATTGATGTGGAATCACCCAGTAAACACATTTTCTTACAGTCTGACTACTTGTCAGTGTCTAGTTTCAAACACTACCATTGTGAACAAGCAAAATTTCCTGTGTGCAGATTTGTTCCTGAAACGTCCACCACACTGATGAGTAGACATATCAATTGAATATATTTATCTTCATTTTTTTTGACGAATAGAGAATTCCTCTTTTGGTTATCTGGTACTACAAAAATATTCACGAATGATTACTATAATTTCTCTTTTCATTATTAGAATTTAGATGAGAAAAAACCTTCTTCTTCCAAAAATATGAGAATGAATGATGTACCACCTCTTCAGTTAACATACAGACAGTATTGACATTAGTAGAATAATGATAGTAATTCGCCATGATTGTTGATGAATGAATTTCAGACCGTTCGTGTGCAGTCGATATCGGCCAATCAACCACTCACATTACATTTCCAGTACAATCATATTATTCATCTGATATATACCTACTCGAGTATATGTCAAACTCGAGTCTGGCTTGGCGTCTATACCAATGAGAAACGAAACAGTCCTTATCTCTTCTCATACTCCATTCCTAGCTGAAAAATAGTACGAGTCTGCTGAATAGTAAAGAGAGAGAGCTGTTATACCTCATGACCTAGAGAGTGATCTAGGTTGGAGATGTTCAGAGGCCACACAGGTATCAATCGACCCCAGAATTTGTCATTTTTTGTCATCATGTATTGAAGTTATGGAAGCACTCGCGACTCCTTCATTTAAACTCAATATCCCAACACTCCGTATGAATGAATATTATCGCGTTGTTCATTTTGTCGGGACGGATACCGCATCGATTTAGACGGAGCCAAGACAATGCCGCGAAACAAACGATGGCGCTAACCGCCGACCGAGGCGGTGGATATAACTTAATGCCTCGACATTAGGCTAATGAAAAGTGAGAGACGCTGACGGCGAGCCGATAATTAGCCAGCGAACCGCCCGACCGGCCGCCAAAATTACTTACTCGACTCAACCGCCGCGTAATCTCGGTGCTTAGGCGCCCGCCGCCGGCACACGAGGATCTAGATGGCGCTAGAATGCGACATATCGCATTCGGCTCATGGCTAGAGCGATAGATAACAGCTCGGCGCGAATTTGATTCAATACAAAATAATCCTCAGTCTGATTATTCTTCTGAGTTGAAGTAGTTGATGACGTTAATTGTGATGGTATAGTTATTTACCTAACAAGTGCGGAAAGTATTACTTTTCCACACGCGATGTCAAAAGTAACTTTTCAGCACTAGTGCGGAAAAGTAACTTTTCCACATGATCTTATCTTTCCGCGGGATTTGGCAAAGTAAGGGAGCAGTCGTTCTACGCTGGTTAATCGTTAATGGTTAATGAGAGTACTTACTGTTCAATTCTCGTTATATTTTTCAATATTTGTATATTCAATGGCGACATGAGTGTTTTTGATAGAATCTGTTATGAAAAAAATAATTCGCTCGTACTACAAAATTTCATATACCTACTCGTGGGAAATCTATGTCATTCTATGCTCATTGTACAATATACTAATCTTGAATCAAAAAATGGTACTTTTCCGCACACTCGTAGGAAAAATCGTGAGATAGAATTGAACTGTATTTGTATTTGAGTAACGAACGACTAATGAATGAACATAGATATTATCAATAGAATATCTTTTGTGTACTGTGGCAGGCTCAACTTCCTTTGGACATTGAAGATAACATGACTAGGTATGTATATTTGAAAAGAAAATTGTTGGAAATTGATTTGTTGGAATCGAATTGGGAAATGAGCGGTACTATTCCAATTCTGTTGACAGGATAATTTTGGTTTTTTCTTCATCTCTCGACAACAAAAAAGTTACCTAGCCATGTTAGCCAGCGGTGGAATGTTAGGAGAGGATGATGGAATTGACTTTTTCTTGAAAGTTTGAAAGTTGTAAGCATCAGGAAATACTTCACTAGGCAAAGAATTCCATAACTTTGCCCTTCTGTTGATGTCTTCATTCCCGATTCTGATAATATGTAGAGATTACCAGCCTGAACTCATCTATTTGGTCCACTTGAAATGGATGGTCATGCTGGTAGTAGCATGATAGAAGAGTTTCTTGTTGAGCCTGACTGTAGAAATATTTATAGAAATAGAGAGATCGTTCACCTTTCTACAATGTGAGTGAGATATCATCGACTAGTCGAATAGCTTTCTCTAGGATAGAATCCAAGAACTTTGCGTATGTTTGGTAAATGAACTGCGAATATGAAAGAAAGTATTCCACGACAGGTCAAATTTGCGCTTTGTATAGTTGCTGGGATCTTCGCACTGAACAGGAAGCCAAGTTTTTGTGAAGCAGTTCTCGCAATGGCCTTACATGATCGTCCCATGAAATAAAGCTGTTTGTTATATCGCTTTGAGATATTGAGGACTTCTTAGGAACAGTGGTACCTGACTGACACCATCATATATTGACCATTGTGTGATATGCGTTCACAGACTCAAAGGTTATGTGAGTAAGTGGATAGGACCTGCATAATTAAAATTTCGCACAATTCAACAAAGTAACGTCATAGGTCTTCCATTCGTGTTATGAACAAAGAATAATAGTAGACATAGTTCGCAATACTGTGTTTTATAAAAAAATTTCCGTTTTCTAACGAGTTGTACAACGTCTTCCATTAAATAGGTACGGGGTTAGTATTATCCGTTCTCCAGTAATAATATCTCTAAGAGATCCAAAATGATTTTATTTTTTGACTGTACTGTAATCGCTAAAATAGATCTACTCTATCATCTATTGTCTATGGATATTCGAATTGTAGGGTTTTGAAACCCGAGGAATATGATAGCGGTAAGAGATTTTTTCTTCCGGTACCATTCTACTTTCGAAAGCTTCAGGATATAGCAATAGTGGGGAATGAAATAGTGCCTATGGCCTGGACGTGCAGCTTCACAGTTTTATGAATAAGAAACCTCGTTCGAGATTCATAAACTTTGAACATTCTACGAATAGAATGAAACAAATTAGAATAATATAACGAATCACATTTGAGATCATTCACTTGATGAAATTGGTAACAAAAATCTGACTTTGCGGATTCGAAAGCATTATATGAAGTTGAAATTCTAGTATCACTTGAATTAGTAAGTAATATCTAGCGTCAGTTTATTTTTCACATTAGCTGATGCATCATTCGATTCCATCTCATAAATGAATAATGACAACTTGAACAACTCAAGGAATCTGACGTGTTTCCAGATAAACCAAGCTACTACCATTGATCGCATATGGTGGGCACACTATATCCATTTGCCGAAAGTCAGTCAGATAATTCCCCTCGTACCGGAAAACTTCCACTGTGTAAGGAACTGAGTCATTTCCGGAAAAACCGAGCCGATACCATAATCGCCGGATGTCAGATCACAGAGCAGCCTACCCACACGGAAAGCAAAGCCTTGTTTTATTGAAGGCCAATTTCTGTGATCCCAGTCTATTGTTCCGAGCAGTAAGGGACCAACGAAAAAATATTTAATGATGGTAATCCAACCGCGTTCATTATGCGTCTTCTCTATCTATCTCAGCCATTTGATATCGAATCAAAAATATGAGTCTTGATGTTTATGTTTCGTATAACGATGAGTTGTCATTAATGCAATAATGAGGTTTCCTCACTGAAGGATGTGCGCGAAACCATCATTTCGTAGCAGAATCACAGTTGAATAAGAATTCTGTATATTTTGACAGAATGTTGATCCACCCTTTCTCGATTTTATATCTGGTTGCTTCTGTGAACATGAATATCACCAATAGGACGAAGGAAGAACAATTGTTTAGGTTCTGAGATGAAGAAGAAGAAAATCACATCAAAAAAGATTATTCCGTGAAGACCACATGTTCGTTCACTGTTCAAGCTGATGAATCGAACTGAAGTAGCGAAACTACAAGTCCACAACTGGTATGAAAACGGAGATCTCAGACAGTGACAAACTGAATCATAATCGACAGTTATATGTATAAACAATCATCTATCTTCAACAAGTATATCTTGGACTTGTCAAGTAGACCATCTCGTTTTTAATAATTGTTTGTCCACGTATATCGATATAACAAGAAAACATTGCATTATTGACTTTGAGTTATCTGGCCTGGGGCATGGTATTGATTCAGTTCGGAAAAGATAAACAGCACATGAATGATACTGTACGTGTGGACATTTTCACTCTTTCCACCATTCGCAATAGTATATTTGTGTTGTTTTGCAGGAATTTCCATTGGATGAACGCTTTTTATGTGTTGACTCCGTAACATTTTTCTCTGAATCAACAGATCTATCATTGGTGTAATTTCTCAAAAGGAATTGTCGAATCTTAGCATTGTTCATCAAAAAATCGAAACTCCATCATCACATGATTTTTCTAGAATTCAATTCAGCATATAGAATATTATCTTTTTCGTATGATTTGAATCGACATTCTCCTCGTTAACCAGTTCATACACAGTTTGATTATTGGGGTGTGTGTCTCTGACAGTCTGGAAAAGCTTGTGGAAGAATTCGATTAACAACTGAAATAGGCGCCCAACTTGAGGCTTGATTACCAGATAACCATAAAGATTCAGGTATATATATAGACATTTCCAGAAACCTGAAAATAGTATTCTGACCGAACAATTTTCAGTACATCAAAAAATTACTCTTATTCAAATTGTACCCAAATACCAGTTAGTCAAATTTATAGCAGATTATCTGAAAATGAGAGGGGGATAATGGAGAGCGTTGCAGCAATAAACTGAGTGGAATAATTCCGAGGCAAATAAAAAGGATACCAGTTTGCAGAAATGCGGAGAAAGACGGATTCATTGAAACTATTTCGCGGATCTTGAATTCTTGAATAGCTTCATGTAAGCCAGAAGTGAATCTTTCGTAGACCTTATGGTCGACAAAAAAGAATTAGATTCCAGCTTCATCACCCTGGAAATACATTTTTGTTAATCAGTTGGTGATATTTATCGATATTCGTCGAAGTCTCCCATCAAAAAAGTGATTCTATCCAGAGTTTGAGCATTTCTTCCCTCATTTCTCTAGGACTCCTATTATTACCTAGTTGGATGAATGAATATGTAGAGAGCTCTTTCGTGAAACCTGCAATCAGACCATCAATGTCGCCAGTCCTCTCCAGGAAGAAGGATTAATCAGATATCATCCTTCTCAACTTCACGTGATTCCTCCGTTTTCCAATGAGACGCTATCAAAATCATGCAGTCCATACATGGAACAAAATTTCAGTTCTTTCCATATACCTTGGGAACGATCGTAGTCGACACTGTTTTCTGGAAGAACTCATATTCACCATTGTATTCTCTACATTTGCTTATTCAACCTACTCTCTGTTCCAATGTTATAACCTTTCAATCTATTACAATGTTATAACCAACTGAATATTAATGTTATAACCAACTGAATATTATCATGTACCGTTCTGTTTCTTTTACTTCAGACTTTAGATGAACGACTACTTCTATACAATACTTGTCCTTCCGGATGATAGATTATTATTATTATCATTATTATGGTTTCCTAGTTGCTGAGCATTGAGACATACCATATGTTGGTCTAGGCAGATTCTACCTATGCTATACCGTACACGTTCAATATTCCTCTCATTCTTTATTTTTTCTGCCGATAACGTAGAACCTGATATTATCAGTAAAACGGAATTATTGAGAGAAATTGGTGATTATTATTTATCACCTGGGATGACTTGGTCAACCTCAGACGACAATGGCTGTAGTGAATCTTTCAACGTACACCCGTTTGAGTTGAAGGTATCCAACTTAGAATGACATATTGGCAGCGACTCAATCTTCAATTCAGTTCAAGACAACTACATAATCTCGTGTTGGGGATACGTTCCAGAATGAATGATATCATCGTTTTCAGTTTCTTCCAATTATGCGTATGTTAGCATCGATACTCCCTCCTTTTGCGTTCTCTACATGTGAAATACATAAAGTAATGATTCATGCGAGACCGCATTCTCCTCATCCTTTGTAATCCAGATTCGATAAACAACCGGAACCCAATCACACCCCATAATTGTCCCATTCGCCATACGGGAACAGAAACAAGACAGAACGGAAGAATTATTTCCGTATTATCACGCTCATCTCGAACCCCAATTCAGTATCCAAAACAAAACCAGCGCAATGAAGAAGATATAAATTTACTAGTGTTCCCAATTTCCTATCCCGAAAAGACAATGCCAGACCGAACACTCGTGGATACGAATCGTCATTTTCCCTAAAACGAGCAAAACCACATAACCACTTTGACAAATGCACTGGTATTAATAAAGGGAAAACAAAGGGGCGAACAAAATGTGTCCAACTGCAATAACAAAGGGATGACTTAGTTCATATCTGAGTCATTTCAGGTCCTTTGACAGTCCGAATTCAGTTTGCTAGCACAAAGTGGATTATCCAGTCTCCCAGCCGATAGGGAAGGTTAGCGTACGTCAAATATCAGCGAATACATTAGGATAGGGCATGAAGTTCGTGCAGGATATTCGATTCCAGAATCTATCAGAATTGCCCAGCTGAACGTAATGATGTATGCGGCATTGCCGAAATTTCTGGAGAGCTAATTGAAGAACCTATGAAAATCATGCATCAAGTATACTGCAGCACATTTGTGAAAAAACATGCGGATACAATAACAGTTGTTAATCAATTTTTCGAAAGATATTGAAACGCAATCCTAATTAGATGTAGGGAGGAATCTCATGAACCTGAAAACATTCAATAGTATGAAGAATAAAATTTTGGTATATCTATGTCAACAACACGAATGGAAATCTGGTAAAAAAAAAATTTAGCGAATTGTGGCTAGCAAATTCGCTTCTCGCCAACGAATTATTTGAAATATTCCAAACGCTTCAGGAGATTCTTTGGAGGAAAACGAGTTTCGAAAGAAGTCTTCATTTCGACCGATAATTCAGAATGAAGAGAAATTTTCGCTCTTCACTATGGTACTCTTGAGTTTTGTTATCCGATGTTTCGTCCTCACCAACGACTCTTTTCTATTTCTCCCTCTTCGTACAACATGCTTGAGAAAATCAATTTTCTCATGATGAAGCCCTTTGATAATGTGCAACTTCTGGACAATATCTCAATTCATGAGGAAATGATCCGGAAAGACATTATTTGATTGGTTTACTCGTAAGAAATGATATTTCAACAAAGAAACTGGAGGAATACTCAGTAAAAGCACTGACGATAATCAAGTCGGTGCTGCTCATTGTCGTTTCGAATGAAAAAAAAAATATTCATGAGACTTATGGCACTTTTGAGAGTGCCAGACTACCACTTTCCTTCATTTGGACTGAGAATGCGTTGCCCTTCGAACCCAAATTGGCCCTCATAAAGTCCTGGACGAAAATAACCGGACGAACAATTCTCACTCGAGATTAAATCTTGAAAACTTTTTCAATTCTGCGTTAATTCTGGTCAATCCTCCACAGAATCTCAAGAAAATCAAAGTAGAATGCAACTTGAATTCTCTACTGCTATGATATAGAATAATGAGAAATGGATGAACTTCAAATCTACTATTCATATGAAATAGCATATGTAAAATAATCGAACATACAATTACGATATTTGGTGGAAGTACTTTCATGTACAAGGTAGGGTGATTCACCTAAGAAAACAAGAAAACAGAAATTTATTCACAAAAATTGAGTGTGAGAAACGTTGAGACTGAAAAAATTATGCCTTGGACTTTTTTAGCAATCCTCCGCTTATAACTGCAGTTATTTTCCTTCTGCCGACCTTGGGTATCGCGTGAGTATATTTCTTCATTCTGTGTGTACGACCGAATATGATAGCATTCTCCTTCAGTAGACTGACAACGAAGCTGGTTCCTCTCATTTTCGGGAACAAGAAGAATAATAATGTTATTATTGCAGGACACAATACAGCAAAATAACGGAATCAAGATATCATCAACAGCTTACTCTAGGTGTTGAAGCGAGTCAGGTGGATTTACGTATCGACACTGAACTTTTCATGTAATCTCACAATAGAAATCCATATAATCTGATGAATCTGAATAATAATAAACTATCGATCGATAGGAGCCAAGTCGCATGGGTGTATTGAAATATGCGTAATAAACAAGACCTCAGAAACAGTATTCAATGAATTTCCATGGCGAATTCTCTCTTGTCATCTACTGCTTCATTAGCTTGTGTTAGGGTAAGTCCATATGGTAGGACCATCCAGGATTATTTTCTTCTGATGCAGTTGTCAACGCTGAGTTAACGTACACTGAGGTACGCATTTCAAAGTGGATATGTGGTTCGCTGCACAGTGGCGTCTCGTTGTAGATTCCATTTTTGAAAAAATCCATGAATTCGATGAAATTGCTCAGAAACTTCGCAAGTACCTACTTTCTCCAATGCCATAACGATACACCATTTTGTTCTGCATTCTGCGTGTTGATATAATGATGTGATGTGAAGGATATCAATTGGTTTAAATAAATGGAATCATGGACGGAATTCTCAAACTTTTGAAAATATATTAGAATAATTCTACACCGCAATCAGATTGACGTTAGCTCGGAGTGTAGATTTTTAATTGAATCGATCCATGGTATCAGAAGCGATATCTAAATCGACAAATTAGAAACCAAACAGTTCAACTATGTATATATAAGCTGAGAATCTCGGGAGAGAGCTGAACACTCCATCTACTCTTGATATCAAGCCATAAAAACATGAATATCCTCGAACTTTTCAAAAGACCTGCAAAAGTATTTTGGCTCAAATGCCCAACCCCCTTTTTTCGCAATAACGACAAAGTATATAGATAGGGGCACATGATAAGGTCTCGACATCGAGCTCCCGATACATTTTTATATTTATCACCACGGAAATCTTTTGCGGCATCAAGCGACCAGGATATCTGCGAAAAAGATTTCCCCTCTGGAAGTGAGATTAAACTCCCGTAATTACAGCAGCAATTAGGATAATTATATCAAATATATCGAAGTCATTTATTGAGATATGAATCATACTAACACCTGAGTTAACGAAATTACGAAGGAATTAAAAGTCTAATCTGAATAAGTAATTGTATAGTGTACAGTAAAAACGCAAGGATATACAGGGACGTCTTGCAAGGCATGAAATTGAGGAAAAAATATCGCATGTCATAGAAATATTTTAAAAACAAATTGTATGTAATATCCAAAAAAAAAGAGAGAATCAATGCGATTTGGAAAAAGAATCAGCCAGTATAGTAAACGAAATAAGCTCAATTGGTTTTCTCAAAATCGTACTCGAGAAAAGTATCTCCTCATATTTCATGATGACTGATGTGTCTGCCAAACTTCACAGCGATACATTTCGGAGATTTCAATCCGGGAACGACTCTTTTTCAGGTTATACTCAAAATTGTCCCCGAACAAATCTGTCATGGTTCAAAATTTTCATTCATATACATACATAAAGCCATAAGCACTACCGACAGCAATTATTATCTATGAAGTGGCCACATGAACTCGTCCTCTCGACTACGAGATTATGCAGTATCGTTTGTCGAGAGAACTTCTCATATTGTCAGTCTCGTTTTAATTACCAAAGTTTTATATTGCTCAATTTCTGCGAGAACTATTGAACAGGAGTTGGGGGAAATTCGAGAGCTTAGGGATCGATCGATAGGGTGATCAACACATAATGTGGAAGGGTGATCTCCAAATGATTGTATTTTGATGGCGGGCTCGGAGTGAGATAGAGTGTTTCTAATATTTGCCTGCGAAAAATCATCAAGTGGGAAACCTTGTTCGAATGTTTTTTTTTACTATCATGAAACGTTATGATTGCATTATAAGACGGAGAGAACGTTTGGATAGGTAAAGATTATTTTCTTTGAGGAGAATACTAAAATATAAAGCCTCTTTCGGACTAGTGGATTTGTGGAAACTGAGAGGAAAAGGTAATAAGGCTCTTTGCGACTCGGGAGGCAGCTATACAAGAAATAAAATGGCCAAAAAAGAATGCATAGTATACGTTGTCTTTTTCTTTTTATGAATTGCTGCCAGATAGATGGAAGGAAATATCATCGGCAAAACAAACAAAAATCTAAATGAATCATGACTGAATAGCGAATTGAAATCCATCGAGATCGACTATGCAAAATATTTTCCCGTTATCGTACCGAATTCACTTCAATTGTGTATCCAATCAAGGTATTCAGAAATTAGTCCTTAGCGAAACACATGATATACATTTTCAAGAAATAAATATCCAGGAGCGGAATTTCACCACAAAACCAATAGGAATAATAGGCATCATAGATTTTGTATTCTTTTCAATATTTTACAGTTTCTCGTAATGATGTCCTGTTGAATTTGGATCCTACTCTGTTCAATGGAGATGAGGGTTGTTGCACCTGATGAAATGAAATCGAAGGTTTTTCCATATTTCAAAAACACGTAGAGGTAACGATCTGAAAATTGGACATAAATTTCTTTCTTGATGTCATCAACACGTCCATGAATTTTTTTCACGTACTAGAGAACCTCCTGTTTTCCATCAAGTCCTCATTGATACTTGGCAGAGATTTTCTTTGAGAAACTCTCCAAAATGATGATTGTTTTTCATTCTGATTTGCCTTATACGAAGGAGTATACGTTCAACCTGATGAAATCATGAAGATGGAAGTCATGCGGAAAAAAACATAGTTTTCATTGTCAATCACATGCATAAAATAATAGAAGGATGTTTTGACAGCGTTATCAATCAGTCCCGTGTGTTATCCAAGAGACATTCCGAGAACTTTTCGAGAAGACCCTGTGAAAGGGTGTATAGTTTCATTGCTCGTATTTCATAACGTAGAGAATGTTACCACTACTCATCTGTGGGAGGTTCGAGGAAAAAAAAGTGTTCAAAGTTTGTGCTTTGAACAGCAATGCATAAACCCGCGTTAATGCACGAGCGGATGAGGAAGCCAATACACAAAGGTGTATATAATTGGCTGCCTGTGCAATAGTGTCATGTAGAAAGATGAAAGGTTTTGCGAAGGAGCGAGGCCTCGTAATGCAGGACGTGAGGAGATTCCGCAAGCAGACTCTCCCTATATGCCTCGAACGTCTGTAACAAATGATTTCCCTTTGAATTCAATTAGCCCGCGTTGTTCTTCGATTCGCGAACTCCAATCTTGTTCCAGATTGAGCGGATCATTGCAAGATCTCCAGAGGAATAGCTGCGGTGGATATATATATATTATATGAACTAAAAGCCACATTGGAAAATTCTCAATTTTTTGGATAACACGAAAAGGAAACCTATAGTGTTCGAGGGATTTTTCTTGAAAGTTTGGAGGTTGTAAGCATCAGGAAAGACTTCACCAGGCGGAGAATTCCACAATTCTGCCGTTATATTAGAGAACGATGCTTCGTATAGCATCACATGTCTCGAGCCTGACAGTGTAGGGGTGACCAGCCTGAGCTCGTCTGGATCGTCTACTAGGAATCGAACGTGGTGGCATAATCGATGATATTTCCGTTGAGCACCGACCGTGAAAGTACCTATAAAAAAGGCGAAGATCGCCGACCTTTCTACGATGATCTAGAGAGGGCAATGATTTGGTGAGTGTTGTGTCATCGACTAGGCGAATAGCTCTCTTCTGAATTGAATCTAAGAGCTTTAGCGAATGTTTGGGGGCTGAGCTCCAAACATGTGAACAGTACTCCAGGACAGGTCGAATTTGTGCTTTGTAGATCATAAGCAGTTGCTGGGATGTGAAGTATCTCTTCGCACGGAAAAGAAAACCAAGTTTTTGTGGAGCAGTTTTCGCAATGGACCTCACATGATCGTCCCATGAGAGAGCACTGTTGGTGGTGACACCCAGCATGGATATTGACGACTTCATAGGAACAGTGGTACCCGACATCATCAAATTGGGCATTGTGTGATCAGCCTTCTCGGTGAACATACAAGCTTGAGTTTTAGTTGCATTGAACTGTACTAGATTCTCAGATCCCCATTTCAGAATTCTTGTCAGATCCTCATTTGGAGCATGGCCTTGTTGGATGATATAGAGGCTCTTGAGGAAAAGGCGGAATGAAGTGTACTATCATCCGCAAAGCTTTGAACTGGGCTGGAGGTCACATCATTGATGTGGAGCAAGAACAAAGTTAGTGCCAAGACAGAGCCTTGTGGGACACCAGCATTGATCGTCATTGTATTTGAAACACACTACCACGATTCGATTTCTGGAAATATCAAAGAGCGGCATGACTCTGAGAGTACACTATTGTAAACACTGAGTTTTGTGGGAAATATTTTGCAAAATCGATTAGACGAATGCGACGAATACATCTATCTGAACGAAATGGAGTTATTATTCATTGTACGCGAGAGAATATTATTTTTTTCCCTCAACAGTTGAGAAAACTGGGTGATGCATTTGTGGTCTCTAGGCATGAGAATGGAGAAATATGAATGAATTGATTCCATATTTTCTACCACCACTTGAATATTATCACTTATGCGATATGCGATATGTTGCGATTTCTGCAAATACTGATTTTACAGCTCGTTGATCACTCCATTGATTTTCCTTCCGATCGGTCAGTTTTCATAGAAAAATACGAGTTTTTTGCATCATGACTGCGATAGAACAACTAGTACTACTACCTGTGAAAATGTGAACGAAAAAAAGACAGACAATGGAAGAATTCGTTTGCAAGTTCCGTCAAAACACTTCATGAGAACAATTTCATACAGGCGCGTGTTGACATCAACTTCAATTCGAATCCAGACAATTTCGATACGATGAAGCAATATTTGGCTGGATTGATCAAGAGCTACTGATGACAACAATCTCAAAAGTGGAGCAGCCAAAATAAAATGAGTCCTCAAGGTGGAGTTATGCAGTGTGATGCAGAGTTATTATGTAACTCATGCAGTGAATCGAAAACAAAGACGTTACTCTAGTCCGAAGATTTCGAATTATCCAACAATCAGTTGTTGAAAACTGTTATTGAGGACATTAACGATGTTCGAATCGGTGACATTCCATGAAATCTACAAACTTAGTGAGTCGACAACTCTCTCGAGTAGTTCAAGAATACGTTATGATAATTGTATAGCGTTTATTCATATTTGTCTCAATTATCCATGGAAGAGAAGGAAAAAGTGTGGTTCATTTTTGAATAACTACAAGATTGTCATTACCGCAAGATCCTAGGAAATTTTATTACATTTCTGCATACTATGCTTCTGGCATCATACAATATTCAGGACATAAAACAAACATTTCGATATTTTTTGAAGAATATTCATCTTCACAGATGATCCAGTAGATGATTACATCCTTTGTTGCTCTTCGATATGTAGGTATTGTTGAATTTTTGCATGCTTTTTCTCTTCGGTTTCGTGATTATCATTCATTCGTATCGATATCTAACTTCCTGATACCTGGCTGTTTGTGAATTCAACATCCAATTTCCATCAGAAAAAGATAGGAGAATATGAAAATCAATTTCTGGATGGATAGAGATGAACAATGGTCTCTTGCTCTGACTTAAGTTAATTATTCCTCAAACTGTGACCAAGACATATAGTCTCTCAGTATATCTCAGTTCATTATGAATACGGTACTTGATTCATTCTCGATATGAAGTGAGGAGGTTTCTTGAATAGTTTGCACTGTATTATGTGAATTTTCAAAAAATGATGGATTTTGTCAGAAGCGACAGATTCTGAAATGCTAGAGTTTGGTCAGAGTCATTTTCATCTTTGGATATTGTAGTTTTTTACTGCAATAAAATAGATTTCAAACAACAATTCCGAACAATCGATTCTTTTCATGAGTGATTAGGAAAAGACACATTTGGATGCGTCCAAATTCGAAAGATGGATGTGATCAGAATCAATTAATTTGACACAAGTAAGATTGATTATGTGTTAGAACCAAGTAGCCCTGATCAAAACCATATCTATTCCACTTTTAAAACTGTTGGCAGCCACATGAGGAGTCAGAAATGAATTCAGTGCTGATATTTCTGTCCATTGCTGGACCGATTCTTCGACAGTTTCGAGCTGGATACGAAGGAATGAAGAATGAAAGCCATTTGTTAGAAATTGTGTTCTGGAAATTCAAAAACTCAATGGAAATAACTGTGACAAAACTCTAGCATTTCAGAATCTGTCGCTTCTGGCAACATCCATTATTTTTTGAAAATCCACATAATACAGAATGAGCAGTTTTCTTGAATAGTTTGCCCTGTAGTGATCCAAGATTGAGAATTTCAAATTCGAAGGATTTAAATTTTGGACATTTTCACCGGACATATTTAACATCTCAATGCTTTCAATATCACAGATGAATATGATAAAGTGCGATTCTGAAATAGATCCAAATCTTCTACGAAATATTCAGATGCTAATCACAATCATCATACCACAGAGTAAAACGAACTTTCAGAAATGAACATAAACATTGATTGAACTATGAATAACAGTAAGGAATAGTGATCTATCGAAATCACGGAAGAAAACATTAACATATTCTCGATAAATCAAACGAAACAGTGTGTATTTACATGGTTTCCATTAAGCGCGCGCCTTCGTCCTAATTGAATTGAATATCAACATTATTGAAACATGAAGTTTATTTTATCGTAGTCAGTCTTTGATACACCTTTCTACAAAATCGATTTCATGTCTGGAACTAGCAGAACTGGGCCGGTTTCAGTAGATACAATGTTGGTTTTCTCAGTATCATATGAGTCCAATTTATGAATGAAAATGGAGCTAATACAGTGTTAGATTATTTGAGGAAGTGTGAAGAAATTAGAAGAAGGCTGAAACTGAGTTTGTTAGTACTTCAGTAATCAAAATTGATAATTTTTCGCAATATATATCATTTTCATAACATTCAACCATCTGAACCCTGTGAGACAAAGTTGATGTTTTTTTCTCCAGTTGAAATTTATATAAATATCAGAGCCAAAGGTGTGTTGATCCGAAAATCTTTCCAGTTACAGCTTGATATGTAGCGTGCCGTGGCCAAAATTCTCAACAGGTCTTAAGCTCCTTGTCAATTACTCAATGAGTAGTAATAAGAATGACATGATAGTATCGATGTCGTACTCTCAAGTACTACACTGTTCATATAGATATGATTGCATTGAGAGATAATCAATAATAGACTCGAAAAGTCGTTCAGTTTCATCCTCCTCACATCACAAATGAAATCAGGTGGAACTTATTCTCAGATCGTAGGTTTGGCAGCTCTCGGGTTAGACACTGTATCTTAGCGATAGCATCAGACCTATGCTTGCTTCAAATATACCGATGAAGAGGACAATCGACCCTAATCTTACCTCACGTCAAATGTGAGCCACATATTATTATGCCACCACGCGCGATTCCTAGTAGACAAACCAGACGAGCTCAGGCTGGTCACTCCTACACTGTCAGGCTCGAGACCTGTCGAACATCGCTATACCAAACATCATTTCTCAATAGAACGGCAAAGTTGTGGAATTCTTTGCCTAGTGAAGTCTTTCCTGATGCTTACAACCTCCAAACTTTCAAGAAAAATTCCAACACCTTCCTACTCTCCCAAAATTCCACCGCTGGCTAACACGATGTTCCTCGAACATCATAGGTTTTCCTTTCGTGTTGTCCACAAATAAAAAAAAAATCCCATTAAAAAAAATCCTCTTTGTTTGGGATTCGAACCTCAAGCTACAACTTGAGAAGCACGCTTGCTGATCGTTAGGCTATCTAAAATATATTCGTAGTTATCGCATGTGACGTAGGGCAGTGCACCTTTGAAAGATATAAACAAATCGCGCATCATGTGGAAAATCAGCGGAAATAGATTGGTATTCGGAACCCTCTGATTTCTCTGCTCTCCTGATACTTATTTCCAGATTCCGTCTTGGAAATGGAATACAAAAACTTCCGTTTGGTTGAATGAGGGTGGATACGATTTCGCATTTCTGCTCTCCTGATACGAACATCAAAATTATTTCTTTCTAGACAGGGCTGTAATGCCACATGCGATGGACAAAAAAAAAATTGTGGCGATGTAATGAAAGTGTCACTCCAAACATAAGGATGATAAGGAATAATTGAACTAGAAAAACAGAATAACAAGAAGACATTGATCTAAGCGCGCAATGTATCCATCAACATAAACCCCACCTGATGTGGATCTTCCTCTTTGCAGTCGGCAATTGCAACTTCTGATAGTTCAATAGACCCAGATGACCTAACGTTGTCCTAGCATCATCATCGACGATAAACACTACTCGAGAATTGGTACAGTTAACGTTAATTCGTTCACTAAATGGTCTGCTCTTCGACTCATCCAACAAGGGAGATATTTTAGAGAAGTGGTTGAAACATACACGAACTACGTCTATTCCTGTGGGAAATGACGATAATCGTATTAGGGGACCGTGGGTGAATTTTCGATATTGTCACAACTTGTATGGAGAAGTACATAGTGATAATATTTTATTAGTGGTTGTTCGCACCCGTATAATCAGCGGAACTACCGATGGAATGAGGGCAGAGCTCATCAGTTGACCAAACTTCGAGTCAAAGTAAGATTCTGAAAGACTTAATGACTCAAGTAGTTCATCCAGCAAAATCAACACATTGAGATATGCTGCCTTCAATCACACGGTACTCGAAATCGCTCTCCATCCACGCGTCACTTGAAACCACAATCTGCTAGCTTATACGAGATGATATTTCATAGAGAGATTTTAGTACCTGTCGAGCGATAAGACATTCGGCTTCACAGATCATTCGTTATTGAAATTCTACATCTGAACAGATGAGAGAACTAACAAGAGGCGAAATAAATGGGGTTGAGATATACCTAGGTCCACGTTGAGGCTATGAGTTCGTAAAGTAACCGGCAGATTTTTGACAACAAATAGTGAGGAAGTTGATCAAAAATAGTAGTAGTGAGTAGCTCAAGAGTGAAGCACCTGTATTTTTCCGAAATACGCATAGAAGTGAGTCATTTGAAGATGTGCCTGTCTATCATTTTATATTGCTGACCTCATCAAAATATCACTGAATTTTCAGTTTCGGTTTTTTTTCTATCTGTTGACAACACGGAAGGAAAATGTTCGAGGAACATCGTGTTAGCCAGCGGTGGAATTTGGGGACAGAAGGAAGGTGCTGGAATTTTTGGAAGTTTGGAGATTGTAAGCATTAGGAAATACTTCCACGACTTTGTCGTTCTATTGATGAATGATGCTTGGTATAGCGTTGTTCGACAGGTCTCGACCCTGACAGTTTATGAGTGATCAGCCTGAGCTCGTCTGGTTTGTCTACTAGGAATCGCACGTGGTGTCATAATAGATGATATTTCCGTTGAGCACTGACCGCGAAAGTATCTATAAAAGGTCGATGATTTGGTGAGTGTTGTATCATCGACTAGGCGAATAGCTCTCTTCTGAATTGAATCTAAGAGCTTACGCGTATGTCTGGGAGCTGAGAGCTGAGCTCCGAACATGTGAACAGTACTCCAGGACAGGTCGAATTTGTGCTTTGTTGATCAGAAGCAGCTACTGGGATGTACAGTACCTCTTTGCACGGAAAAGAAAACCAAGCAGTTCTCGTGGTGGACCTAACACATCATATTCTTTTCATATTACAAACGATAATTTCACGCCAATAATTATGTCAACCAACAATCAGGAATATTTCCTTCTACTCACGGAACTCACGCACTGTACTTCTTAGCAGTATTGTATATATATATTCCGCTCATAAGACCTGTCCTTATTTCACTCATCTCACTGAATATCAATATATCGATTGTCTATTGGTGAATGCAACAATCGTCTTTTGATCATGTCATAATGAATGATCAGGCACACACAAAAGATGAAATTCCAAAGCGCAGAAGCCGTAATATAATGCTGCAATTAATCCTGCCACTCTGAAAAGGTCCACGCAAATTTCCAAAGTTATTTACATTTCAAATAATATCTGAACGTCGCTATGATGCGATTAATGTTCGACAAAGCACCTATTCTCCTCTACTGCTCTTGAATTAATCATCGATTCTCATGAAGTGATTTCTCTTTGACATGGATATTATTGTTGCTTACGTTTTATCTGCTTCGAGTTGGATAAATCACAGTCTTTGATGGGATTCTGAGAAAATCAGATGTTTCGCGATGAAGAATTACTCATTTCGAGTCAGTCGAGTCAGTCGAGTACTTCATTACTTTTACATTCTGGAATAACGACATCAAAATTCGATATGAAGATCGCAGGTCGACATTTTGAAAATATCTTCTCAGTACTAACCCTGAAAAGTCACCATTATTCTATAATAATAAGTGAATAATGCTATATCACCTGGATGAACATTGAAAAGTTTGTCAATCCAATGCAGCAATAGAAGATTCACCACCCAATCAAATTTGCAATCTCGAAAATTCGCTACAGATGATGAATGTAATGAAGCAATATTTCAAGAAATTGATTGATTCTGACGAATATGATCTATATAATTATTGTCGGCTAAATGAAGGAAATAATCAATTGGGTATTATACAGGGTGTTTCCAAATGACAAATCGCATGAATTTGTTTTCATGCCTAACCGTCATAGATAGAAGGCGCCAGCTATACGTTTTGTATCGAGTATCTTTGGAAATACCTTCATGAGGTTAGATTTTTCAGTCTGAATTCCATGTGGATTTGAACATCATCTAATTTCACACCAAAAAGATAATCTTGATAGAACTCGATACTGCGTACCGTTTCCAAAATAATTTGATTTTCGAAACTGATGAAGTAAAAATCAAGAATAGGAACATTCGCCTATTTATCGAAAACCAAGAACAATAATATCATTCTATTGCTAGAGATATTAAGATCATAAGTGGAAAATCAAGATGAATTCGACAGGAAACATGAAATAAAATTTGGTATTCGTATCATATACTGAATGAATAATTCATGTTTTTAGTCAAATTTATTTCGATTTCCTTCTTGTGATTCTATGTTCACTTGACAAATTCAGCAAAAAAATAAAGTCATTGTTTTCGGTTTTCAATAAATAGGTAATTATTTTTATAGCACTTATAACAGTACCAGCTTTATGTAAAACAATATTCATAACAATACCGCTCAAACCAAGAAATTTCGGGAACACTACAACAGTATCGAGTTTCACCAAGAGTACCTTCTTGGTGTCGAATCCAATGATGGTAAAATTCATATGAATTTGCGAATGAAAAACTGACCTCGAATGAATTATGTTAAAAAACTCGGTAAGAAACGAAGCGCCCTCTATGAGAGTCAGACATAAGGAAAAATTCTTGCGGCTTGTCAGCTTCCAGAATATATCCATACAAAATTTGACCCCAATGTTGCCAGTAGTTTCGACATAATCGTAATTTCTTTTCAAGAATCTGTATCTCGAATACGGCAGCCGTAACGAAAATTTTTCATTGAGCAAACCCAACACATTTTGCAGTGTTACGTGTCCCACTCCTTGTGTTGAGGAATAGTTTGTTTAATTTTTGATTTGTATCACTTTGTATATTCATTTACTTTGTATACATCATTCTAATGATTTTGATTAATGTCAAAATCATGTTGTGATGGTTTCGATATACACAAGGAGAGTTCAGTTGTTAATAAAATATGAGATTGACGAGTTTTTTCTCCAACGAAATGAAGACAGAGATTTACAACCCCTGGTTTTCTCAAAAGTTGGAATAGACAAATAAAATAAAGAACAGAGTCCCAAACACCTTGCATATGGGAAAATTGGTACAAATGTTGGTGAATTCATGTTTTCTCCACTGTATCGGAGAAAGTTTTGATTTCCTCAGACTTCCAGGTTATTTGATTCATGGAAATATTCGAAGAGGGCAATGTACTGCCGATCTATTCCAAGAAAAGTTTTCCAAAATGTTATAATGGAATTTCAAAATAGACTATACTATGGCTTACGACAAAACGAAATGCATTTCGAACATTTGATCGAATGGAATACAATATAAAATATGAAATACAATATAATTTCATTTTATTTCTCATTTTTTTCATTTCGTGAAATATCCACATTGGAAATTCTCAAATATAAACCCACAGAAATTTGAAATTTCACTGACACCAAGTTCTCACTTGTAGTGGATTGCAATAGTTTATCATTCAGCCTTCCGGAAGTAGTCAAGAAAAACCTCTTTTAGGAGCCCCATTTAGAAGAACAGCTATGAGAGCTGAAGTAGCTCCCTTAGGAGTCATTCTTCGACTTCGATCCATGTTTATCAAACTTTTTTCTTGCTATTTCTGGTAGTACAAGCCGCTGCCTGATTATGAGATAGCCTGTTCATTCGTTACTGAAACACTTGGCGATCATTGTGGGAGAAAAAACAAGACCCAACAAGATCATCCATCCTCGAGAAAATGAGTTCACCGACATTATGTGTGGTGTCGTTATGAAAAAATGCGGCATCAACAAAATGATCGTCTTCAAAATCCTGTTTTTCATTCTCCGATTTACGGCTCCTAATAACGCTCTAATGAACTGGTGAATAATTCAACAGAGGTTCTCGAACACCTGAAGCATGAAAACTAATAATTCAGCAAATAATGCGATCAACAAATCGAAAACCCTGAAGATAAATCAAAACCCTCGGTGTGTATGCTATAATCAAACAATTACAACTATCAAAAGTGTAATTCATTCCTACCGCACGTCTGAAATTTATGGTCGAATAGTTGAATTTCGTTCGGTAGTCGGCGTTTTACTTCCTCTTTTCCAGGTTTCTTTCCCACCTCCCTCTCAGTAGTACAGGAGAATTCAGTATCATTTCATTGAAAGAAACTGCAGCAATAATATCTAGGGATTCGGTAGTAGGCTGAATTCAAGAAAGAGTTTCGAAGTAGGCACATGTAAGCCATTCAAAAAAAAAGAGAAATCGAGAAATTCTTGATTTCAACGAAAATATCATCTATTATGCCACCACGTGCGAATCCTAGCAGACGAACCAGACGAGCTCAGGCTGGTCACCCCTACACTGTCAGGTTCGAGACCTGTCGAACATCGCTATACCAAGCATCATTCATCAATAGAACGGCAAAGTTGTGGAATTCTTTGCCTAGTGAAGTCTTTCCTGATGCTTACAACCTCCAAACTCGCAAAAAAAATCCAACACCTTCCTTCTCTCCCAAAATTCCACCGCTGGCTAACACGATATTCCTCGAACATTATAGGATTCCCTCTCGTGTTGTCGATAGACAAAAAAAAGATAAAAACAAAATTTACATTATTCAGCTCTATTCACTAGTAAACTAGTAAGAAAGAAGTGACTGACATGAACTTCTGCATATTAACATTCCGATCAATGCCAAGTTGGTGCCAATGTTTTTATGTTTGATATTTTGTTCGTTTAGTGAACTCGACGATCGAAAACCTCCTCAGGTAGTGCTCTCGTGGAAAAATCAAAGAAATCGTTCTCACTTCTCACTGCTCGTTCAGTAGAGAAAAAAACTTCTGACTCACTGAAACTTGTCACTCGCAAAAATATGAATATCATTCAATGAATGATCCGTATGATTATTCGAAATGAAAATCACCTGGTGGTATTTCACGACTGATTTATCCTGACTATTCGGTTCAGTATCATGAATTAATGCCCATCAGGAAAGACTCGTCGTAAATAACGAAACTTCTGGTTTCGCTCCTAGATACAATAGATAATTCCAGTTATCTTAGTTGGAATCAATGTTAATTGAATTAAAGTGGACTCATGAATAAAGTTTATGTGTTCCGCAGTAGACCATCAGTGATCAATCGTTATTTTCAGCTGAAAACCCAGGTCATTCTTCATCAGGTGGAGATTCTTTGCAGAATTTACTTCTCTTTGTTCCTTTGACAACACGAAAGAAGAACATATAATGTTCGAGGAACCTCGTGTGAGTCAACGGTGTCACGTTGGTAGAAGATATTTTGGAGTTCTTGAAGAAAAGGTGGATTTATGCGAGCATGGATTCGAACTAATACTAATTCAACACTGAAACTAATTAGATGAAGTCGTGTGATGCAGTGGAAGTGTTCATGCAAATAATGAATCAGAATTATTTTTCTTCCATGGAAGCCATACTGCACATGCTTCGAACTCTGTTATCAACTTAGTTAGCTAATTTGGCTCCTCTAGGTTTTTTCCAGTCATCACCAATTTGTTCGAGTCTTCCATCGCTATTGATTTGTTGATTTTCCTGAATAATTCTGCATGAACAGCAGTCATTTCTCAGTTCAAGTTTCATTTGAACCTCACAATCATTTTAATTCAGTTGAAATTGCACGAATTCACCTTGAGTATCGAAAAAAAAATCACTTGGTAAAGAATTTCACAACCTTGCCGTTCTATCGATGAATGATGCTTGGTATAGCGAAGTTTGACAGGTCTGAAAATTTAGAAGTGACCAGCCTGACCTCTTTTAGTTTGTCTACCTATGGAATCGTTCGTGTTATGATGGACGAGATTTTTTTTCAGCACGGACCATGGAATTATCTTTGACTATACAGGGTGTCCCATGAACATACCGACAAACTTCAAGGGATGGTAGAGGACATCAAAATAAACATTTTTGCTCCATAAACATAAGTCCGGAAACCCTTCGTTTTCGAGATACAGGGTGTTAAATTTTTTTTTGGAAAATAGATTTTTTATTAATATCGTAAAAACGATTTGGTCGATAAAAACAATGTTTGTTCCCAACATCAAACGTAGTTGAATCAAAAAATGTAAACAAGAGTCAGTGGTGTTCAACTAAACTGAGAGTTAATTTAGTTATTTTTGTTTTATTCAAAACATTTTATTGCTTTAGCACCCTTTATTTGTCGGTATGTTTTGGATACTGTTTTCAAGATATCAAAAATTAGGAATATTTTCCAATTAAATACAAAACAAAAAATGTTCAAGAGTCATCAATAATAATTGATGATTAGTGAAGAAAAGTGTTTGGGAGTTTTATTAGTTTTTCAATATTTCAATGAACGCATTGGTGAAATGTAAGGTATAAGATTGAAGCATTTATTTTTTTTTCCATAGATGTAAGAGATATGGTTTTCATTTTTTTCCTTCAAAACGTAGATACGGAACAATTTCAAGGGACTAAAATATTGCATTTCGAATTGTTCATTCAAAAAAAATCTACTGGGCGATATTTCTTTTGTGCGAAAACTATCCGACATAGCCCGTGGGCACGCCCATGAAATAATTGGTCAAATTTTTATAGTTCCTGAAGATACCTTATGAATGTATCAATAATCTGTGAAAATTTCATCGAATTCGATCAGATCTTTTTACGATATCAATAAAAAATTGATTTTTTCAAAAAAAAAATCAACACCCTGTATCTCGAAAACGAATAGTTTCCGGACTCATGTCTATCGAGCAAAAATGTTTATTTTGATGTCCTCTACCATCCCTCAGAGTTTGTCGGTATTTTTATGGGACACCCTGTATAGATTATTGTGCAGTGTGTCTCATTTCTGATGGAAGCACCGCCGTATTTCCCATAACTATCGAGTTACGATACTCAAATTTGCAGGAGCTAGAGGAGTACCAACGATACACTCAACGACCTAGTGAGGTCATCCCCAGTGATATACACTGGTCGCAATGGAATGACCCACTTTTCCCGAAAATTAAATTAGGATGAGAAATAAGAGGAGTGATAAATTGAAGGTCTCTTCGGATTGAAAATCATTGACTAATATCTTCCTGGAAAATTTCTAGTCCTGAAAAATCAGATTTCTCCTCACTTTTCATGGAAGCATCCTCGTATCTTTCGTATATTTCACAAGAATTCACCTGGAATTCACGATAATTTCTGATATGACTGAAAGAAAGCATCATGAGGAAACAAAATTGACTTATCCGAGGTTTCTTGGCAAATACTCCGTTGAAGGAAAATATCGAATTCATTCCACACTTCACGTTCATGAAGACAGTATAAGTGGAACAGTCCACAACCATAAACAATAGTAGCGCCTAATAGATCTCGGATAGATCTTGGTTGGTGATGGTGAGTAAACAATCCCAATGCTGAGTGTATTTCGAATTGAAAATGACTCGAAACTGGACATATAATCATTTAATCATGCTTGGGACATTATTCGCGTGGGTATGCCAATGATAATTCTAGGGAATGATCGTAAATGGGTGGATATGATTTTCCATTATGTTCATTGAAATATTTTTCAGAACGTATGCATGAATGATGCACTTCAATCAAATTCAATTTCCTTTGTTTCCTGAAGTTGAGGTTGTGCTTTCTTTTGTACTTCCTTCGAGAGCCATCATTCATGAGAGTCGTTCATGTATACTTGAATAATCAATGGATACGGCCTCTTATATACGTTATATTCATGCTGAGTTACTTCGAAGTGAGTGGTAATGTAGATGGTTATTGAGGAGTCTTGCGAATCATATAATTTCGATACATCTACTTCATGGAGTTGGAGTGGAATAAATGACGAGAAAAACTAAATTGAGTTCTAGTGAAGCAGTAGCTTCAAAAACCGGATTAGGGGAAGTAGAATTTTATCACGTTCATCACGTTTTAATAGGATATATAGAACTTCATCGACCTTAGCAATTGCGTAAATTGTGATGCTCGCTATATGAGCTCATAGTCGACTTAACTTTGAACAAGCCTGTAACGAGATATACTTAGCAACGCTGGCAAAGTTCTACTCTTACAGAGCTGACTGGCCATTTTGCTTGTTCATGATCGAATGTTATTAGTTTAGGGTTTTTGATTATCACTCGATGAGACGCTCATTTGTTCAATTATTTGTCGATATATTATAGACAATAATTTTGTAGATTGTGTGAAGTGAATCATGAATCCACGAAAACACATAAAACTAGTGATTTTTTCACTGTTGTGTTACAAGTGTGAGGTGACGTGATTACGCTAGGCGTTATGTTCTACTACTTCCGTTTGGAATTTGACAATCACTTCTCTTTTGAAGATAGAAATGAACGAGTTTTGAAGAATATAGTGTGAAATATGGAAATAAACTGTTGATATAAATAAATATTGGAATCAATTCCAAATTAACTTTACGAAAAACGAACTGCTGCATTTTCCGCAATCATTCAGCTATCAGTTGGAAAGCGAATTCAGTTTGAAATCGTCGAATGGCTGGCGTATTTGGAGAGAGAGATTCTATTAGTATGAAAGTTCTGAGTTCTTGACTAGTGTAGTTATTCCAGTTGCAGTAACACTGCTCGCCAGCTGCAATGGAAAGACCAACTTTGCCAGAAAATTATGTTAGATGCCAAAGTAGGCACAGTCATATCATATCATTTTTGTGTATTTTATTGATCCAGCAGATTATCATCTGTGATCTATTCATGATGTATTCATGATGTATTCATTCATGAAGAGAAATCTTCTGATATGATGTGATGTGATGTGAAATACGTATACCGAGTGTTCAGCCATAGCCTACCACCGAACATAGGACCACGATGATTCATTGTTGCAGTGTTGCAATTTCAAGCATGTTCGTTAGAGTTGGCTGTGGCATAACTTTGACATCGTCTCATATTACATAAAATGAGTTTAGAGAGACCCAGGCTGCACTTCAACGTATAGTGAAGAGTTGATAAAGGGAAGTGTGGAGTTTGTTGTGAAAAACGGAGAAGGAAGTAGTATTCATCCACCTCCAAATAGGTCTCCAAAATCATGTTAATGTGTTGAACATGGACATGTTATGATATGAAGTATCATTCCTGAATAATCTTGATGATTGCAGCTGAAATATTGGACTGCGCCATTGTATTTGGCTACCCTGTATGTGTCCACTACTTCGGAGATACTCGATGATACATACCATTCAGCCCGATACCAAAAATACCATTGGACACGATTATCCTATAAATTCAGAAAACCGTGGAAATAACACACTCAACGTGTTTATTTGCGTTTACGCCTACGGATATTTATATCTGAGTGGACCTTTCGAAACGGATACAGTAAGCCGAATTCAGACTTGTGATTCCCAAAAGTTTCGGTCGCTATGTCGGTCAGTTAATTTTCGCTTTTACGCTAATCTCGTTCGAGTCATTCGGTCCGTATTACGTGATTTACGGGGTTTTCGCAATGAAAGTTCAGTTCGCACCTAATTTTATTAGTGACCTCATAGAATTTGGCAGCAACTTCTAAATTGACGAATAGGAAGCGAAAGAGAATTGGTTTGTGCCATTTTTGAAGACATTGAATTTATTTACTAATACTGCAAGATGATATTATCTATCAAGTGTTACAGCGTGTTGAAGTTTTACAGAGTATTTGCAGTGATTCTCATATCCTGTGACTGATTCTTTATTCAGAAAGATATGGAATCAGAGTGAATATTCGATATTTTTCATGTATTCATACAATGTATAGAGACATTGTAACAGAATTTCTATGCTCCAAGGTAGCTGGTTTGGTAAATCCTCCTTTTCAATTACATATATGCTCCTGTCTATTTTTTCTTCTGCTTTTCATTCACCTCATTTTTCTCCTTTCCAAGTTCCTCAAGGTGTCTTTCCAGCTATTGCTAGAGCCATTGAGGTGATCAAATTGATGAAGTGAGTAATTCATGACTCCAATAGTATATACTGTATGAGTGAGTCATGAATTCGACACTGACGTGGATCTAACTACATTCCTTGCCTTTGTTGTGACCTGCCTCTGTATATGTAACTGTAACTTTGTGAAGCCAACCTCGTGAAGGCCAACCAAGGGAGTAGATGAGCACACAATATCGTGGACTCGGTAGTCTTTTGAGAAGCCCTATTCAGTGTCTTCAAATGATTTGGGCTGTTCTGACGGGTTCGTCTGCTATTTCATTTTCCCTCCACCTCAAATAATTCGGAACTCAAAAAATTTCAACACTCGATTCTTTTCGACAGGCATTCCCAAACAAGCTCAGAGTTGGTTACAGAAAATTGAAAACAAAACAGACATAACATATTCCTGATAATAAATGTAGACGTTCTATGTGGTACTGATATTTTAGGGGCCTGAAGTAATTACAAGCCGTTTCATGAAAAGTTTCACATATGTTCATGCCCAGAACAGTTTGCCTTTTATCTTTAGCACGCAATATATCTCTATATGTATATTGAGCTACTCTTTTTTGTTCTCATGTCATTTACTGTTCAAACATATTCCTAGATTTCACGAGTTCCGTGGAAGGATAAAGTTTGTTGGAGGACTGAATCATTGAATGCCCTTCACTACAGTTTCCTGCGCTTTTCTGATACACAGGGCGACGAGATGATGACAACTTATAGTTATTATTACAAGTACCTAGATGGAGGATGCTCCAATGGAAAAAATCCCATCGAACATATTCAAGACACCTGGTGTTTGATCCATGCCGATCCAGCCAATTTTGCTGTCTCTGTACGAAGATTCATTTTAATTGTCAATCAACTGAGCTGAATCATTTCTCAGCTATCAAATATCATCAACGTGCTGACGAAGACATGATGTTTTCTTTGTAGATATTTTGGACTTTCGATCAAAAGAGAAGATGAAACTTTTGATGTGATCATAATTAATGATAGTAAATGAGCTTGAGAGTGATATAAATTGAATGAAATGGGTGGGACAGCCCAAATGAGAGTATTTTGCAGTGTGAGGTCTGACAGTATCGTGTGACAAGTACACTTAATTTTGATTTTCTTGTTATATTGCTGCACATTATCCAGTTAATCACCATATAGCAGTACATATACTGGGTCCGGTAGGATTATCTTCGCAGGACACTCATATTCGTTCTCCTATGTTCCTTCGTTTTCTCCAGTGCCAGTGAATTTTAGAGACGTTTCATATCGATGAATATCACTAGATAGTATCAATTATGAAATGTCAGACACTGTCAGGTTTACATTTTCCGTGCTAGCGCTGGGAAGATGAATCTTCCAGCTTGATAATTGGCCAGAAAATTTGAAACAGATTTTGAAGGACGCTGTCTGGGGATATTCTCTATGACTATTGAATGATGCATTCATTACATGTAGGTTATCTATTGAAGAATGCCATCATACCCCTCTGATTTTTGGGTTCACGGGCTTTGATCATAATGAGAAAGCTGCAAATTCGAAAGGTCCTCTGTTGTGAGTCAGTTTTTGATACATCACAGTTCGCGATAAAAATGTCATCAAGAGTAATGAATGCTGCTTTTTGACATCGATCATCATAATGGGATATGATCGAGCACTTGATGAGCATATTCATGAGAATTTCAAATATTTTCAAACTTCTGACTTCTGAATACATATGAGACATTTGTAGGTAGAAAGTTCACTATAGTGATTCTAAAATCATGCATCATCAATGATATCTGTATCGTCATTTGAAATGAGATACAGCGATTCTTTTCATTTTGGCCAAATCAGTGGAAATCGTAGAGTTCCTATTCTTGATATGTTGTTCATAATTTGACAATACCATATGGCTTGCAAATAAATAATAATATATGAATCAACATCATATTAGGTTTCATGCTCCAATAATAAATTGATGAAATTCATTTCTTTCGTTTCAGATTTCCATATGTACCCAAATCAACAAATCCTCGTTGAAGAACCCAGATAGGTGAGTTCCAGAAAATACACTGTTTTCAATTCCCATTCATACTCTCCATTTTTATATGGGATTGATGTACCAAACCAAACTCCTTCAGCTCTTCTTTTCTTCCAATCTCTTGCCAACTGGTGGAATCACAGTCAGTTTAGTTACACTGACTGCAATGATTGGTTGAAGATGTCCTCTCACCTATGAATGGAGCTATGATACGAAGTCTCCATTGATACTGTCATACATACCAGTGATTTCATGATTGTTCCCTCCAAATCCTCCTCCTCTAAGCACTCCTCTGTACCATTCCATATGGCAACCAGAAAAAGTGGTCCGCTCCTGAGGAGTTGATATCTCACAAGAATAATTCTCAGTCTAGAAAACAGAGAGCAAGATCTATATACAAATAACAAATTCTCAACACTATGACCACCTGAACAATGATGATACAACTTAGACTTGATGAGGCTAATGAACGTTCAATGAGTGTGCGTTTTTATAGACTAATAAAAGTTGGTGGAGAGGACTCATGTGTATAGATATGAAGTATTGTTTCATATCCTTCCCATATTATTCTCATCAGTATCTTGTATTGATTCACTATAACAATTCAGTATGAACATGAAAAGTAATGCAATGAAGATAAGGCTGATGAAGTGAAACACCTCGGTAGATTTGTGTCTGCTATATTTGTTTCTCGTTTTCTCGAAACGTGGTGGTGTAGAAGGAATTGGTAGCTTGGATTGAATCAGACAATCGGAATTCAATTCACCCGACACCAAATTACAAAAAAAAATGAATGTACGAAGTTGCCATCCTCAGTAGGTCTGGAAAATGAAGAAGATCAGCAACTCCTTAGTATCTTCCAAGATATTCTCCAGAAATCACCGTCGAGAGTTGAATATTGAATTATTAATCCAGTATCCAGTAACTTCGTTCTCATGAATTGATATTTCTTGCGGAAAGTATCCATGGAAAATCTGACTTCCAATACAATTTTGATATGAACTGAGTACATAGTACTTTGTACAACTAGGTACTGAATTTTACAGGTGTCAATGTATCATTCAGACAAGTCATGTATATCAGAGTTTCAAGGGTATGAGATTCAAACTTGGGAGGTTTGTAGGATTCTAAAATTGGAAAGTTCGTCAATCATTATTGTCAATCAAGGTGCTCAACGCACTCTAGCTGCAGAAATAAAAATGGTTCTAGAAGAATCAAATGTACCAATTTGTTATACACGAAAATTATTAGTGTATGATACTGAGAAATGTTCCTATATTCCAAGAAGTGAGGAGACAGAGGGTTTGACCATTGAAAATCAGTGTGGTCGTTTTTGGTGAAACCAGAAGTAACGGGAGGGAGAGAAAAAATTGAGAAATAATTCAACTCTTGAATCTAGCACTCCTGCCAAGTTTGAATCTCATACCCTCGGAAACCTCTGGTAACCATGATGAATACTTGGACATCTGGTAGATATCAGGTATCTCAATAGCCACTCAAAATAAGGCATTATAAAAGTGCTTCACTGAGTAAGTTTTTTTTTTCAATCACTGTCGTGAAAGAGAACCCTGTGTGAAATCAATGATCAGTTCTTCCATCATTGAGTCTATCGTTTCCTGTTTGTCGCAGTTTCACCATCTCTGGCTGATTTCTGTTCTTCCTATAGAATTCTTCCCATCACGTCGTTTCAAGATTCCTGTGTTCCTTTGTATAAATATGTACCTATCGTTTCTCGGTGATACTGAAGACTATTGATAATCCTTCAATGAGCGTATAATGAAAGCTATCATTATCGAGGCTATTCGGAGTCTCTATTCGGAATTTCTATTTGACAGAATAATAGTCATCATACGCGAGTAGAAGACTATATTTTCTCTACGACTTACAAAAATAAGAGAAAAATCCTTCATCGCTGTTATGATAACAAGAGACATATCATTTATTACAACAATTACATAATTGTTTCATATCAGAAGAAATATGAGAATCAGATGAGCTCACTTCAAAGACAGTCAACCCGTGTCCAACAGACCATATCTGGGACCCGGCACCATTAGGCTGAAAGATACACCCAGTTGGAAATTCCAGTATCATCACTGGTCCGAAAATCCTGAGAAATCCTGGTTGGCGATTAGTATAAAGAAGTCGTAGAGAAAAAATATTCCATGATATCCCAGACGACCGTGTTCTGTAAGTTGTCCGATTAGAGTGCGTAAATTGGTTCTATTACTATATTTGATGTTATGGTGAATTGGATTGACATTTGGGTTGGCTTCATATCCCACTCGGACGCAAACTCTGTGGATCCATTGGGGCGATCAACTATTTCAGAATTCATTATCAGTTTTCTCACTAGGCCTAGATATAGGCCTCGTACACGTAGCTCTCTAATTAGGATCTTCTTCTTCGAATCTTCCAAACTGGAACCCTGACAGCTTCCACACTTCTACTGATAGCACCTACTAAGGCTGACTGATTATCTGCATCATCAGTCTACTATGACTTTTCAGCAGACCAACTCCATTTCTTCACATCCCAGCAGTTGCTTATGATCTACAAAGCACAAATTCGACCTGTCCTGGAGTACTATTCACATGTTTGGAGCTCAGCCCCTAAACATACGCTAAAGCTCTTATATTCGATTTAGAAGAGAGCTATTCGCCTAGTCGATGACACAACACTCACCAAATCATTGACCTCTCTAGATCATCGTAGAAAGGTCGGCGATCTATGCCATTTTTATAGGTATTTTCATGGTCGGTGCTCAACGGAGATATCATCTATTATGCCACCACGCGCGATTCCTAGTAGACAAACCAGACGAGCTCAAGCTGGTCACCCCCACACTGTCAGGCTCGAGACCTGTCGAACATCACTATACCAAGCATCATTCCTCAATAGAACGGCAAAGTTATGGAATTCTTTGCCTAGTGAAGTCTGTAGTATGTAAGCTAGTATAGATAATATAGATAAGGATCATCTTGTATACGATAGGTCAAGCGAGGGCAAAGAACCATGCGGGTGGATAACACTGTTGTTATCCAAGCGCACGATGTATTCATGAACTTAGGTTGTTTAGGTATAGTATACGTTCTTGAGGTCATGACATATATATCATACATATATATCATACATATATATATATATATATATATATATATATATATATATGTATGAATACCCAATGTAGAGATCATTACTGATCAAATTACTCTATTGAATGGCTGTTACTATTCATTCCAACCAACCAGTAATGAACCTGAAATAGGATATCCTATTGCAAGTCTTTCCTGATGCTTACAACCTCCAGACTTTCGAGAAAAATTCCAACACCTTCCTTCTTTCCCAAAATTCCACCGCTGGCTAACACGATGTTCCTCGAACATCATAGGTTTCCCTTTCGTGTTGTCCACAGATAAAAAAAAAATTCCTTGAGGAATAAGAAGCCTGGAAGAACGTGAACCGTATCCTCTGCTACTTGTAATGATAATCAACTGTATGACCTTCTACGTATCCAGAGTCATCACCTTGTCTCACTCTGTATGTCAGAGTAATCGAAGAACGTGCCGCGCTTCACGTTCAGGATTCGCGAAGGAAAACAACTGCCGGCCGCTTCCCATTACGGAATTCACTGAACAACCACTTTCCATCCTCAGGACGTTCCGTACGGACACGGACATGAATATTTCAGAGTAAATGGCTCTTGATCCGGCTGTATTTTTCCCGATCGCAAACATCGAATGGCAAATACTACGGGACGGCTGTTCAGCACGCTTCATTATCTCTTTAATCCTTGCCGGAGTGTTTTCCTCGCTTGCCAACCGCGTTGAAGCGGAATTTATTCTGTGGAGTAAGGCCAGGAAGCTTCAATGTACAGTTATGATCTTCGAATACGAGTATATTCAACAGTCATCGAGTTGGATACTCTTTTTGGTCGAATATGGACTAAAGATCTGAATCGACCAATATATTCATATTGGTACCATCACCAATAAGTAACCAGCGCGTGAAGATTTGCAGGCGGGTGAGCTTTTTCCCCCAGTGGATGGTTCATAGAAGATCGTGGACTGAGAATACATATTTGAAAGTATATTGTAGGGACGGATCAACTTCCAATCAGCTCATAACCTCCAGATTGAACTCAGTAGATCTGCCAGACATAGCATACAGACACTTTATTATATATATGATACTTTTCAGTGTCAAAACCGAAAACATTGAAAAATTTTGTGAAGAGAAAAATATTTCAATTGTGTTGAGAACGGGAGCAGATTCGTTCTCGAAACGTCCACCAAGATAAGTAGAGGTTTTATCCTTATTAAATATATTTGTATTTCCAAATTTTTTCAAAAACAAGGTGTCACTGACCAATAGAGAATTTCTCTTTCAGGTATCTAAAGGTTTGATTTCAAGCGCAGTGACATTTTGGGGCAGATTACAAATCTGTCCTTACTACAATTATATTGAAATAATTTTTGATAACTTCTACTCTATTTTTTAGAAACGAGGAGAGAAAATCCCATGAAAAGCTGAAAAATGAATGTACCACCTCCTCGAAGAACTTACAGACAGTATTCACTATATTAGGACATACAAGGGAATGATGTCGGCATTTATGAATGTTTCACAATGGATGACAGTATATCTCTGATAGCTTCCTCTATAGAGACCTGAACATAAATATTGATCACATTCACAGCAATTAAAAAAAAATCACTCAATCTAGATCCGCGTTCTGGGAGAAACAACAAGTGAAACTGAATAAGAAACTATAAGTTTGCATGGAACTCATTTGTTGAATAAGAAAGACCTCACTCAACACCTCACTCGTGAGGTGTTGAAAGAGATCGACGGAGAAGGAAATGGATGGTGATATGATAATGGTGATGGTGATGGTGATATGGTGACTTCTAGTGAAGGAGAGGGTGGTTGTAGAATGTTCGTTTTTGCCACAACCCTGTCAGATTCGTTATCATATCATCAAAATCATTATCATTATTGATGATGACTCTATCTGTCGAACGCGTCGAGGTAAAAGCTTCAATAAATCTTTCACGATCACATTATGATCTCTGATAGACCTTGTTCCATCTCAGTTGAGAATCATGTCATGGCGTCGAAAAATGCAGTATTTTCTGTTGGGGGAAAAATGCTCCTATTTTCCGATACAATTATTTTTTTTTGTCCATCGACGGTTGTTCAAAACAAAATTTCAAGGGGGCGATTGGTTTCTACTCGTTATACATAACTAAGCATATTGAAGTAGGAGATCTTCATTTTGGCAGTTGAAGTTATTGCTTTTGTATAAGAAATATAGTAAAATTGAGAGAACATGTTCCTGACGTTTTCAATTCAGATGTAGATAAAAGAAAGGATAATTGAAATATGATGAAATCCATGAATACATGAATACACTCGTGAATAAAGTTCTTCATTTCAATTCAATAGAAGGGTGAATTTCATGAATCTTCATTGACAGTTGTCAGTTCCCACTGCACATGCAAGAAATTCAAGAAATTTGTATTCAACTCACAAATATGGAATCTATACTTGAAAACACTTGTGGAATGATAGAGAAGTTCAATCACTTGATTACATTCAGTAGTGTGAGAATAGCAGCACATCTGCGTGTTATAATAATATACACACACAGCTACATATCGATTATAACAAAAAAATAATATCACATATAACTATTAGTATACGATCACAGAATCACTCCACGGCAACTATCTCGCGAGGACTAAAAATATCACTAATCACTTCAAATTTTTCTCAGCATTCAATGGAAGTAATAGGCCTTCATTATCTCTTTCATTCTCGAAATATTATGTCGACGGAACAATCATTTTCTGGGCATACCATGATAATACTTCCAGCATTTGTGGCAATATAATTCGCAAGATTTCACCAATAGATTCGCGAATGCGTTAACAGAATTTCTATTATTACTCCAATGAATATACAATTCGTATCGATCAGATGATCACATAAACATTGCCGGAAATAATATAATAAACCAACTCAAATCGAAAACGCGGGAGGCTGAAGTTCGAATGTTACTAAAGTGCTCAAAGAATCAAGTTGACTACAAATTATTTCGAAAAGTCCCAGCTTGCTATAGCTTTTTCGAAAATCTACCGTTAGATTGAAGCATTCGGAAGCTGCATTCTTCCTGTATGGATCGAAACTTCGAAATACACCAGTTCAAAAACAGTATTACAAACAAGAAAGAGTTTCGATGGTCACATATTCCTCAGGATTTTTTTCGTACAATACTCTTTCCGAATCTTTGGGTTGATACTTAGAAACGTTTCTGTGATTTTCGCCTCACTTCAAAAAGTATATATGTGATATTTCGATATTTTTGAATTTTCTGTATTCTCACACACCTCTGGTGATTTGAGGAAATCCAAGAGGATAATCAATTCATGATGCACTTTGAAGCAATTGAAAACATCTCAGGGAAGAGATTAGCATTCCTCGGGGAACAGCATCAACATCAACAAAAACAAAAATCGCGTTTCAAGATCAATATTTTGTGAAATCGCATATCCAGATTGGTGCTGTTTCAATCACATACCATTGAAATCATTGAAATATTCCGGTTGGATCGACAATCTCGGTCAATATCTCGAAACTATTTCATGACTTTCACTATGAGTCGATTGGAGGGGCGCGAGGAAGCACCTCTGTATCCTCCTTCTCTATGAAAAAAATCATGAAGCTACTGTGATTTTCAGATATTTATGAGCCGGGATAGGATATCAAGGAAGAATGATGATGTATGTTTCGTCCACACAGCAATCGGAAATGCCATTTAGAAAGGCGATTCTAAGAAAATTATTTCAATGGTATGTGATTATAGCATCAGCAAAAATCTGAATAAGTGACATAACAAAATTTGGATTCGAAAGAGAACGCGATTTTTGGTTTCGTTGTTACGAGGTACTCTTGTCCTTCAAGAAATGCCAATCTTATCTCTGAGATATTTCTAATTCGAAATTTCCGGATATCGAAATTTCACATAGTGTATGGGATAAGGCAAAAATTACAAGAACGTTTCGAGAAAATTGACCCAAAGATTTCAATGGAGTAATCCAGGAAAAAATTCAAAAATTCCTCAAGAATACGGGACCATCCGAAATTTTTCTTTCTGGTTATACTTTCTCGAACACCTGGTGTATCATGAATCGCTATAATTCGATGATTTTTGAGCAATAAATCTTCAGCAGAAAGAATGCTGCCTCAAATCAATTGGTAGATTTCTGACAAAGTTTTGACAATTTGAAAATTCTCAAAATAATTCGTGGTCCAGCACTTAATTCTCCGAGCACTTTAGTACATCTCCTTCTTCTTCGGTTGGTACGAAATATTCACAAATGATGACGTAATTCCCAACTGAGAGTGAACAAGTTATATTATTGAAGACTATGATACAGTCAAGGTGGAAATAGGATGGTGAAATAACTCTCCAATTGTTCCTTTCCAAAACATGTAGACCTGTCAAACAAGCTTACTAAGGCCGCACCACTTGAATATAGATGATCGATCCTGTGAAGTCAAATCCGCTTTTACTGATAATGACGGATATCTGACAGCGATTGATAGTGAACGGTTCAATATTTGCATTCGAGTTGAATTTCAAATTCGAATCATGTTTTCAAGATTTTCCAAGAAAACCTTCGGGATCGACTGAGGTGTTGGCATCTACCAAGATACCAAGATTTGATTCAATCAAGTCCACAACTTTTTCTAGTGGCTGTGTATAGGGAGCTGGAACATCAGTCTTCATTTACATCATGGATACAGTATTCGACACCGATGATAGACGATAACCTGTATCATGCCCGGTTTCATTCTGAGCCTCCGAAAACCCCGTTCGCCTCGTGAATCTGGAAACCGCCTTTTGAGTACCTCGAAATTCGGCGGAGAGCTGTAGCTCTACGACGGACCACAAAGCAACACAGGAACTAATTAGGGGGTCGCCGGACCTGCGGTCTGACTTTGGGGGTGAGCCGGCGAGTTTACATCGCATTTTACCGCCCCGCGTGTGGCGGTAAACGCTGAAGGAAGGAAGCGAGCTCACAGGATGGCTGACGGAGACGGAAAAAGGGATGTTGCAGAATCATCACGCATTGCCTTTAGTTTCACATGAAGGAATTGGTGTGCTCGAAAACATTGGAGTTCGACCAGCATTGTATTTTGTACAGTTGTGTCTATTTCTTATGAATTTTTTTATATCCGCCAGTTTGAACTGGCAATCAGGGCTAATTGCCAGTTCAAACTGACAATTAGCCATAATTGTCAGTTCAAACTGGCATTTATTCCTAGTTTGCTAGTTTGAACTGGCAATATGCCCTTAGTGTAATTTTGAACTGGCAAGTAGCCATAAATGCCAGTTCAAACTGGCAATTAGCCCTAATTGCCAGTTCAAACAGACAATTGCCAGTCAAAACTGGCAATATCAATATGTTCGTTCAGCGTTGAACGGACATTATGATTTGTTTTTATGATTGCCGGTTTGAACTGGCAATTAGGGATAAATGCCGGTTTGAACTGGCAATTAGGTATAAATGCTAGTTTGAACTGACAATTATGGCTAATTGTCAGTTCGAACTGGCAATTAGGACTGATTGCCAGTTTGAACTGGCATCTTTGGCTAATCGCCAGTTCAAACTGACAATTAGTGCTAATTGCCAGTTCAAACTGGCGATTATAAAAGAAAGTCATCATGTCCGTTCAGCACTTTCGTAATTTCTGGATGTTCATCATGACGTGGAAGAAGAACTCTCTCAATGGATATTCAAATATTATCGCAATCTGAGCAGTGTGCTCTCTCATGCTCATAAAACAATAATTCTCATGAATTTTCTTCAGATTCATCTGGGATCTTTTGGGAACATTTTGTTATCAACATAATGTATATTATTGTCATACACAGATAGTTGTGGAAGATGGAAATAATTACTGTCGAGGTACCTCCTCGACATATTAATTAGTATTAATTTCTTTAGATTTTTCTGGGATTTTCTCTCCTCCATTCTGAAAAATGAGAATAGAACCTATGATAATTATTTCAATATATTTGTAATGAGAACAGATTTGTGATTTGACGAAAATGTCATTGCGCTTGATATTCAACGTTCAGATACCTGAAAGATGAAAACTCTATTCGTCAATGACACCTTGTTCTTCAAAAATTTTGGAAATACAAATACATTTTATGGAAACAAAATTTCTACTCATCTGAGTGGACGCTTCGTGAACGAATCTGCACCTGTTTTCAACACAATTCATATATTTTTCATCTCACAAAGAAAGTAAGAGTAGAGTTCTGAGTAGAGTTTCGTTTCCAGAACAGAATAGAATTTATTGTCAATTCTCAAAGAGTTGAGAGAAAACAAACATATGATTCGAACTTAAAGATTATAGAATATAGGAGTGTAGAAAATGAAAATGAATGTTCCAATCAGTAGAGTCTCATCAAAGACTTTTGCATCAAGTTTTGTTTCAAAAAGAATATTTGTATCTCCAAATTTTGTGAAAAACAGGGTGTCACTGACAAATAGAGGATTTCTCTTCCAGGTATCTGTTCTCGTTATGATTATATTGAAATAATTATTATAACTTCCGTTTTCATTTTCTGGACACCGTCAGAGAAAAAAAAAACAGAAATCAACACACCACCTCCTCGATACAGACATACATTATTTTCATCTTCTGTGTATGACGATATATATTATTTCGATAATAAAATGGACTGAATTTCATCCATCGAACTAACAGTTATATTATCGTAGAAGATGTTTTCGAGCTATTGAACTTTGTTTCATCGCATATGAGCTTGATTCCATCGAAGTACAATTGCAAATAAAGGTATTCATGATGGTATATCCTGCTTATGGTATTTGTTCAGAATGAGACCCGGCAGCAAATTGATTTCTGATGGCATTCCTCGTTGTACCTGTAGATTAGATCTATAGAGTGTTTGCTGTCATTTTATTGATTGTTCAGAAAAAATAAATGAGTGATCATTTCATCATTCCATTATGATGTTCAGGGCGGTTTCCAGTACAAACAGCCATATGAAGAAATATCAATAGGCTCGTATCGATTATATGACTCATGAACCAAATGAACCAAAGAAATTCGTGAATTTCACATAGTTAACGCGTAACAAGTGCGCAAAGTATTACTTTTCCACACGCAAATACAGTTGGCTGAACGGCGTGAAGCGGGGTTCGTATGACTTTTTGCGTGTGGAAAAAGCACTTTGCGCACGTGTTAGGAACGAGATTTCTCCTACGAGCTCCATATCAGATATCGAAAATGAAGAATCATAACTTATTGAACAATTTTTGAATGAACACTTCTCAACATAGATTACTTATTCCATGAAGTATTCGGCTGAAATGTTCTTCGTAAATCGCAAAATAGGCCAGGAACACTTTCTCCTTGACACTTTTTGTCCTTTTCTAGTGGCAGCAGTATTCGAAATGTTCATATTGTTTCTCGTATTTTTGCTGAGATTCAGCAGTAAATAAATAATAAATAGTAAAAGTAAATTCAAACTTGCAGAGTTTTCTGCTTCTAGGATGGAATCTGGTAGCTCATCAGGAATACTCATTTGAGCAGCTTCCGAACTTTTTTTATTATTTGATGAATAGAAAAGTGTCGGTATTTGTAGAGTCTTGCTGACAAGCTGAAGAAAAATTCGACATCATGTCAAAGTTGACAATGCGACTTATTTTTACTCGACAATATTAAATTTAATCGTTTATCAATGACAAGGAGCTTGAAATAGTTATTCACCTAATAGGTGCTGAAAGTAGTAGTAGTAGCGGAATTTGGGCAAGCCGTCAAGGGCGGAAAAGACATTTTCTGCAAGAGTTAGGTTCGATGTTTCTCCTACGAGTGTTTTCGTCCATCTTATTCATGAAAAAAAGGTTCTTATTGAAAAATATTCTATAATAATGCTACGAAATGACACAAAAGACAGAATAGTTAAATAGATCATTTGGTTAGTACTTGATATCCTCATTTCCAACAATATGAGAATCCGCACTAGTGCTGAAAAGTTACTTTTCCGCATGATTTTATCTTTCCGCGAGATTTGGCAAAGTAGGGAAGCAGTCGTTGGTTAATGATCTTATTATGACTTACTTAGGTATGTCAATTTCATGAATATAAGTGTGTACGTCATTGAATTGTTATAAGTTCCGCTACCTTGGGATATTTCAGCTATCATCTTTGGTAATTAACGTCACTCAACTGAGTCAACGTCATTTATGTTCTTTGTCATCGTCATTGTATTCAACGTTTCTTGATAACTATGTAGTGAATTCATAATATCCACAGGGATCAAAATCAGGAAAGGACGAGGTAATGGTTACTCATACTCACCTCTTCACTCGACATACTCACGCAGAATACTTCTCGTTACTCGGAAATATAATCGAATACTGTCTATGCTCTCGTGATATCACCAGTGAAAATTATTGACTATAGGTACTGATTCAGTTTCAAATACAACGAGTATTGTTCATCTAATGTGGGTTTCAAAAACATTTTTTTTTCTATCTTATATTTCGACGAATCTTATGACTGGAACTACCGAACAATGCCCTCAACACGACAGTGATATTGACACTGATATTACGGGAAACGTTCAAAGAGGTCTATTATTTGCCGATATCCAGAGACTATTAGTCGAGTGTCAAGTATCAGGAACGAGGAGCTACATCCAGGCCTGACACAGGTTATATTTCACTCGACCGACAATGAATTATTTCCTTCCATCGATTGGTCCTCTATGTCCTGAGAGACAGTGATAAGAGAGTTATTGAATGATTTTTTCCGTCGACCTCGTATTGAAGAGTCTGTTCAACGTTTATGAAATTGATCTTTAATGACCCCTATCAACGAGAAATTCCTCCAATAATGCATGATTTTGGCAGAGGTAACAAAACATACATCGTAAATTTCGAAAAAAGAGAAATCCCAAAGTCTTCATGCTTGCATACATGGAACCTCAACAATTCGCAGCGTTCTTAGAATTTTGAAAACCTTTTCCGTACTCTCAGGTTACTCAAAACATAAGGAGTGACATAGTCTCATAGTACATGCCTTTCTCCCTCTCGTTCTCTTGGCAATATTTCTGAATGTTTCTTCTGGAAATGACATACCTTCCGATTTTCACATGGAGCACCATGTATATTATTACAAAACTCAAATCCATTGATACACAACAGTTGATATTTTATCTGTTCGACCACATATTTTCTTATTCGGTCTAGAGAGACATCCGAAGTGAAGGAAGTAGTCCATTCTTGAAGTGAAGTTCTTGGATTAGAGTAGGAAAACTCAAAGTCATCTCCACAATATTCAATAGTGGAAATTATGGGTGAATGGTGAAACATGTTCCGGACATATATATGTCTATCTTCAGTCAACGACCAGGCTGACCCATAATTCTCAATATTAAAGATTGTGTAGATGACTTTGAGTTTTCCTACTCTAGAGACGAGTCTGGAATAGGGAAGAAGAAAACTCTGCTAAACTCTTTGGATCTAACAAGAACATGAATTATCAATTCATCATTACCCGCTAAGGTACCATCCCAACAAAACAGACTCATGTGAAATGGACAGATACAGGTTTTTCAAATCCAGGGAACGAATATTCTGAACATCTTCTGAAATTGCTATAGTGAAGGAAGTAATGACCTAGTTGGTCACCAAGATTGTCATGAATTCGCGAAGTTCAAAATTGTGAAAGTTCAAAATCTCAGACCTCAGGCCTTTATCATAGTTGAGCGGGGCAGCAATAGAGTTCAATTCCATATATGAGCGTATTTATCATCAATAAGTGTAGATAATCACTAATATGATCAGCAGTGGAAAACAGATCGAAGTCGTCGATATCTATCTAAAATGAAAGATATCGAATACTCATTCCAATAGAGAGAATGAGGACATAACAATATTCCAACTTACAAGTCTAGTTCAGCTGATATCAGCTGATGATGAGAGGTGATCTCAGGTGAAGAGTAAATGGGTCCCAAATCATCCCTCACAACAGAGGAGGTTCCAGTAATTTCTCATTACTTCATGAAGGTATATGGATGGGATGATACTGGTCAGCCTCCAGACAAGGTCGTCAGGATGAATCTTCTATTGCAACTTTATGCTCTCAGTGTGCTATTTAGTTAGGAACTTCTGAGGCTGGGTAACCCATAATCCACATTCACCCCTTCACTCTAGTTACTCTTCATCTAGTTGGTTGATGTCCCCCTGGTGGTTGATCAGAGTTCGCAACATTGGCGTCTGTGATTCCCATCATTATAAGTTCAGAGTGGACTTTTTACTCAATAGACATGCTATATCGATTCCATATTATTATTTCAGCTACTTGACTTCAATAAATTCGAATCTTAGAGTGTCGTGGAAAACAACTGGGGACTCTAATACCTATACAGGTGTTTAGATATTCTCCTGAAGATTTGTTTCCAATATGAATGCAAAGTTTCACTCATGCAATTATTCATTATGAGAGGAAATGAAGTGAGTGTCGGTGCTATTGCTTATATTCAACGCCAGTTATTATTCTAGATAGGACACCTTTGAACAGCCTAATTCGGCAATGTCAACTCCAGAATGAATAGACACTATGCGAATGTGCACGAAAGTGTTTAGGACTTTGAAATATCACCGACGCTGGATAGTAAATTTCTCATTTCCCCTAGGATTTCCTGTATCAGAGGCCGAAGAAGACAACACAATAATTTATAACAGTACGTAAAAGGAGGGAGACAGATAGATACGCTAAGGGAAATGTTTCGGGACCCCCTTTACACGATTGAGTGTCATATTTCTGTTGGGGAAGCAAGTCGTCTTATTGTCTCATTATATGTGGTCCCATATGGCGAAAAGTATTTCACGTACGGGTTATTTCATCATGTGATGAGGTCAGAAGTGAAGTGAAGGGACCTGCTGATATAGTCTTGGATCCATCATGAAGAATAATTCAATTTCTCACTGATTCATCTCGAAAAGTTGTTCGAAATTTGCAAATCATCGTATAGAATTCAGTCAATGATAATTCTGACAATTTCAGTGAGTTATTGAAGAATTTTAGTGGAAGCATTCGTTCAACTAACTAGAAATGCAATCATCAGAAATATTCCTAAGATCTGGAATCTTCAAGTGCGTAGAAACTTGTGAATATCATCAATTCCATACCTATGATTTTCGTTGCACAGGAACGAGGAGAGAGTTAACTAGGCAGAGACTAACCAGCCTGAGCTCGTAAAGTTTGTCTACTAGTGATCGATCCTGGTGGCATGATAGACGAGATTTCCGTAGAGCACCGACCATGAACATATCTTCGAAAAAAAGAGATAACCCACATTTCTACGATGTTCTAGAGATATCAATGGATTCGTGAGTGTAGAATTATCGACTGGGGACTAGCTCTCTTCCGAATAGCATCCGAGAGCTTCAGCGTGAGTTCAGATTTTGTTGCAATTGAAACTATTTTACTCTCAGATCACAATTTCAGAACCATTGCAAGATCATCATTTATAGTATCCGCGAAGCTATGGACTGAGCAGGAAGTCACATCCAATGAATAGATCGTTGATGTGGAGCAAAAACAGAGTTGATTCTAAGACAGATCCTTGTGGAATACCAGCATTGATAGAAACAACAATAGAAAGGAGATTATCATCAATGTTTTTTTGATTTCATCCATTGACACGGCATCTTTTGCTAATACAATTTCCACATTACGAAACATCAACGGGAATTCAGTTAGACATATCAAAGATATAATGTGAGAAAACTAATTTTGACATGATATCATTTTTCGAAACAGTCCACTCATTCAATAGGATGATATATTACCATGTGAGCGCTGTTTCGAAATATATTGTTTTTATGTTTCCTCGAAACAAATGAAGTAACAGTTCCTATGCCAAATGAGTTTCATTTCTGAATCGTCTGTATTTCGGAGGAAAAAATGATCGGCATTTATCAAAGACGAACCCCTCCACCTTTATTATAATATCGCACATGGTGCCTGCCTTGCAGACCGACACGTATTTCTTTGTTCCATTCGAGAACTTGAGAGTTAGATTGTATCATTATATTCTGACAGTTTGACTGGTGTTGCAGGATGAAGAAAAGTGAAGCCGCCGCCTGTGATGCTCCGGGATCTCGGAGCCAAATCCGGGAAGATACCGATACTTTAGACCCCAAATATAACTTTAGAATTGGAATTTATGGATGGAGGAAGAAGTGCCTCTACATCCTCATATTCGTGTTGCTGGTTATGGTCGTGGTGAATTTGGCTCTCACGTTGTGGGTGCTCAAGGTCATGGAATTCTCGTCGGTGAGTTTGTAGTAGAAATTTGTAGAATGACCAGTGGTGGATAGGCTCCGAACAACAAACCCACTAGAAGGATCACAAAACAAATACTCTGATGCTGACATGAATTCCCCGAATTATCATAATATTAGTACCCAATCGTCGCCAGTGTTGTCATATCCAATCATCAAAAAGTGATGAATAGTCCATAATATCTAAAGTCCTTTATGAATTCATGTAGTTCAATGCACAAATATAATAATAAATTTGGGTCATGACGATTATGAATCAGTTCTGATTAATAGAAGATTGCTACATTATTCTGAGACTTAGCAATTTTACTTTCTTGGGGGCTCGAGGACCAGCATGGGTATACCGTGAATACTTTTTGCTCAACGTTGCAACACCGCAATTTGATATTGACAGTCGACGGCGATTAATGCTTTGTTTGGTATCTGTCATTATTTACGTTTTGATTTATCGATATCATTCAACTTGTGTTCAGTTTTGTGTACTCAGAATTCATCAGAAACTCAGTTTATTTCCTGTTTTGGTGATTTGATATAATGGTGAGACGTTGTGAGGTGTGTTAAAGACAATTTGAACCGGCGATCAAAACACGTCATTCATTGTCGTATCATTCGAGATTTTGAAGCATTTTCCCAAATGGAATGGATAAAAATGGATTTAAATTGAATTGATTAGATTATATTGATTATACCCATAGGTCAGCTGCGACAGTGTCTTGTGGTAAAATATGTAGCACTGATAAATGCTTCCTTATTTGTAATCAAAATATGCGAAGCTGCTGAAAAATCACTGAGAATAATGATGAACTCAATTTATATTTTCGATAAAAAATATAAGGATATTTCTATACTTCTCCTACACACAACAATGAGAAATTTACCGTTGACTGTTTTTGGAACTAGTCAAACTAATTTGGAGAGATATTTCACTGTAAGACTTCATCATCCTATTCAATCCTATTCAAAAATCAATAAATTATTTGTGTGATTATCCATGGTTGTTTTTCATTTCAGTCCTGTTTTAAATAAGAAACACTGCTATTTGCTACATCTTCACATGATTCATGATTTTATTGTTGATATAACATTTCGTCATAATACTTGTCAACACATATTCATTATCGATTTTCATCTATCTACATGAAATGAAATAATCAGACATACATTTTTTGCGTCAAAATATATGAATTCTGCTCAAGATGAAACCTCCTTCATTTTTGACGATATCGTGAAATGATATAAACAAGTTTCATCTTCAGATTTGAAAATTACATTCAATTATGCAATCATATCTATTTGCCTTGAAAACGAGTTTATCACTTTTTTGAAAATTATTTCCACTAGTAGGTACTGAACTTTGAAATCGTAAATATACTTACATGCACTGTCACTGATCGCCAAAGATATAAATGTTCATTATTGAAATTGAATGTTATTTATGATAAAGTATAAGTAGACAACTGTATACTGAATAGTAAGTATATTGTGACGTGGTCATAATAAGTTTATTGATTACAAGCAAGTTACAAAAATCACCATAGGATTGTATGTATTCGAATTTCTCGTAACAATATGAAGGAAGTATAAAGATGTTCATTTTCCCACCAAGAAATGCTAAAAAGTACCACTGAAATTGTTACGGATTTTCAATTTGGTTTCATCATGAATTAATAATAAATTCGACCCCCTCTGACAACACGGCACTAGTGCTGGGAGAATCAGCTGCTGCTATCCTTGTTTTGACAAAGATAGATACTATAGATGTTGCTTCCAAACAAACTATTGCCAGGGGTGTGGATTACTTATCTAGTCTGTTCAATGATCGAAGTGGATAGGAATTCATCAGGAAGTTATCAATCTCGGATCATAATAAAGTTTGTAAAAACCTTCCCAAATTGAAAAATTCAGAGTGTATTGATTTTATTAGGAAGGAAAATATAATCACAAGCGATATCTCTACAAGAAATACGCCAAATGAAATTTAGTAGCTGTTGGGTGCAGATATTTCTGGAGGACTATCAACTGGTGATATTGAAAAGATTAGGGCTGATTGCTAAAGGAACATATTCGGGATGGACCCTAATGGGACATGAAAGGTATCAACAACCTTCTACTTAGCGATAAACAGAATATAACAACAATATAGATATAGGAGCTGCATTATTGAAATTCCAACATTCTTCCTTCTTTCACAAATTGAGGGGAAGAACATGCAGAATAATCAGAACTTGAATCGATTGGAAGCACTCATTTAGTTACTATTGCCGAACAATTTCACCAATTCTGAATATGTCGACCTATTCACAGCACAACCAATATTTTTCTTCACATTTCAAGTTTTATCGGTCAGCTAAGTCTACACAATTCATTCTGGAAGCAGAGGCATCTTCAATTCTTTCCTTGGGTAGTGGTGCAAATAGAGTATTTAAAATTTTCTCCGATAATGGTTCAAATTTCATCGGTACATATAATTATATGAGGAATGTGAATTGAAAGCAAAGTATGGAATTACCACCAGTAGAGAAAATTCAGTGGGTATTCAATCCTTTGAGCTCCGATTGGTGGAGAAAATTAGTGAGAATGGTCAGAGAACTGTTTCGCCGTAATTTAGGGAGATCTCCTCTCAATCATGAATATTTGTTCATCATTTCTTGTGATTGTAAGGTAATAATGATAATAATAATAATAACATGTCTTTATTCATCACATTCAATGGTTTATAATTGCAATGTTCAACAAGTATGATGAATGGGCGGGGTTCAGCTATTAAAGCTGCTTTCAAACCCAACCTTGGACGTACACATCAAATCTATTGGATCTATAATCTACAGAAAATTCCTATACTAAATACATATATGAACCTCCACTAATAATTTAGGTATAGTAAATATATCAGGTTCAAAGGATATAATAATGAATGAATTAGGAATTTATAAAATTTTTATTGAATAAGCTTAGCGACTAGATGTTTTGATGATAAAGTAGTATTATAACTGAGAACTGAGACCGCATTATTCATGTACCAAAAATCATTGCAAGGGTCATCAGAGTAGTAAAGTCATCATGACCTTGTTCGGAGGACAACTTTCAAACGTTTCTTAAAATTTCTCAAGCTGAGGTCTTCGAGTTTATGTGGTAACGTGTTGTATAGTCCTGCTGCATTGTATGAAAAACTACGAGTGTATAAAGCGGTTTTGTGTTTCGGGATTAGCAAGTGATACTTATTACTCGAATCATTCTTCCGTGACAAGAAAAACAATTTTTTACTGATATGGTCATACTTACGTATACTATATGCAAATCGAATACAGCTATTTTGGATTTTTTGCAACCGTAACACATTATGTTGATCTAAAGCCGGACCATAAATAATGTCGCAATACGCCATTCGTGAGAATATTAGAGACTCGCATAGATTCAATTTTAGTTTTTTTGACATCAAGTGCCTACTGGGGTATAGCTGCCGTAACACGTTATATGAAGCCTTACACAGATGATTAACATGTTTTATGAATCTCAGATCAGTATCGATCCATATACCCAAATTTCTGCTCTCCTCTACTAATTTGATAGGACTGTTATCAATTCTTATGGTGATTGAATTAGAAGCGGCGTTCCTATTGCCTTTGGAACCAAACAGCATCACTTGCAATTTTTTAGAATTCAGCTTCAAATTGTGTGCGAGGGATGCATCAAAGAGTAGTTTTAGGTTTCTATTTATAATATCCTCAGCTATCACGACTTCATTGAAACCAAATGACATATATAATTGGGTGTCATCCGCGTATTGGTGTATTTTAATTGATCTGACGTACTCATGAAAATCGGATATGTAGAGAGCAAAGAGGAGAGGACCCAAGACAGAGCCTTGTAGGTAGCCTTGTAGGTAGTTCTCAATAACCAACCTATAACAGACGATGAAAATGTCCTGATTTCTCCTAATATTCTTCCAGTATATATACAATAATGAAGCACCACCAGCAACAGAAGATACCAATACCGTCACAAGATTCGATTCAGGAAGGAAAATCTGGATGAACTTGTGCACAATGGGAATAACAAACAATGGAAAGGAACAGTAGTTTGGAAGATGGAGAAACTGTATACGTATCATGAACAATTAAAGACAATATGAAACGTTCGAATTTGCCTATTGGGAGAGTTCTATGAGTTTTTCCTGATAGAGATGGAGAGTCAAGGGTGGCCAGAGTGGTATTTGGACTTGGAGAAATCGGCATACTGTTACAAAAGTTTATTGAAGTGAATTCATCCCTCCAAGAAATTCCGATGAAAAAGAAGCTTTCCTTGAGAGTGGGAATGAGAAACACGAATCCGATAAAGTAAAAGTATCTAGGAGTGAAAGGGTTACGAATTTTTCTAATCGACTGAAGTTTCGATTATTTTGCAATATTCAATTTTTAAAAGGAGAGAATTTTGAGAATTTCGATAATACATTCCATAGGTGGAATCATTCATGATGAACAACCGACCAATAGCTCAGATTTCTAGAAATCCTGTATAACACCAATGAGGCTCTGAAGGAACATTGTAGTCCTCATTGGAAATCAAAATGATGATTTCAATCAGATAGATGGATTTATGTTGAGTCGGTGAGGTGAGGAGAATATGCGGCAGTGAATATTTACATTACATGCATAGTTTGAAGGAAAAATGATTCTCCATATGGATATGCTATAAGTTTAATTTCACCAGTTCCGGTATGATGACAGTAGCTGATCCGGTGATCCGGAAATAGTTTTTTTCAGGGTCACATTGAAGTCATCATCACAGTCCGATCATTCACTCTCATTTAGAATTATGTATATTCTCATAGTGAAACTTTCCATCTCCATATTCAATTCGACTGAGAATCAATGATTCGTGTATACTGAATCCAGAATTCTCCCTTTCTCTTTGGCGTCTATAACGAATTCTTTGACATCCGAAAGCGAATCGAACTATATCTCCTTTCAGTATGCCTGATATATATGATATAATTGATTCGATATGCTATCATACTATTGTTAGTCAATACATCAATCTCATTTATTCAACAGCACGTTCGTGAAGCACGGAATTCTTTTGTAACCGCGAACAATGTTGTGTAACTAGCTCCATTTGGACGTTTCCATCACCCCGTCAGAGAGAGTTTCTGAGTGTGTCTAGCATATCCAATATTCCTCGTGATCATATTCAGACCCATGGAAGCGTTTTCAGTAGGAAAAAAAAATGTTCCTTGTATACGTCATGTCGCAATCGTTCTATTGCTTTGCTCGTCGTACTACAATGTATTTCTGGAATTAGAATGTACAAACGAATTATTGAATTCAGTTCTGTATAATTGTATCACTGTAACCGTCTCATTAGTGAGATTCATACAGCGTGAACCATCATTGGCGCAAAGTCCAATATCTCAGTTGCTATCGAATCAAAGAAAAAATCATTCCAACATATGCTGACCAAAAAAAAGGCGCATTTCTCAACGTTTCCATCGGAGGCATTATAGTGGGGATTTTTATTATTATAGTAAGAAGTGACAGCCTGATGAAAAGAAGGGAGAGATCAAATATTTTCCACCAACGTTAGTGATTCCAAATTGACCACGCAAGATAGGTCGAACTTTAATTGATCTACCGACACCATATTCATGCACATGGTCTCACAATATCGGTTATGCAGATGTATGAAGTCGAAGGATGAAGATGCTCAAATTGAAGTTTCATTTCGATGATTTTTTTCGTTACTTCACTGAACGAATCTGCTCACTGAATACCGCTCGAGATTAAATCTGTGAATCCTTTTCTCGGATTTCTTGAATTGGAATCGGATGGGATCTCGGATTCGGAATATTATAGGTGGAAATTGTCTCCTGAATCCAATTGCAGCCAAATGGGACTCCGTGTCACTATAATTCACTACTAATTGGCGTGATATTTTTCGAGATATAATTATATCAATTTATATTTTTCTCATGAATTTTTGTTCTTTTTCTTGTTGTTTCGAAATCAGCAATTTCGAAACATGCATTCTCAAGTGTTTGATCAACATTCTGAGCATTTACTGTTTGAAGCTTGTCCTTCATCCTTATTCTGTATTGATTCGTTCATACTCTCGATTGTTATGAATTTGCTGAGATTTCTGATCATTTTTTTGGTAATGAATACTAATGATGCTATGATATTTCCAATATTTATCCCAATGCTATCTTCATCTTCACTCATTTTTTGGTTATACGTATAGATTGACCTATTTTATGGTAATGATAAAAGTGAAAAGTCATGAAAAGTTAGAGGATCTATCATTATTCTAACCATTTTCCTAGAGCATGTTTCCTTTGCAACTGAAACGGAGCATCTGTATGTTTCAAGTTATGAAAATATGTAACATCATAACTCATTATGTTCAATAATTTTCATCATAAAATATGTCAGAATCAGATTTGGGTAGGTATAGGACAATGTCGAATAATTCGATTCGAAATCAGAAAATGAATTGATTCACGAGAAGAAACAAAGTTTAACCACTTTCTGATTATCATGAGGTGATATCCTAGCATAATCCACGATCCACACTCCATTCAATGCAGAGAAAACGATTGGAAAAAAGAATGCATGTTCTCACGTTGAACGAAATTTCAACTAACGCTTGTGTTCAATACATATTGTGACACTGAAACTATGCGGAAGTTCACTGTGTTTTTGAACAACGTTCTGAATACAATGAGATGAGATAAAGATGAGAAGATGGAGATTCATCCATATTTTCCTCATACCTGAAACCACTTCTATATCTTTTAGAAAGATGGGGCCATTATTCCGTTGATTTGAGATGAAGCCGAATCGATGATGATAATGCGGAATATTTTATTAATTCTTCACTATCGGAACAGAAGGCTCCAGGCGAATGTTCCAAGAACAATGTTTGTAATACTCTCGTTTTGCTGGGTTAGCATCCGATCTTGCAGAACTTCAGATCTATTCGCGTTATTAGAGAGACTGCGGACATGGGCTGTCAAATTCGATAAAACATTTTCCTTTTGCACCTCTCGATGGAAAGGGCCAATTCCGAACCATTGAACAATATCATCGGAGTCCGCAGGGCGATAGCCAAAGGGCCAAACTCAATTATGTGGTGGGATGCATGTTTGTGCTTCGCAGAAGTCTCTGATCCCCCACAGCTGATAGTTGACATGTGGTTGGAAACCGGAAACACATTCAAAATGAAAGGCGAGATAGAGTGTGTTGTGTGAATGAGAAAATTTCCGCGAGGATCAGCATGAAACATAATGAGTTATCAGGTTTGCCTCTCGATTATCATAACGGTTTCCTCACTGGGGAACTTCATGCAATCTACAATGCCCTCCGATACATAAAAACAACATCTGCAAGAAATTTCCTGATCATAACCGACTCTCCCAACTCTCTGTATTCAATATCAAAAATATATATCTAACACCCTTTGGTATATCTGATCGAAGAAGAGCTGAAACTACTCAGCATGAATCAATCAGTCACCTTCCTATGGGTTTCCTCGCGTACTGGCATAGGAGGGAATGAACTGGCGAACAAAAGCCTTAGAGATTACAGCACTCACTACCTATGAAAATTAGCGGCAGACTTGAAACCCTACTTTCATCCTGAAATAGTTGACATATGGGACAATTATTGGCTATTGGTACGTTGGCATAGACTCATCGGGCAATGAAACTCATATCATAATCATAATCATCATTTAGAGGTAATGATGCACCCGTGAATTGGCCACCACGTTCTCCAGACTTAACACCGATGGATTATTTTGTATGGGGTTATCTCAAGTCTACGGTTTACAAGACCCCTGTGAATACTGTAGAACAATTATGGCAACGTATCCAACAGGCGACGAATAATCTTACAGGCGATGAAGAAGTTATGCAAAAAGTACATCTCAACTTTTTGCGTCGTATAAATCTTTGTATACGTGAAAATGGTGAACATTTTGAACAATTTTTATGAAATATCTGTTAATCGTTTTATTATTAATTATGCTCTAAATCACTAAGATTAAAATTTTGTCGAAACCATGAGAGGAATCGACTTTTGTCAAGAGTACCTTTTTTGTAGTGAATGAGTTGAATAATTTAGATTTCATATTGAAACTAATTTTTTTCCATTGGCGTAGGAGTTTTAGATGTTTATTTACTGAAAAAATCAAGTTCTACGCCCATGGAATGATATTCATTATGATTATGATATGAGTTTCATTGCCCGATGAGTCTATGCCAACGTACCAAATTTGAAAAAAATCTCATGAGCCGTTCAAAAGTTATGAAGCAAAATCGATTTGAAAATTTCAACTTCAGAGCCGTCTAGCGCCCAAACTAAGCAACTTTTTACTGAGGTAAGTTTGCTTGTATCGAATTGTTTTGGTCTGAAGAATATGTGGTAGCTTTTTGTAAAGACCTTTTAAGGACACCCTGTATATCTAACACCCTTTGGTATATCTGATCGAAGAAGAGCTGAAACTACTCAGCATGAATCAATCAGTCACCTTCCTATGGGTTTCTTCGCGTACTGGCATAGGAGGGAATGAACTGGCGAACAAAAGCCTTAGAGATTACAGCACTCACTCCCTATGAAAATTAGCGGCAGACTTGAAACCCTACTTTCATTCTGAAATAGTTGACATATGGGACAATTATTGGCTAGTGAAAATCTCGAAACTGAAGGAGATCAAACCAGCTTCTCAACCATGGTCCAATACATCAACCAATCGCTTCCATCGAGTCAACCAGAATTTTTTGCATGTGAAGTGCCATCAACCATGGAAAACATTTCAGCGGAGTGTCTTCTTGTTGCAGCAGAAAGACTAAATAACGGAATTCCCAGTGACTTTAGCAAAATCTCCGTGGATTGCACAACAGACGATATAAGAACATTCCTCCGAGAAATGAATATTCTGCTCGGCACATAACAAATTGTACCAATTATAAATATTTTGCCACTAATAGCCGATTGGCTATTGATTGATTAAAGAAACATAACGGATATTTGAAGAGTGTACTCATCAGAAGTGAAAAACTTGGACTGCGTCCTCACGAAGAGGAAACTTAATATTTCTTCTCCAAGTATCTATTGCATGATTCATACGAAATACAAAACAAATATTCCCACGATGAATATGAATATGAAATTAAATATCAACAAGCTGTTTCATCAATCATATTCATTGAAGGAGAATTCACTCATCACAATATTACTTCTCCTCTAATACAATTCTTTATACAGGGTCGCTGATATGTATGGAAACGGTCGATTATTTCCTAAAGTAAGATAGCTAGCGAAAAATGTTGAGATACAAAAGTTGTAGGGTTTTCCAAAATCCATTAAGCTAATGAAAAATTAAGTATACAGGATGAGTCAAAAAGTCAGGACGAAACAAAGTTGCTTTTTCTCTAATGGGACACCCTGTATATTATTCCACATTTAAATTCTGCTCGGAATTCTGGACAAAATTGATAAAGCGCATCATTTCCTAAATTCAACCGATTCGAGATATCGAATTTTGAAAATAACTTTTTACTATTCTCAAATTTATTAAAGAAAAAGCACGAAATGATGCATATTTATTATGAAAGTCACAAAAGGTGAGTATGTGTATATTAGGATTACAATTTAATTATGATTTTTTTACAGAAAATAAAAAAAACATATTTGTTCAGGGTTGATTAAATGCAATTAAAACAATGAAATGTATTTTTTAATGAATGTCCAGGATATTTGAAATTTTATGAAAACAATAGTCAAGACAGAGGAAAAGAGAGAAAACAAGTTTCAATAAACAACAATTTTTCTTTGAAATTCTATTTAATAAGGTGCTCAAAGTGTTTACCATTTACCTCCTGTCAGTAATGAACTCGCTGAACAAAATTTTGTAGTGAATCTAAAATCATGTGAGGAGGAATGGTAGAAATTTCATGCCTTATTCTTTCTTGCAACTCTTCGATATTTGGCGGCCTATTTTTGTAGACTACATTTTTTATGTGACCCCATAAAAAAAAGTCAAGTGGGGTCATATCGGGAGACCTAACTGGCCATTCAATTGCTCCCCTGCGTCCAATCCATTTATTAGGAAAAGTTTCATCTAGATATGCGCGTACCATACGTCCAAAATGTGGAGGAGCCCCATCTTGTTGAAACCATATTTGTTCTGCCGGCAAATTGGGATTGTTATTATTCGGGAATAATCGTCTAAGCTCTGGAATAATATGCTGTTGTAAAAGTGATTAAATATCGTTCAGAGTTCAAATTTCCGTTATAAAATAGGGTCCTATGACGTGTCCACCAATAATGCCACACCAGACATTTACTTTTTGTGGCCGTTGAGTGTGAACTTCCTCCATCCAATGTGGATTTTGGGCTGACCAATACCTACAGTTGTATCGATTTACGTGCCCGTTTAAACAAAATGTAGATTCGTCAGAAAACAATATGTGGTTGACAAAGTTGACATTTTCGCTTAATGTATCCATAATAACTTCACAGAACTCGATTCTACGATCAAAATCGTCTTCACTCAATTCTTGTACCAAATGAATTTTATATGGATGGAATTTTTGCAGTTTGCAAATTTTTTGAATGGAATATCGACTCATGTTATGATTCAAAGCCCTCTGTTGTGCCGAATTTATTGGATTCTCCACCACATCTAACATGACATTCAAAGCATTTTCTTCATTTGTAACGCTTACTGGTCTTCCACTTTTTGGTCGATCTTTGACGTCTCCAGTTTCATGAAAACGCTGCAATGTTTTTGAAACGGTCTATTTAGAAATTGGTTCCCGATTTGGATGCAATTCATTAAAAATATTCACTACTTGGTCACAACTTCGTCTTCTATCACCGAATCCTATGATCATTAAAATTTCAATACGCTCAGTATCATTTAAACGTGCCATTTCTGCGCGAAACTTATTTACACTAAATGTATTTTTGACATGTGTTGTCAAGATCATCACTGTTAGACAAAAGAACGACGCCGCGTTATTATGGAGCTGGAAACTTTCAAAGGTAACTTGATGGACTATGAACTTAATGGACTAACATTTTTGGATAATTTATTATAAGTTATTTTCAAAATTCGATATCTCGAAATTGGTTGAATTTAGGAAATGATGCGCTTCATCAATTTTGTTCAGAATTTCGAGCAGAATTGAAATGTGGAATAATATACAGGGTGTCCCATTAGAGAAAAAGCAACTTTGTTTCGTCCTGACTTTTTGACTCATCCTGTATACTTAATTTTTCATTAGCCTAATGGATTTTGAAAAACCCTACAACTTTTGTATCTTAACATTTTTCGCTAGCTATCTTACTTTAGGAAATAATCGACCGTTTCCATACATATCAGCGACCCTGTATTTATCATCTTTATCATCTGCTAGATTCAGAGAACGTTCGAGGCCGTCAAATCTATTGAGATGGATGATTTCAGCAAATTGGAGTGTTCTGTTGCCAGCCGATCAGTATCTCCGGATTGAATATTGTCTCATCGATGACATCCATATAATAATGCTCAAGTGTACTTTGAATATCTGTATCATCATATTCAATGGGTATTTCACAACTTCACCTGGCTCAAATTCTGGAACAAAACGGATTACGCAAAACGTCAGGCTGAGCCAATTGCGTCACTCATGGTTTTGAGCAACTATTAAATAAACCCACTAGGATTTTTGATATCAACAATCAACAATCATCATAATTAGGAAGATTCTGCTTCTCCTCAATGACAGGAAGGCTGTGGGGTACATTAAGAAATGTGCCCCAGAACTAACATCACTTTTTTGCAGGGTTCTTCACCCTTCCATACAATCTTTCTGACTGAAAGATGACCAGAGTCCAACCGATTCCAAAAAAGTTCAAGGAAACATTAGATATCTCCAGAACATTCGATCGAGATTAACACAAAGGGCCACTTACAGAAACTTCCGTCATAAGGTTCTCCGCCGAAACTATGTCTTCCACTATCAAATTTACTTGTAGATAGAATAATGAATAGGAAGATGACTACCAATGCTACTGGTCCACAAGGAATATCTCACCACCAACTTTGTTCTTGCTCCACATCAATGATTTGTTGGATGTGACCTCCAGCTCAGTTCCTAGCTTTGAGGATAATAGCATGCTTCATTGCGCCTTTTCCTCTAGAGCCTCTCTTGATATCATACAGTGAGGCCAGAGTTACAAAACGGAAATTGATCGATGCTCTGAATGATAATCTGACAAGAATTCTGAAAGGAAGATCTGGAAATCAAGTAGAGATTAATTCAACGAAACCTCTTGCTTGTATCTTCACCAGGAAGGCAGATCACACAATGTCAGGTACCACGATTCCCATGGAGTAGTCAATATCCATGCTCGCTATCACCATAATGCGATGATCATATGTGGTCCATGGCGAGAATTGCTCCACAAAAACTTGGCTTCCTATTCTATGCAAAGAGCTAATCCATACCTCAGCAACTGCTCATGATCTAGAATCCACAAGTTCGACCTTTCCTGGAGTACTGATCACATGTTTGGAGCTCAGCTCCCAAACATACGCTGAAACTCTTAGATGCAATTATATCCGCCTGGAAGCATCCTCCTGATGCCTCCAAACATTCAAGAGTGATTCCACTACCTACCTTCTCTCCAAACATTATAGAATTTCATTTGGTGTTGTCAAAAGGTGGAAAATCAAGAAAAGAGTAACAGATTCGTCGTAATTTCGAGGAAGTCATTGTCACACTAACATCAAGGTGATCACGAGTAGAGTCATTCCTTCAGAAGAATAATATTTCGTTAAGTAAACTGTTGGTGGCGTGCTAATTTCGCTCTCAAGAGTCAACCTGTTCAACTCAAGACAAATATGGGAGAAATGCTTCTTGGTACATGCAAGTCGAACTTAGTTATTTCAACTACAGTTCCCTGAATAAACTATTGGAATTGAAATGATGGAAATCATGAGACCTAGAATTTCGGTTTCCGATACGAGACGTGAAATTTCGAGTGTTCCATGTTCGATCATTATTTACTCAAATCTCTACTTGATTTTCACGTATGAGAGGAATATCAGAATAATAACTCCGATACGGAGGGTGAAAATAATGTTCAATATTCGTTTTATGTAGCCGTTTGAGAGTTTCAATGGGTCTCTTCCTCCTAAAGATCCAACATATCACGATACAGATTCTCATTTAGGATTTATCCTTCAGAGTGTCTGATTGGCTTTGCTGTGAGAATGATTATCATCTGTAGTCCTTTTTCCACCGAAATTGATACATTTCGAGATAGTTGTACGATTAACATTCTTCCAAGAGAACACAATTTATATCAATGAGAATGAATCTTTGACAACTGAAAAAAAATATGGCAAACGGCTTTGTGAACCGGACGAAAAATGTGCAATCTCACCGCATTATCGTAATCCTAAACAATCCTCTTTTGAGGCATAATGGGAGCTTCCAGGAATAAATGATGCCAGCTTCTACTATACTAATTATATCCTAAGGTCTCGAAATAAAGATGTTCATTACGAGTCTCCTCAGAAAAATCCCACGTATTCCACAAATGAGACTCTTTCAAAAGAAACTAACGACCAATGTCGAGACGAACAATGTATTTATTATATCAGATGATAATTCTGGCTTGAGAAATACAATACAACTCGCAGATTTGTTCTCAGGTCAGATCTAATAAGCAGTCTGAGATTATAAAAGAAATAACCATTCCTTATGCTTGGGCTGTCCAACATATGCCTGTTTCATGAGTATTATTTGTCGATATACAGGGTGTCTCATCGAAATTATGCTGAAACTGCAAATAGAGCAGTGAGATATTATTTTTGGTGGTCATAAAACGCTTTCAAATGAGTTCAGATGAGTTTTTTCAATATCTCTCAGAACGTTCCCAACCGATTTGGATTGATTTCAGTATGGGTCATCAAAGGGGTATGAGAAATGTACTCACCATCGGCTAGATTATAGAAAATGAAGCATCTCACTTTAACCCTTATAATCTGTAAGATATTCAGCCTACCAATTATTAATTCGAATCATAATAATCTGCAATGAAATCGTCCACTATATCTTCAATATCTTGATAGACAGAGACAGAATCAGTGAAAATGATTATTCAAGGTGGAGATTTACTGTCAAAGTCACTCTCAATATATCCAACTCTGAGGTGAAGTTAATGCAGAAAGTGCAGTGGTAGGTCTATCTTGGAATATCCCTATGTCCCTCAAGAGGTTCAGGAATAAACTCGGATCTCATACGCTCATGTCCATGGTAATTTCATTTTAATTTCAATCACCTGAATGATATACTTCTCGTATTCCATTGGTACTTAGACGAGTAACTGTGAATTCTCACAATCGATCTCTTCGAATGATATGTACCAATCGAGTTTCTTTGTTTCAGGAGGGAATGGGTCACCTCAAGATCGTTTCTGGGGGACTTCGGCTGGAAGGCAAAGCCTTCATACTGGACAGTCTCATAGCCAGTAGCATAAGATCGAGAGTCAATCAACCCATAGTCGTAGAGTCTTCAAGGAATTTGACTATGAGGGCTAGGGATGAGACTGGATATGCCAATAGTTGGATGGTTATAGGTGAGGATCTCATGGAAACAGGTGCTGTCCGATGTCAAAAATATCTCTCTACATGCTCTGACTGTTGAAATTCATACTGGAATTCCTTGTGTGAAAGAAGATTTTGAGACAGTCTGATTATTTGATGCTGAATCTTGATGTAGTTTTCCGCTATATTCTCCAAATATATACAATCAGTCCAGGGTCAAGATAAGTTTTTGGAATATATATAGTGGTGATAACCCAGTTTATATTTCACACAGTTTGAAGAAGAATGTATCTCCAAAAATCGAGCGTTTCCAACATGAAAAAGCACTAAACAGTACTCTCTTTAACCTCACTACAATTGAAAACAACAACATTATTTTCACTGAGCTGAAAATTGAAGAACCGTGCGAAGCGTATGATGTTGAATAATCCTATACAAACACAAGTTTCGTCGATATGGTTATTGGTCAGAAATATTTCTGACCTCAGTTTCTCATTCTAAAGACATCCTATACAAAGGCTGGAGAGAAACTATTATTTCATTTCTCTCGGAGAAGTTGTACTAAATAGTTCCTACTGTCTGTGAGTTATTCCAAGAGGTAGTTCATCCATTTTCTATAGATTTTTCAGGATTTTCTCTCCTCGTTTCTGGAAATGAAAATAGGAATTAGAATTATTATTTCAATATATCTGTAGTAAGGACACATATATGATCTGCACCAAAATGTCACTGCGTTCGAAATTCTCTATTTGTCAGTGACACCTTATTTTCAAAAAGACTGTAAATACAATCATATTTCCAATGAAATCGAAGCTTCTACTTAACTTAGTGGAAGTTTCGGGAACGAATCTGCTCCCGTTCTCAACACAATATACATATATTCTTCTTTGTGATGTTTCCTATGTTTTAATCGTTTTTCTTCCATTGATTGATATCGAATTCACCATTTCCATATTCAGTTACGAAAAGTGGATGCCAAGTTTTATATATCAACTGAACGAGAAGCAATATTATTGTCTCCGATTAGAAGAAAGCAAGCAAAAAATGTAGAAAGAATGAATGGTTTCCTTATGTGGTGATGCAGTAGGAATGAATTTGAGGGCTCAATGCCCAGAAACTGCGTTGAAGACTATCAAGCTTTGGAATCAGCAGTTATTCCACTTTCTCGATAAACTGCGATACTCTCTCAGTACGATTCCATTCTCTCATTGGTCAAGAGATAGAACTCTAGATTGAATAAATCTCACAAATCATATTTTATTGTGCCAGGTGAATTCCATGGATTCCGCTCATATAATCCCGAATGTGAATCTATGAGTGAATATTTGATGCGTATTTGAGGTCTTCACATAGAGCATTAACAAGTGAGACTGGTACTTGTTTCTTCCATCTTCATCTGCGCTCATCTTCTGATATAATAATTGTTGGAAAAAAATAATATATAATCCCAATCCAGCAAACTTCCAATGAATATATGACAAAAAATTTTCACTTCAGGAAATGACAGAATGGAGAGCTTAGCTAAGACCTTCAAGATATTAGACGAGAAGGGCTCCATCATCTTCGCAGCCAATAGAAGCGAAGTTACTGTTGGCTCCGAGAACCTTCGAGTGACAGGTGAAGGTGGTACCAAATTCTCCGGGTCTGTCCAAGCTAAAAGGGTACGGGCACCAGCCGGACATGAATTAAGGTAAAGATAGGAATGAATGTATCGAATCTGATGATAAGAATATGTAGGAGGAAAATTTGATATTGTTTTTTTCTATTGCACTAGTGATTACCTTGGTATCTGTTCTGATTATGATGGAGTGAGTTCAAATAGTTCTTTGCAAAGTTCTAAATCATCATTCTTGTTTGATGAATCTGATGCTTCGAATATTCATGTATTTTTCGAAATCCAATTACTTGAAAGTAAATTCATAGAAAGAACTTGAAAGTTTCTTGGTGGTCTTGATGTTAGGGTAGGTTTTGAACATATATGTTGAAATTGTTGTTTTTTCTTGGATAGAACTGATTACTCCAGCCTATGAGAGACATACATTAGTATTGGAAGCAAGTTTTGAAATAATTTTATCTTGTCATCATTCTGGATACAGACATGATTACTCTCAGGGATAATTTCTCCGAAGAAATACTACATCATTCATTGAATAGAATTTGATGAATAATCTGTATGCTTCCTTTCTTCGAATTCAGTTGAAAATGTCGCTTGGTTTTCTTGACTGAAGATTCACCAATTCCATAGATAAACTCTGTGCTATACTGTCTGTAAGTTCTTCGAGGAGGTGGTACATTCATTTTTCAGCTTTTAATGGGATTTTCTCTCCTCGTTTCTGAAAAATAGAGTAGAAGTTATTGAAAATTATTGCAATATATTTGTAGTAAGGACAGATTTAGGATCTGTCCCAAAATGTCACTGCGCTTGAAATTAAACCTTTAGATACCTAAAAGAGAAATTCTCTATTGGTCAGAATAAAACCTCTACTCATCTTGGTGGACGTTTCGGGAACGAATCTGCTCCCGTTCTCAACACAATTGAAATATTCTTCTCTTCGTAAAATTTAAAAAAAAAAATCGAAAAAATTTTTCAAAAAAATAAAAAATTGAAAAAATTTTACGGAGAGAAAAATATTTCAATTGTGTTGAGAACGGGAGCAGATTCGTTCCCGAAAATTTTCCGTATAATTTTTTCAATTTTTTTTTTTTTGAAAAAATTTTACGAAGAGAAAAATATTTCAATTGTGTTGAGAACGGAAGCAGATTCGTTCCCGAAAAGTCCACCAAGATAAGTAGAGGTTTTATTCTTATTGAATATATTTGTATTTCCAAATTTTTTCGAAAACAAGGTGTCACTGACCAATAGAGAATTTCTCTTTTAGGTATCTGAAGGTTTAATTTCAAGCGCAGTGACATTTTGGGACAGATCCTAAATCTGTCCTTACTACAAATATATTGCAATAATTTTTAATAACTTCTACTCTATTTTTCAGGAACGAGGAGAGAAAATCCCATTAAAAGCTGAAAAACTCTGTGCTATGATTAATTTGTTTGAATTTGAACTCACATCACGTCAAATCGAGTCAAAATATATCTCATTGTCATTAGAGATAATGAGTCTGATTGAAAAAGCATGAATAAATTGCACATGATCATCGAATAAATGAGAATGGATAAATACATTGATCACGAGCAATTCAGTGAGTAGTGTGAATGAAATATGAAGAGGACATATCAGATATATGAAAAATACAAACATCGATATATTCTAGAGTATTAGTTGGAACTCGAGTCTCAATTGACCTGCTACTCTCTCTAAGGTCCGGTTGCATGAAGAAAAATCAATCATGTGATTAGCTGATGCCACAATAGCGGTGATGTTATGTTGAATTTGATTGGCGTTGCATAAAACTCTTCTCTGTTATAATTACCGTTCCATTAACTAACGACGAGAAATCCGTGGCAACAGCGATAATTTGCCAGCTTCTAACGTTCCTTGCATTGTGAATGATGATGCTTTGCGCATTTATAGGTTAGGGTTATTGTTTGATTTGTTGTTGGCGAATCAGTACGGATGGTATGGATAGTTTGAAGAGAAAAAAGGAGTGCAAACTATACAGAAGCATAACAACACTGCTGGAGATTGTTAAAAAGTACGTGAAGTTCAGCCTGGGAATTGATAGTTCTTCTTCAGAGAGCGAAGATAATGACGAGATCGTCATTTTCTGTAATATGAAATTTATATTTTTCATATACATACATCTTTCAATCGAACAGGAATACTTTCAAACATCAACAACTCCTTTCCGATTTTCCAAATTTTCGAGATCATTCGGCGGAATCATCAGATGTCACTTGCTGCTTGTCACTTTAATCATTCACCGAGCACTGATTGAGTTGATGCCATGACACAGAACAGAGATCTGTTCTGTGGCTATGATCAAGGCGATTTCATGTGACGTTTTAAGTTGATTGGCTTTTGTGCAACTGCTTTTTCACTTAATCGGACATTATCATGAGCTAATGAGGTGATTGCATACATGTATTAACTACAATATTGACCAAACGCCATAAGAGCAATGTTAGAAAAGTGATGCTTCATCATATACGTCTTTCCTTGTCTAATTGGCAACGATGATCGAGAGCGCATGCGCAAAATTCAAATTTTGAAACTCCATGTGTAATGTGTCAATCTCTTCAATTTCCAGGTTATGTTTGTACCACTTATCTATTTTCTCCTTAGATCATCCTCAACTAAGATTTTCTCTGTAAATAATTGTTATTTGGAAAATATATATTTGAATAGGTATATATATTGATGGTAGACAACATAACATATACTTAGCTTTGATATAGAGTGATCTGGTTATACAGGTACGTTTTTTTCAGATTGAATAGAATGGAGCTATCGATATTTAAAAAATGGTAGAAATCTCGGTAGAAATATAAGATATCCTCAGTATTGAAATCATGTAAATGAACATTCATCATGGTAGCAACACATATCCGTGTGATAAATTTCTCACCGATGATATGGATTGGAGCTCTTGGAGTCGCAGAGAAAACAAATTTGTACGTTTCTTGCGGACATTTTGTGAACAGTTACTAACTTAAACTACGAATACTACAAACAACAACAACAACTATGAACTAACGTCTAAACACAAACACTGAAAAAAACAATTACTACCAATAACGCTAATTACGAGTGAATAAAATATTCAACGACAGTTCAAAGAATCTGGTTGTTTGAATAATTGCGCTGCACAAAAAGTATTAGGTATAAGACACGACGCACGATCATTCCCAATTTGAGTATCAACGACAGGCGTGAGAGTGAAACAACACTAAGAGATTCTGTCATCTTCCACTTTCATTTTGGCGCATGCGCATGAATAAATCCTTGCCAATTGCACTTTTTTATTTTGACATCAGATAGGCTGTCCTTATTATCAATATTCGTAGTTAATACATATATGGGTGATTGAGTTAGCATACCATCAAGTATATGATGATCGTTCATGCAACCGAATTCTATATGTTACGATACGTTGGATATTCAATTTGACATTGAATACCTGATGAACCTTCATGCAACCGACCCTGAGAGACGTCATGTTGAAATTGATTCAGACAGTGCTGTTGAAGATACATTTCGCCCTGATCGACTCCATCTATCGATTCCTCCTCCTAGCACTGCCTGTTTCTTGCAGACTGGAATCCCCCACCAGAAGGCTCGAGTTGCGGGCGCCTCGAGGCATCCACATAGAATCTCTGGGCGGCCGGCTGGAAGCCACCATCCTCCTCGACACGATATTCAGGTCCGAGGTGGGAGCCATCAGGCTGGAAGCCGGCTCCGTCCTCATGCCTCAGCTTCCCACGGCCAAGGTCGTTTCTCGGCCTGCTGCCAGCAGCAAACACGACATCTTCCAGTTGTGCGTCTGCGAGAGCGGAAAGCTCTTTCTCGCTTCACCTCACCTAGTTTGCGCTTCGGAAAACGACGACAGGCTGTGTCGATAGTGCTCGGAGATCGAGGTACCTCTGATGGAAGAACATTGTCCGTCAGCTGTCGATTTTGTTTTCTACATTGGAATCATAATCGCTTAACCGTTCCACTAGACTGATCCTTGAGACTTTTTGATTCTGATGATTGGCGAAGGCCATGAATGTGTAGCTACAGAGAGATGTGATAGGATGTCACTGTGAGCAGACTGTCAATTATTTCAATTTCGTGCTTATCGACGGTTTGATTCCTCAATTTTTTGAAGCAGAAAGGTTACAAGAGTACATAGAACATTTTCAGAAACCGTGAGGTGAGAAATACAGTTGAATATTTCGAGGATGGAGCTTGTTATTATTCGAACTAATTTCACCTCGATATCGTGCAGATGAGTATCCAGTCCTTGGGTCTTTGACAATCGGATGAATTCTGTGTAATTTCTCTCAGTAATGAATAACAGGTACTGAAATTCATATTCAACTCACTCGCAGTGATCTTATGCGCAGATTAGGAAGAATTTGGGACGTTACAAACATGACCACTTGGTAACACAGACTCATAGTACAAGCCCCTTAATATTTCATTGTTTAGCTACATTTCTGAAGTACGAAACGTCATATATGCTTCCTATAGGGCATTTCTTGACATATTCAGAACTCTTTTTCGACCGGTTTTTGTACAAATCTTTCAATATTCGAACATAATCCCTCGTTCATTATAATATGTTCGAAATCTACATGATTTTGTGAATCCACTGACTCGAAATAGTTGATATTCCATCTGTTCCGACAGTCATTTTTTTAAATGAAGAATCTTTCGGCCAGAAAGGTACCGAAAAATAAACAAACGTTTTCTGATGACGTCATTACCATTGATCGCCAAAGTTCTCCAAAATTCAATAATTAACAGGGTGTTCCATTTGGAAATCAAGAGTTGATGTCATTTCCAGAAAAACGGAAGGTGGAAAAATTTCTGACTATATCAAAAAGTGCCCTCTAGTCAGCATATTCAATGTTGCGAATTTGAGAAATATTACTATGCATACTAAGGAGGAAATGAGGGAGTGTATCATGAGTGTGCATCACCCGGTATAGTAGGAAGTTTGATTTTTTCTGTCTATTTCCTCAGAACTCAGTTTGATTTCGGACTCTGAAGGAGTTGGTTTTTATTATGGACAAAAATAAGTCTATGGTATGTTATGGTTCAGTTTCCAGAGAGAGTATTCAAAATCATATCATGTCTGATTTTATCTGAATATCCGAGTATATTCATCTATTATGAAGATTCTGAATGAGAGTTGTTGATAACTGTTCCCGAATGATATGATCGATATTTGCTGGATCATGTTTTTTTTTCAGAGAGAGAAACCAATGATGGCTTTGTTATTAAAAATACTTTAGTGTAATGAAATTACGTGTCTTTATACTTCATGATTTAGACCAGAAATGCGGAATGTGACGAAGTTTAGACATTAGGCTGAATTTCCAAGTACAGTTACTTCTAGGCTCTCGGGAATTTCAACGGATATGAAGTACTAATAGTGAAATATCGCCGTTGAATTTCCTAATGTCTCCTTCGGATACCCATGACCATTGTAGTAAATCAATAATTTTATCTAAAAATGATCAACATTCATTTCATCTCATTTGTATGATATTTCCAGAGCATTACAGATCGAAATATACTGTTCTGGACTGGTGATATCTTTCTGAATAACACCAATTGCCTTAAAATTCCTAAGTCAAGCATTTCGTATGTTCAGTTTCGACTTCAGAGCAGTACATTTGTCAGTCCAAGTTGCACACGATTTTCGATTCGAGAAAGTATCGATCTACTTATCCATTTTCTGAAATACTTTCTATAAAATTTATTGATGAACATCCATAATACCGATGAAAATCTCTAAGAAGGAACAATTCTACTTGGTAAACGATTTTATGAGTATAGTGTCAGATTGTGTCGAAGATTCGAGATAATAGTATCGATGCAAGGAAAATTTTGGAACCGATATCAAGTCGTGTGCAATATTCGAAATCATTTTATAGTTTCTGTAAATATTGCTGTATATTGTTCAACAATTCCGTTAAGCCTGAAATATATTTTGACAAATAAAATAAATGAAGGAACTGGAATGTATATCTTTATTATTGATAATCATCCTCACATCATATCTGATGCAAAGCATAGCTTCCATTTTTTTTCCCTAACTATTATTGGGAAAATAAGCATCTCCCAAGCTTCATCACTCCACGATCGAGATGATTTCATAATGACAGAACAATTCTGAAACTATAGAGTGATAGTCTTGGAAACGTTTGTGAAGTGAAAACCAAATTATACCACTGAGGACGTCAAAACTGAATTATATTCATATCGACGCAAATAATAAGGAATGAATCATTATCTATGGCTCTTATATTGCGGTGATTTCGTCATGAATCGCCGTTTTTCATGTTTGTTCCTCATCAACTTCCATTAGTGGTTCAATTTTCCAATCCAATTTTTGGTCCAGTCCGTTCCAACTTTTTTGAAGCACATTGCTTGGGAATAGAATGACGCTGTAGGAACCTTAAGAAACGTGTTCAAAACATCCAGAACCGAATCATGATAGTTATTATCGAGTGGTTTCAGCCACTAATTGAACTCAATTAAACTCTCCATTGAGCTTCAAATTGAGCTGAACATTTCCAGTATAACATTTACATCTATCCTAACTGATTCCAACTATGAAGTGATTACAATCTTCTTGTCTAGATCAATCAGAGGACAGGGATTTCCTTGAAATTTTGTGGCAATCTTTCCTCACAGAGATACATTATTTGAGCTGAATATTCATTGGGGCGAATCGGATTGCATTGATATTCTTCATGAGAGAGGAAGATATTTTGTGATGTGGAAGATGTGGAAGAAGATAGAAGAGTTCTCCCACTCAGTACTCGCGATTCCAATGATATTTATCATTATAATGTTAAGTGACGAATTACAGGTAGAAAAACTTCCGTAAAAATACTTTTGTGATAGAATCCAGGCGGTGTGAGAACATGCTATCAATTTCTGCTGGAAATCTTTCGTCAACAAAGAAAATTTATCGGTTTAACAGCACTCCGACGAATATAAAAACTTTCTCATGTTCCGCTTCATGAAGCCGAATTTTGGAAGTGAAGTATTTTATGCCGAAATCCCCGTACTCGGGAAGAAATATTATAATCTAACAGCTGCATATTGTTTTGGCGAACTTGTCTAATAAAAAATTCCTTATGAGATCAAAAGTTCGAACTCCGAACGAAAACATTATTAAAATCTTCTCGTGGATACTTTTTAATAAATCTCTATGAGAGAGTAGGTACCTACTCGACGGATGGTTCTGGACAGGAAAACCATTCTCTGAATATGATCGCCTAGCCATTTCCATCGACCCAGTGTAGACAAAATCAATGTGGCGAACAATTTCTGAAGATGAAGCTGCTTGATCTAAAAATTCCATATATTTCAGAGTATAATATGTATGAAAACTTAGTTTTTTCACAGTTTGATATACGAAAAGATTAGTATTACGTGTGAAAATATTTTCATACGAAATACAACTCTCCACTTGGTATCACTGAATTCTTGTAGCTACTTATTTTTTTTTCTGCGCTCAAATAAAAAAAATCACCATAATACTTTCCGAGAATCGAACACGGAGATTTTCAACTAGTTCATCCTAATGCTAAACTGATTCAAACTCTCAGCAGAACACAAGATATATGCCATCATGATATCTGATAGTCCGTCCCTGTGTTTTCATGACTTTGGTCCCTCTCTTTATTCTTCATATCGGTGAAATGTATTTGTTGACTGTTACAACTGAGCTAACGAAATCGTGGAAACAATATCCAAGGGTATCGGCAAACTCAATGTTACTTTTTCTTTTGGAACATTCTGATCCACTTCGAGTATGGATGGTTTCAACGATTCAGTACAGATTGAGATCAGAAACCTCTTCGTTTCTCGTATGAATCATCACAACACTGATCTCACTTGTTCAACACCACATCAGGAATTCGATTTCATACGCACAATGAGTAATGAAGTGATCATTATCATTCAGGCTGATTTTCTCACACACTACAATCGATGTGTTGTCATTTTGCAGCCATTGTGGAGTTTCAGTTTCCAATCAATCCATAAGACATCTGTCCGCTGTTATTGGATCCAACACTGATTCATCACCTCCAGTGAAAATTGATGAATAATTAGAAGGAATACTAGATCAACACTTGTTATGAGACAGAATATACTGAGTTATACTATCCTGTTCTCAATATCAATTTTCTTCCTCTTCCATTCCAATAGAAAACGCTCTAGGAGCTGTCAGTTCAAGATGTGGAATGATTCTGAATCAAATGTCAAATGTCAAATCAATAATGTTCATGATGTCTAATCGATTTTTATTTCCTTCTGATTGTTCCAATCGATCGACAAAGTCTGCTTAGAACTCCCTTCCTATTCAAGAAAACTCAATTGCAATATTACATCACATTTCATTTTATCATCATCAACATTTCATCAATGGAGATAATATCAGATTGTAAGTTGATTTCACGGAGCTGAAACACGAGTTATAAGTACGATTAGATGGCGTACTTGACCTCGTGTAGGAATGCCTCACGTAAAATCGAAGATATCATCAAAAATTGAAACGAACATTCGGAACAGATTCGACCACCATAACTTCTGAGCGGTGTCATTGAAATTCAGGGCCAGCGTGTCACGTTTTCCGCGTTCTGTTGCTTTGCCGCTTTTCTTCTGGGTTGCAGAGAGGAGGCCACCATTGAATTCAGTGCCACAGCCCGATTACATGGCGTAAATGTCTACGTCAGATAAATCAGTTACCGCTCATAATGAATAGCAGAAAATGTACTAAGATTCAGGTACATCACATATCTAGTGTGGAAAGGGACATATTTTGCACGAGTAGCAAGGGCCGTATTGCGGCGAGTGCGAAAATGTAACGAGTGCATGAAACATACTTTCCAATGGGTTATGTTCACTATGTCTCTTACGACCAATACATATTTGCATCATTATCATTCCCAGTTTCACCCAATAGTCATTATCATTCATTGAAATTTCACGAAATACGCCTACTCGAATTGAAAAGTTTCGCTCATCATCGAGAGCTACCCCGCAACCCAAAATACAGCAGTCAGAAACAAGAGAACTCGAGATTCAATGATTAAATACGAATATTAGAGAGACATATCCTTCGTTTCCATGAGAATTAATGTGTGCGTCTATGAACTGTCATAAGTTCGGTCACCTTCGGATATTTCAGCTATGATCTTTGGTGACCAACTTCAATCAACTGAGTCAACGTCAAATATGTTGTATGTCATTGTCATGAATGATAGTGTTTCTAGGGTATTATTTCCTCAATTTGGAATGAATGTAGAGTAACGGATCCATAATATCTACAGAGATCAAAATCATAGGGTGGAGGAGATGATGTTCACATCACCACACGCATCTCGAAGAAGAAAAGAAGGTAGTGGAATCGAATGGTCTGGAAGCAATATCGATTTGAAATGTGAGTACCATATGTGATGATACCAGAAGTGAAATTTTCTCACTCGAAATATCATTCATTGATCACTGGAAGCGTGCGTTGTTCAAATATTTCCACACTAGTACGTGTTACTTTCGACATTCCTGTCGCCATAGTGAAACGGCCTGCTTACTGATAAACAAAACAATTACGAAAGCGCTCTATTCATAGGTGATCGTAGGAAGAAGAGTGAGACGATGCCAAATCTTGATTCTTGTCTTTATGGTTGGATGTCGATGGAAATTCGATTATCGATCAGGTCTCTCGTCACTTGAAGAATTGTTAATCTTCAAATGCTGCTATGGTTCTTGATTTATTCAACTCATTGTTAACTTGTTCATCGTCATCAATTATCTTCAACGCAGGTTTCCTCTCGTATAAGATCAAACTCAATGACTGAGAAAATCCTGCTGAAAATTCTATTTTGAGAAAGAACGTTTGCATGACTGATGATGAATCGCTCAAGAGTCTTTCGAATGTTCAATGTACATCAATGTCTGGAATTCAATAACTATACCCAATATAGAGGGTGTTACAGAACTATGGGATCAAACTTCTAGAGGTCATTCAGTGCAATAGTAGAGAACATTTGAGTAGTGGGTCACATGTCCGGAAAAGTGTTACTACGTCACTACGGCCCTAAGACGCGTTAAAAGACGATGAATTGCCTAAATACGATTCAATGCATTTATTTTTTGCCTTTTGTACATCGTATCATCACAACAATTTTTCAAAATGTCTTCCTCCAACCTGTTAACACCGATTTCAACGTCGCACATGATTACGGCGGGCTTGACTAAAAATTTGATCCTCGTTCTGAATGATTTCAAGTGCTGCTGTACTTCGTCCAATTAGGTATTGCTCTTTTTCAACTGTAGTTCCGTAGACCGAAGACTTCACATTTCCCCACAGGAAAAAATCTAGCAACGTTAAATCGGGTGACCTAGGAGGCCTAGGAGGCTCCACCTCTGGCGATCCAACGGTACTCAAACCGCTGAGCCGAATCCTCACGTTCTTGTCCAGCAAAGTGAGCCGGCGCTCCATCATACTGAAACAACATTTGCTGTCGAACATTTATTGGAACATCTTCAAGAAGTTCTGGAAGAACTTCCTCCAAGAAACGCCAGTAAATAGGTCCTGTTAACCGTTCCGGTAGAAGGTGTGGCCCAATCGAAAATCATCGACAATGCCTGCCCATACGTTGACAGACCAACAACGTTGCTGATGTCTTCTAGGAAAAATTGCATGGGGATTTTCTTCGCCCCGAACATGGCTATTCCTACTATTAACAATACGGTCTCTTGAGGAAGAGGCTTCATTGGTCCATGAAACATAACTTGAAAAATTTGGTTGTGCAGCGATTTGATGAAGAAGCCACAGACAGAATTGAACTCTAGGATGATAATCGGCTGCATTCAATCCTTGAACTTTCTGGAAGTGGTAAGGATAAAGTTATTGCTCGTGTAGCACCCGCCAGACGGAAGCGTTACTCGTATTCATATCCTTAGCAACGGGCTGCTTGGTGGTTCGTCAGCAGCTTGCTGAAGGTCATCTTTTTCAAATTCGACCGTTCTTACGGTTCGATCAACACCAGTATCATTCATGTTGGTTTCAAACATGCCTGTTTCGGAGAGCCGCCGACAAATAGCAATAAACTTTCTGTATCCCGGATGCTGTCTTTCGGGATGACGTTCTTCATACAATCACGCTGCTGCTCCTCCATTGCAGCTTGTTGCTCCATATGCAAGATTCATATCCGCCAATTTTTGATTGGTGAATTTTTCCATAAGCAACAATAAATTTTTGTTAAATTCTTGAGAACTTCACAAATACGATAGCACGACTGAGGCGATATGAAATATAGCTACTAAAAACAATCTCTCTTATCGTTTTCAAAGATAACAACACACCAGCGCCGGTAAATTGTTCGAAATAATCAGCTATAAAATTTCTAAACATTGACCTCGACATTTTGAACAATTTTTGTCATGATATCATGTACAAATGGCAAAAATTGAATGCATTAAATTCTATTCAGGCAATCCATCGTCTGAATTTTAACGCGTCTTAGGGACGTAGTGACACTTTTCCGGACATGCTGTGACCCACTACTCAAATGTTTTCTACTGTTGCACTGAATAACCCCTAGAAGGTTAATCCCATAGTTCTGTAACACCCTGTATTTCTGAAATGGTTTTCGTGCGAGTCGAACATTTCCGTTCTCCTTCGGACAAACATTATATTGAGTTGATAAGCTACATCTTTCACCACGTATTCCTTGATAATCTGGAAACAAGTTATGGTTATGTGCGATTCGCTGTCATTTGCCGCTTTGTGTCGCTTCATTCGGGAGCGGGTCTATTTGCATACGCGTGGATAGAGAGATATTATAGAAAGCTTCGTTGCATTAACGAAGACAAATGAATAAAGCAACGCGGTTTAGGATTGAGGACTTGAATAGAGGAATACCAGGTGTTGATAATAGTATATAAGTATAATAGAATAGCTACTGAGTAACTATAACAATTCTGATGGCTAGAATTGGATATAGATATAGATGTTCTTTATTCGTTCATGTGTGAAATACATGATACCCAAATGGTTGTGGAACATGTCGATGATATAAATTGATTGTAGATGAAATATATAAGATGAAAGAAGATGAATAATAGAAAAAAAAATCCAAAAGGGGTACTAGCTCATGAACTAAGATTAGGATTATGATTAAAACCTATGGTACATAACACATCAAAGATCTATCACATACATTGAAAATTTGAGATTGAATGTGGCTATCTCCAAAATATTTCTCTAGTTTATAGTGAGCCTTTTGTAATAATAACTTCTTAAGATGATGCTTAATTTTATTTATTGGCATCCGTTCGAGATCATCGGACAAATGATTGAAGATCTTTATAAATGAGATTCCTACATTTCTTCCGATGTATACAGGGTGGCCCAATGGAAACGAAACAAGGTATGCATTCCACTGAGAGATCAAGGAACTGACATTGGAATGAATGATTCTGTATGTAATGTTAGAAAGGAAAGGATTTAAAAGGAAGGGTCATTCTCAGATGAACATCGTTCTAACTACAAAATGAGAAATAGTTATGGAAGGGAATAGAGCGTTACTTTCCATCACTAGCTGATTATTTTCATTAACGTGTTTTCTCGAGAACTACTGCATTAGATTCCAAAAACAAGGAAGCGTTGGTGAGAGATTTCGATTAGCTTCTAAATGATGTATCACTTGACCCCTTATCCCATTTGAGCAATAATACGAGTGATATGAATTTGGAGAGGATTTCGAGAACTCAGAAAAGGTTAAGCTATTGTACATGAGTGGGTAGGAAGAACTTGCAAGCCTCTCTTGGTCAGGCAAAATGAGCTTTTGCTCGAATTTAATCAAAATAGTGTCCTTGAGCTTTTTCTAGTTATATTTGAGATCATGCTCTCATCACTCTCAACAATCATCAAATATGAAGTACGCTTTCACCTGCGACAGCCAATTAAAACCAGTGTCATTTCGCTCCAAGTGGAGTAGACGTGCATACCAAATTTCGGATAGTCTGATGTTGCTCGTTGTTCTCAATCTATCAATCCAAGATGGATGAAGTTTAAATATTAGGTAGCGTAACGTGATACAGTTAGTTTCTATGCGCACCATACAGTCTGGAGTAATTTTAAGCAGATAGAGTAAACGTTCGAAAAAAACGATCTTGAATATGCTACTACTTATGGTACTACTTGAATCGATACTATGTACAGGCCACATCTCATCAAGAAAAAAGCGTGACAGATAGATCTGTTTCGGTCCACCAGAGGACCCATCAGTCGCTATTGGTTCATTGAAAAACTGAAAACACTTCATGACTTTCTATGAATACGGAAAGAGATCTAATTTCAGGACAAATGAGGAATTATAGGACCGATTTCAGAACCCACGAGGAGTTGAAAGGAAAGGTCGTAAGACTGGTATAACCTAACTTTTTTTCATTATCTGTGGAAAACCCCGTAATTCGACAGAGTTTGAAAGTTATCCGTCCAAGGAGATTATCCTTATGATGCCGAACTCATGAAAAATGTGTTTTCTCTTGATAGGTTGATAGTAACCGAAATTGAATTGTACATGAATGTTGAACATTCATAGAAGATTGTGCAATACCCCTCGTATAGCAGATATATCGATTCAGATCTGCGGAAATATGGGTGGATCTTCTTTCTAGAAATCAGGAGAGTTTCAAATTAGGACAGTTTATGAATGCAATGGAAACAAAAGAATCAAATCTTTCTCTTCCGTGAAACAATTCGGAATTACTTATATTCACAGCTCTGGTTATATTATAATATGAATTTCACGAGGATAGGTAACATTCTATATAACAAATGACAATAGGATTACCACTAGCTGCATTGAGCAATTGGAAATGAACCAATGTTGCTCACTTTGTGATTGTAGTCATTATGAACAATCAATCCACCGATGAACATGATTTCGAATCATACCTGAGTTGGTCATCTCGTACTGATATATGTATATTCCCATATTCATTATTCAATCATCGGTCGACTGATTAGGCTAATTAAGCTAGTGGAAGCACACATGGTGAACAAGAACCGCGAGCCACCAAAAGTGATCTGTGCAAGCCCCAGGGGCATAATCGAATTCCGGAATTCAGCAGCCCAATCGGAATTCGCACGAGGTTGGGTGAGAACGATCATCTGTGATATACAAAGTGACAGTTGAAAATTGCCAGTTGCTGATTATTTTTCACGAAAGATTGTCGAAGTATTTGGTGATATTCTCATCTCCAATCCGAATCAGTGTGATGGTTCGAGCATGGGGAAAAAAACCATAAAATATGTAGTCTGGTAAAACAATCTTTCAAATTGGGTGATGATACAACGATGATGAGAGAACAGATGAGAGCAATCACTTGAGCATAATGAAGGTGAACCTGATTATACCGGAAGATGGAAATTAGAGTAGTTTGAGGATAATATATAGTGTCGTTGTTGAAGTATTGAAGCATAAAGGAGCCAATATTATTTTGCGCTCAAATTCCAAGTTGCAACTCGAAATATTACTCAATTCCAAGCTGCAAATCGGAATATCAAATTCGAAATTCTAAATTGCGACTCGGAATATTACGGAATTCTGAGTTGAAACTCGAAATATTACTGAATTCCGAGTTGCAACCCAGAACATTATTGAATTCCGAGTTTTAACTAGGGATTTTATATTCGAAATTCTGAGTTGCTTTTCGGAATATTACTGATTTCCGAGTTGTAACTCGAAATATTATTTTTGGAATTCTGAGTTGCAACTCGGAATATTACTGAAATTCGAGTTGTATCTCGGCATATTGATGAATTCCGAGTTGCAACTCAGAACATTACAGAATTCCGAGTTGTCATTCGGAATATTATATTCAGAATTCCGAGTTGCAACTCGGAATATTACTGGATTCCGAGTTGCAACTCGGAACTTTACTAAATTCGGGTTCCAACTCGGAATTTCATATTCGAAATTCTGAGTTGCATTTCGGAATATCAATGAATTCCGAGTTGTAACTCGGAATATTATATTTGAAATTCTGAGTTGAACTGTAAATATTACTGAATTTTGAGTCGTATCTCGGAATATTACGGAATTTCGAGTTGCAACTCGGCATATTACTGAATTTCGAGTCGCAACTCGGAATATCAGTGAATTCTGAGTTGCAACTCGAGAATTCACTGAATTTGGAGTTGCAATTCGGGATATCACTGAATCCCGAGTTGCAACTCAGAACATCACTAAATTTCGAGTTTCAACTCGGGATTTAATGTTCGAAATTTCGAGTTGCATTTTGGAATATTACAAAATTCCTAGTTTTAACTCGGAATTTTATGTTTGCAATTCTGAGTTGCAACTCGGGATATAACTAAATTTCGAATGGTATCTCGGAATATCACGCGGAATTCCGAGTTGCAACTTGGAATATCACTGAAATTCCAGTTGAAATTTACTAAATTCCGAGTTGCAACCTTGAAGATTACTGAATTCCAAGTTACAACTCGAAATATTACTGAATTCCGAATGACAACTCGAATTATCACTAAATTCCGAGATGCAACTCGGACTATTATAGGTGGAATTCCAAGTTGTAACTCGGGATATTATATTCAGAATTTCAAGTTGCAACTCGAAATAATAAATTCAGAATTCCGATATAACTGAATTTCGAGTTCCAACTTTGCATATCACTAAATTCCGAGTAACAACTCGTAATATCACTAAATTCGGAATATAACCGAATTCCCAGTTACAACTCGTGATTTCAGTAATTTTCCTTAGTCCATTGCTCGACTGACTCGATTTTGACCCTTCTAGTGTGACGTCACGAAAGCGATGCTCTGCCCCGGTAAAATAGAGTAGGCCCTGCTCTAACACGACGAAAAAATTCGTGGCGATGTAATGAAAGTTTCACATTGAATTTCAACTCGTTCTTTCGATCCTCACGTAGAGTCGACAACTGAACCACTCTGTAAATAAGCACCAAGTTGGGAAATCCCTCAGCTAGTAATCATTTATAGGCTTATTCACAGCAGGAATGATATATCTCGTGATGACGAACAAATCTCATTAGTCCGTATTATCCGACACAGAACGCTCATTGGGACAATCAGCACACCGCATACCTCAAGATACTCGCATGTATAGGATACGTTTCCGTGGACAAGCCAGCGAGGAAGGACTATAAGGACTCCCATGTAGGAATGCAAATGGATAACAACAATACGCGACGTCGCGTCGTGTTTGCTTTTGCCGGGCTGGAGAAGCCGCATAATCGAATCAGAAACTTGAGGGAGAAACATGGGAAAGCTTATTGTGAGCTTTCGCTGGACGAGCTTTCCACTAGGAGACACCAAGATGGTGTCATAATCAAATTTCTCCGAATGGGTTTATCCCGCGAGCTGAAGGATGTTTCCGCATTGAGAAATGAGAATGAAACCGTGCGGATGTCACTGAATTTACAGACGGTGAAATTCTATCACGAAGTGGCCTTCTCACTACTCATTATATATTTTATATTCATAATCAATCTTTATATTTTTGACGAGCTTCACACAGTTTTTCACCATAAGTGTGAATTGGAACAATGGATCAATTTGAAAATCTAGAAAATACGTGAATCAACATGATCTATTCATCTGAAATATTTCTGATGATTCGACGACGTTGCCGCTCCTACCAGAAATCAGTACCAACTTCGATTCTTCAAATGGAACACCCAGTATGATATATTTTTTTTATGGATCCTTCGCACATTTTCTACAACTTCATCCGTCATTTTCCTATACCTATCCATGACCATTCTGATTTTCCATGTCCAAATATGAACCAAGAAACGTTGTTTATTATGAACTGTGAGGTACTAAGATGATGAAATTTGAAACAGAATAACTAATAAGGTATTTTCTCAGTTTGTTCATGTTTTGTGGACATGCCAAATTAGTTTCCAGATAACTGTCACTTCCAGCATATATAGATACCAGAAGTGAACCTCCCCAAGCACTTCTGTATCTTGATTGTGAAATTATTGCGCATGTTCTACATTCCATTTATATCAGCTTTGTTTCTCCTTCGAGTGTACTTTACATGAAATCAACTCGTATATAAAATGACCATGTCTGACAGAACGCACTAGAATGTGAGAGAACAGTTTTTTTTTTTTCGTAACAGTTGACAACGATGAAATACACAATGTTAGTTTATACAATTATGTATTATTCGATCTCACAATCATGCAAAATCACGAAGCGATTTAACTGCGACTGAAACTTGTCTATCGCTATTTGAAAGTCAGAAACCAACGTCCCAGAACTCGAAACCTACAGGTCATAGTTGGCTTTGAACCGCTTCTATTCGAACCAACATACCTTCGAATCGGATGCAGATGTTCTGACTACTCACCTACGAGCTTTCTCAAGATGGCGAATAACAACTTTCTCAAAAAACAAGATGGGAAATTCATACTTGCGACGTCTCTGAACTCTCGTAGGAAACTTGAAATAGGTACTCTTTTCTGTTTTCTGTTTCTCTACCCACTGAATTCGCCCCACATAGGAAGTTGGATCCATCATTTTCTATTTATCAATGCATTTCTAGTTTTGCTTATCTGAATATTGACATCGATTAACGTTCCCCAAAATGCGTTATGTTGATGAGATATGAATAAAAAACGTTTCCTTTGTAAAGAAAGGCTGAATTTGTAGACATGATTTCTGAGAGATTGTATAGTCATCAGAAGCCATCATTATTGACTCAAGAGTATCTGATAAGTATATGTTATTGAGTCCTATTGACTTGGATTGGTTTGAGCCAATAATATATAGGATGAATATTTCCTCAAAATACTGAAGAATCAACAACTGTTTTCATGGAATACTATGATTATCTTAGCATAGCCCAACAGGCATTATTTCTTAGCTATAGATACTAACATACATATGCGTTAACATTGGTATGATACATCTTACATCGAATTTATGATATTTGAAATCTAGATCTAGAAAATCAGAGCTGCTACATCGAACATTAATTTTTTTTTTCATCATAATGATTTGATTCGAATGATCATAACACATTCATGAAAATTAGCGTACAAAGTCGTTTCAGGGATAGATGGTAGTGCATGTGGCTTGTTTTATGCTTTTCCTCCTCTCCACAGAGACACTCTCAATAGTCATGCATCGTGAGACATGAAGTGGTTATAATAATAATTTAATGGTTATAATGATGATTCAATAACGAAAGTTATTGAAAAAAATCTAATACAGAAAAATTAGGCGAATAGAATATCTGAAAGCAGAAGAAGTAGGGAAATATATATTATATTATACCGGGTGAAACAGAGTCATGGTACATGCCCTCCCCTCTTCTGTTTTCATAGCTACATTTCAACATCGAATATGCCTATAATAGAGGGCACTTTCTGACCCATTTAGGATATTTCTTTCAATTCCGTTTTTTTCTGGAAATGAAATCAACTTTGGAATTCATGATATTTCATCTGTCCGAACAAAAGTGATGTTGTGAGAAATAGGTGCCAAAAGAGTACACCAAAACGCTTCTCACACAATGGTACTTTTGTACTATAATGGTACTCTGGCGTCATTGAAAAGTACCATGGATGTGTTATCCATCCATACCTATGAGGTTTTCAAAAATGTAATGATGAGCATTGTATTCCTTTTAAATATCGAGTGTTAATGTCATATCAAGAAAAACCATGAGTTGAAAAAATTGTAAATAGGTCACGCCCTAGAAGAGCATGTACCATGAGTTTGTGCCACTCGGTATACATGTATACATATTCACATGCACACAAACTCAAACCATCATCATATATCTCCGTTCATTGAGATATCATTGCGTTTGGCAATGATATAACCTGAAAAGCTACTCACATAACAGAACGCAATGTGTTAAAATAGACGGAGGCCTGAGCGACTCACGAAAAATCAGAATAGGCGTGCCACAGGGAACTGTACTAGGCCCTCTTCTCTTCAACGTATTCCTGAACGACCTTTTCGAACAAGAAACGAAAGGAGAAAGCATTAGCTTTGCTGATGACACGGCAGTTTTCTATGAGGACTCGAACTGGTTTTCACTCAAAAATACCATAGAATTGGATTTCTCAAAAATAACAATTTTTTTCGACTATAAATTACTCACGATAAACTTTGAAAGAACATTCTTCATCCCCTTCACATCATACAGTAATAATCTACCTCCATATCACGATATTAAAATCGGAGATACCACTAAGACACAAACAAATATAAACTCTGTACTGAAAATTAAATATCTAGGAATGATCATAGACTGCCACATGAAATGGTTTACAAATTCAAAATTCTAGCAAATCTTATCGACTTGAAATATCTTAAAATACTATACCATGCTTTGGTAGAATCTCATCTGACGTTGCCTGGGGTTCCACAACGGCAACTATCTTCAGTAGAGTGGAAAAAATACGAAAAAGTGTATTGAAAAATATGTATAAAAAACAAGAAGATATTCTTCTGGAGCTTTGTTCTCTGGACTAGAAGTATCGAACATGAGTCAGTTATTCGCCAAAACTATGCTGTTGAAACAATACAAACATAAAGAAGAATAGATTTCAATCAACCATCCCTATACCACTAGATACAGAATCAATGCCGTTACTATGCCCCGAGCAGAAATGCTTTACCTACCTTGGCCCCAAGCAATTCAATAAACTACCACCAGATGAAAAAAAATAAATTCATATAACTTATTCAAAAAACTGGTTACTGACTCTCCCTTACGGTTACATATCTGATATTATATTTGCAAATAGGTCATAAAGTACAAGAATGAACTAATATCAGTAACAAAATGAGTTCCCATTTGAAACAGTAGCTCATTTAATAGTTTTACTCTGATGTAAATATATATTATTATATGTATCCACATGTATATACCTATGTCTCTATGTGTTTTCATGTACATAAAGTAATATTCCAGAATCTTACTATTTATATTATACATTCAATCTGAACCATTTACTTGAATGCACCATATTTACAAAACGTCAACTGGCGCACAATATGTAGATCAGCCCACGCACAAGTCTTACTTTTGTGGGCTTTTCTCCCATTTATTCGCCATGTTCTATATAATTAATGTATTGTACAATCCAAATCTTGTAATTTCATGGTAAATAGATTATTATTATTATTATTATTATTATCACTAGGGTGTCTTGAACAGCTTCCAGCTATCTTTTTAATTCATGAAATCTCTTTTCGCATTGGTATATCAGAGAACCTGTACGTACTCGTGAAGTTATCGCAAATACCCTCCATCATCCCTGAAATCTTCTCAAAACAGCTAAGTACTCCTCAGGAGTTATCGCAAAGCATGACGTTAGTCGAAGACCTAGCGGAGCGTGACTCATTTGCGGCCGCAACAGTTTGGGAGCGGACCGACTCCTGTGTAGCTTGGCTTCTTGTTCGGTGAGCACGGGTAAGCATAAAACGAGACATTCTGCAGGAAATTGCCTCATGGGAATTATGGATAATAGGTAGTCGTTGACTGATTACCCGAAGGCCACTATGAAATTTGAGATAATCGATCACTATACTCACTTATTTGGGAGCGTAAGAAATCAAAGCTCTAATCGCAAGAAGGAACAGAAAAAATGCAACGATACAATTGTGTCATGAAATAATGTGATACAGAGATTGGGAATTCGAATTATTCAAATTACTCAAAACTGGTATGAGTCACATATGAAGGCAAAATTTGTTTGATGCAGAGAAAAAAATGGCCTTTTTCTACAAACAGGTTTAAATCCACTAACATGAAATGCTATGAATAAATATCAGCTTCCGGATACTGATTGCATTTTTAACAGAATAAAATGAATTACTTGAGACAACAGATGATGATTAGATTGATTATACCTATGAAATATAGAATAACAAGCATAACAGAAACATGAGATACAACATTTTTCAGCTTTTCATGGGATTTTCTCTCCTCGTTTCTAAAAAATAGAGTAGAAGTTATTGAAAATTATTGCAATATATCTGTAGTGAGGACAGATTTAGGATCCGCCCCAAAATATCACTGCGCTTGAAATTGAACATTTAGATACCTAAAAGACAAATTCTCTATTGGTCAGTGACACCTTGTTTTTGAAAAAATTTTGGAAATACAAATATATTTAATAAGAATAAACCCTCTACTTATCTTTGTGGACGTTTCGGGAACGAATCTGCTCTCTTTCTCAGTATAGTTTGTGTTCAGAGATCCCGAAGTTTTTTCAATAATAAAAATAACTCAATTCAAAGAAGAGAGAAACATATGTGAATCCTCACTAACAAAATAAGAGGAAATGAATAAAGTTGCTGAACGATATGTGCTGATGCACTTGTTTCGTACAGAATCAATTAAATGAATTTGGTACAAAAATATGATTGAAATATAGATGAGATGTAGTATACATGAAGAATAAATAAAAATGTAGTATGGATGAAATACAGGTTGCAATATAAATAAATGAATAATACAAGAATAATGAGGGTGACAGACAAATTACGTACAGACAAAGTTTAAGACGTAAGTAACACAATTGAAATAACTATTACTATAGAATCAATTGAAAAAATAGAAAAAATATATATACAATGTCTAATCTAAAATAAGATGTGATATATATGTACATACACATGTATACACACATATATACACATGTATACAATTCATTAATGGTCAAAGTCATAATAATGCACAGTAGAAACAGTTGAGATAATGAGAAAAGTTGAAGACAACAATTACTTATGTTTCAGTTTCGAAATGGCTTGAAATCATGGATTCAATTTTTTTCTTGGACGAAGTTTTATATGTCATATTCTTTATATTTTCCGGTATGATATTGTATAGTTTCGGTGCGTAAAATGAGTATGATCTTTGTGAAACAGTTTTCAACATCAATGGAGTAACGTTATGATGTTTCCGACAGGTAGCATAGCCATGACGTGGAAGTCGTATATTATTTTTATTTGTATGGAATTTATTCCTGGAGCAGAGAAAATATAGTTGTCTCAAGTCAAGTATCCGTGATTCTTTGTATATGTCGTCTGTTGGGTATCTTGAATTCTTGGCATAAATTATCTTTAGTAATCTCCTTTGTGTGACTTCTAATGAGTGAAGTTCACTAGAACGTTTTCGGATCTTTTTCAAATTGGTGAGTCAGTCAGCTGTCAGCTGAGGTAGTGGGGTTGTTTTTTTTTTCTCATTCAATTGAAACTGTTAAATGATTTTTCGAAGTGTAACATTGTAGGACATGGATAATGTATTTCCGTCGCAATGCCGCACCTCGAATGTGAGAATATGATTCTTCAAGATATAGATGAAAATATGCATGGATGTGATGCAGAATCTAGCTCTCCCTACACATCCGCCTCGACTTCACATTACCCAAGTCGGAATGTATCATGAAAGTGACTACAGTATATGGCTTTCGGAGAATTATCTGACATGTGCGAAATACGGCGTCTATGCTCGCGCATATATCACAACGAGTCGGAGCAGTTTAGATTAAGTTTTGAGATTTAAAGGGCGAACCCTTCAAATTCCCTTGATTGATTCTAGCGTCGCCACGCGTTATACATGTTTAGAGACTTTTTCCTGCTCCAACCTTTTCCGATGCGATCTCGGGTCGGAAAAGAGTTGGCAGTCACGAAATCGCATTGATTCGAGATTATTGAATATATATCCTTCCGAGCAGGATCGGTTTCGAATAAACTGGTCTCAGACAAGCTAATCGTACGGGAGATGATTTCTGTTCGAGGAATATCAATGGATCGATTCAATTCAATGACGATCATAAAATAACAGCTATCTTCATAGAAAAGTAAAATTCCACACAACTTCTCAATCCTCTCCTCTTCCTACTCAATCCTCTTCTCTTCATTCTCAAGACCTCTCAATCATTGTTCCTATTTTCTCTGTCTGATCTATCTGTAAAGCTAACATGACTATAGAAAAAAATAATCTTGTACCTTGATAGGCCCAGGCGTCATCAATTCTGACGACGGTAGTACACGAACATTGTCTGCACTCCAATGTTACGAGGAGACAAAGCGCTGATATTGGGGCAACATCACAGTACAATGTATATCATTATTCGATGACACTATACGTGTTATTTGGGCATGTTGGTAATGTAAGTATCCATTGTTTGTATGAAATCTCCATTAGATAAATTGAAGGAACATCAGACGAACATCGCAGGGCGGGAAATTCTTTAGTCTGAAATAATTAGTCCAAATACATGAATAAGTATTCTGAATGTGTATTGAATGACAATATCATCTTGAATGGATTTTCCCAATCTCGATCAAATATTTCGCAGAATATTGTTATTATACGTCAATCAAACGATTTCTCAGAATATACATAGTTCGAGATTGATCATTGGTAGATACAATACACGCATTGAGACGAATAACGTGAAGAAGGCGAGCGAATAAGATGAGGATGCATATTATATCAATAGATTTTGGACCAGCTTCCCATTGAATGAGGATGAAACAGATGATGCCGGGCTTGAAAAAATTGAGATACTGAAAGGAATGAGGAATTTGATGGTCCCACATTGCATGATCCTATTGCAGATAGGAACACAAGACCAGGGTCGCCAGGAAAATCGTCTTAGTGAAAAGAGTGAAGCCAGAGGAGACTGTTCTTTGCCATTCATTTGCCCTCATTCAGTCTAGCATTATGTGCAGCAGTAGGGATAATATACAATTTCTGTGTTTCAAGTGGGATTTGAGTTTTTTTCAGTTTTCTTTTGGGGTCAAAACAACTAACATTGATAAAAAAATGTGACGAGGAAATATCGGAATTGTGTTGAAAACAGGAGCAGTTTGGTTCACGAATCGTCCACTGAGATAAGTAGAGGTTTTGTTTTTATTGAGGATATATTTGTATTTCCAAACACTTCAAAAAACAAGGTGTCTCTGGCAAATATAGAATTCCTTTTTTAGGTATCTGAAGGTTGAATTTTGAGCTGAGTGATATTTTTGGACAGATCACAAAAGTCTGTCCTCACTAAAAGTATATTCAAAGAATTATAATAACTTCTATAGTATTTTTTTTAAAACGAGGAGAAGAAATCCCACTCGAAAAACTGGGAAATCATTCCATATAATTGCATTCATGCTCAGAGATGAAATGATCCATGAAATCCATTCGTGATTTTTTTCGCACTTTCTGTAGTCATTGGACCATATCTATTTCCTTTTCCGTCCTGCGAATTTCCTAAAAAATTATTTGTCAAACTCATTCTTTGACCTCGAAGGTACCAAAATACAAAACCTCAAAAATGGACGAAATTTCCCAAAATGGTAATAAATGCTGAAAAGACTGGCTTTTCCTGAGATATATGTATTTTTTTTCACAACACGAGAGGAAAACCCATAATGTTCGAGGAACATCGTGTCAGCCAGCGGTGGAATTTTGGCAGAGAAGACAAGGCGGATAGCTCTCTTATGAATTGAATCTAAGAGCTTCTTGAGGGCTGAGCTCCAAACATGCGAACAGTACTCCAGGACAGGTCGAAGTTGTGCTTTGAAGATCATAAGCAGTTGCTGGGATGGCAGGTATCTCTTCGCATGGAATAGAAAACAAAGTTTTTGTGAAGCAGTTTTCGCAATGGACCCTCAACGATAGAAACGTAGAATACTTTATGTACCTGTGAATATACTTGTGGAGAAGAATGAATACATATAGTTCTCGAATATATCAGTAATGATGCAGTATTTATTGTACTTTCCACAATACTTCCAGTGAAGGATTGTGTATCATGCGTCAGGATTTAGGCAGTTTTTTCAATCATTGTGTTTGCTGCAGTAGTTGGTGTTGGGTCTATCGCACATCTGTATCAATATACAGAGTGTGTTGATATTGTTAATGAACTGTGGAAGTGTAACTATTTTTGAATGACGACGGAAATTTGAAGAAAGAGATCAAACTGAAATATCGCATCATGTTATATCCAGAAGCTCCATGCAAGATCAGTACTCAAGACATTCTGTTCTGTATCTCGTTACTCATATGGTGTATAGATGAATTTGAGGAACGTTATGGTACAAAATCTGCAAGACATATTGCGATTTTTCGGATCCCCCCGTTTTTGTTGCACAAATTGAGTCTAGAAATGATGGATAACAAAAAAACAACAAACAAATTCCAATAAAGTTCAATTGAAATTTGAGTTATCTTGACGTTGAGTTAAATTGTTTGCAACAGTGAAACCCCTCACGACTGAGCTAAGACTCTCAAGAGTATGAATTTGCTCAAACATCAGGAAATGAGGATTGTCAAAACAGAATAGCATGTTAATTGAGTTGTCTATAACGAATGGATATCTGAATGGATATCCTTACTGAAATTCCATCAAAATACCTACACATAATGGGTGAAGACTCTAGTTGACCGTGTATATCATTCAAAGTGTCACCTTAAAAGCTCATTCCCCAAACGAGAATACAATAAGAGCTGGCATTTAAATGAATAGAGCTCCATTCTGAAACGTCATAATCCAAACGAATATAAAGATGGATAACATTTGACGCAGACGATTAATCAAAATGCGCATATCGAGCAGACTTTAAATGGCACATGGAATGAGAAACCTTTTAGGGGCAGAGATCAATCAAACTACTTATTTATGGCAAATAATCCAGCCATTTGTCGAACTGGATGGGAACTTTTTCCCATCCCTTCGGAAAAACTAGAACGGAAATTATAATATTGTTGGATGACATCGCATCACAGATTGCCTTTCAGACTTTGAGTTGGTTTTGCTGCTGGGTTTTTCACCGCCACTGGGAATAATCATCAACCGAATTATCATTTCTCATCTTTATACTTTCAGGAGAACAAAACGAATTCAAGACAAGACAATACGAATGTCATTTCGGTAGGTATGGAAAAAAAATTCAATTATAATAATACAAATAATACGCTTAGTTTTTCCTGCCTCGTCACGAACGAATTAGGAGCTCAAATAATCTTCCAGAAAAAACATTTGTATTCCATTCGGTCGACTTGTGGTTCTTTTCCAAATGGAAAATATATTTGACATTGGCTAATTCAAACCAGGCAATTGAATCAAAGGATTGCCCTATTCAAATACTGCAACTCTTGAAGAGACTCCCGAGTACTTGATCCTATGCATAATTAACTGTTTATTAGCGATAAGTTGGTCGAAGACAGGGAAAACTTTCAGGTCTTCAATTAGTCATCTCATACCTGCTCAAAGGCCGACAGGATATTGAGAGAAGGATCCGTACTTGTCGCGGAAGCCATCTTGGCACTAAACTTCAGGTCAATTAAAAGGAGGAACTTTTAGCCGATTGCCTCCGGAAGCTATTTTCAATTCTCTTTAATGTCTGCGAATTGCAACAGAATGGAAATCGAGGGTTGCGGACAGTTAGTTGAGTTCTCATAAGTATATGTAGATGAGCGTAGAAGTTTCCCTGATTAGGCGATTAGGTTGGAACCGATTGCGGATTTTCATTTCGCATTCGCTTTCTGGAAAAAAATATAGGTCTGTGCTTTGTCATTAATGTAGTGGAAGTGGCTGAATTCCAGCACTCAAATTGATATGCTTGCTATTGAAGATGGATGATATATTGCTATAATATTTGTGAATACAAAATTATTGCAGTACAGCTATGCTGGAGGCTTTGCTGTTGACATATATGGAGAAAACCCAAAGTACAGTGATTCTGCATTATTGGGATGATATGCTTCAGTATTTTTGGCCGAAGTATATGATTCAGAGCCTGAGAGAGATTATGGCGTTGCAAATGCCTCAGCAATAGAGGTTAGGTTAGGTTGGGTTAGGTTGGGTTAGGTTTGGTTAGGTTTGGTTAGGTTTGGTTAGGTTTGGTTAGGTTTGGTTAGGTTTGGTTAGGTTTGGTTAGGTTTGGTTAGGTTGTGTTAGGTTATGTTAGGTTAGTTTAGCTGAGGATATTTAAGGTTAGGTAAGGTTAGGTTAGGTTAGGTAAGGTTAGGTTGACTTAGGTTATGTGAAGTTTGGTTAGGTTAGGTTGATGGATTGAATTGAAGATGGAACTTACAAATGGAAAATAAAGCAGAAAGGGGTAATCATCTCTCTACTTGATATACTCTCAGGAAATAATTTAATTTTTCGGCAAATATCTCATATCATGAATAATTTGGCATGTGGCATGACTGCTTTTGAGTATTGATGAGCCTTACTGATGTGAATATTTCACTATTCAAGGGAAATTGAAAACATTCACAATGATTAACTCAGAATAGTCTAGAAAGTTGAATTCTTGCTCCTACTTGAATTTCGAGTGAAATTCAGATGTCGGTCTCATTCTGACTCACAATAGGAGTATTACGAAAAAAATTGATGTAAACTTTGACTGCTCAATCATTTGAAAGGTGTATCTGATTATTCCTAGAAGACACATAACGCGGTGTTGTGCTGTCGTTGTGACAAAATATCCAACCATACCTATAACTGATATCTCATTGGGATTTATGTTGTCTCTATATCTTCATTGGCTACATATACACCATAGGAGAGATTCATTGGTTCATCATTTTCTCTATATCTTTCGGGACTGTTTTCACCCATTTTTCACTGTAATATTGGTCATCTACCGCAAACAATCAGTTTCCCAGAAGAATCCAATTTCTGTCAACAGAAGACCGACCGAAATTGTATTGTCGGATATTATAACACAGCTAATCCGCTAGAGTAAACTCCTGAGTTCCACTCATTACGATAGAAGGGATATAAGCCCGTGGAGATAAAAAGGAAATAAATCTGAACAAAGGTTACACAAACAATAACATGATTAAAATTATCGTCCACTTTATCAGCCCAACGAACCTGAGTAGGACTAGATTCTCATTGTATTTCTTTAATGTGGATTCTAGTGCCATTGTACATGCAACTGGATTCGAAGACGTATAATTCGAAGAATAATATTAAAAATCTCTGATTTTCTCTAGAAGTATTCTGCTTGTGATATGAATCACGAGTTGTCACTTGCAATCATTACAGACAGAAGATAGGTACAATGAAAACATCAACCAGAAGTGAAGAGGTACATTTTTTGTCGTTGAATGTCAGATAATGTGAAAGTACCTTTCGAACAATCAAGCAATATTTCACTCGTTCTAGTCCGGGAAGTACGTACTTCCCAGACGACTGACAGCAATTCGACATGTAATCAGTTGAAATTTTGCTTTTCAGAAGCGGAAGCGAGTTTGAATGTGTCTGACGAAATTTCCAATGTTGATACTACAGCACAATCATTGCCTGGCAAATCAAAGTCTAGGTACGAAAACGTTCACAATTTGTCATGAAATGCATTCAAACAAATTGGATTCTTTCAATATTAGCGATTGCTTGATAGTCCATATCAATATCAATATGAATAAGAGTCAGTGTTTCACTAATGTTCTGTTAGAATTTAAATATCAATATCAAGTACAAATGAGAATTGAAATGTTTTATATAATTTTGTCCCGCAAATAAAAAATATGAGGGAATGTGTTTCAATGATTTGTCATTCCTCACCGTTGCTGAGAAAGTCCTGAGTCTACACACCAAAGAAAAAGTATTTTTCGAACCTGTTACGTGGATTAGTTTTATCAGGAATTTCTGCTGGTATGAGATCCATCACTGTGTACTGTGTAATTCCATCAACGATTGTATGTTCAAACTTGCAAGTACACCCTTGTATTTTAAGTGCAGTTATAGTTCGTCTTGGTTGAGTGGAAGCAATGTCTTGTTCCTCTTCGGAACCTCAAGTGGTAACTCTGCCTCTTGGTTTCAATTACAGTATCAACTCTCATTTTCTGTTACCAACCTCTATATATCTGTCAATCAAAACGTTACTTTCATCATCATTAAATGAGCAGTGAATACCAGTACCAATGTAACTGGTGAGTTTTTGAACTTCGATATGTTGACACTCCCATGTAGAAGGATTTCAGTAATATTGTCAATTTCTTTGAATCATACGACCTGTTGAAAAAATATCTTCCCGGACACACTGTAGGGAGAGAATATTGAAAAGTTATTCAACAATGTCAATCAGAATGAATCATTAGACAAAATAATACGACTATGATGGATCAACTCATTACAGCTACTTTTCGAAACGCCAAATCCATATTCACTGACGATATCTGACCAAATTGGTCAATTTGGTATTCAGCAGACGAGTTCCAGTGGCTACGAATGTGATTTTGATTGAATATGAGTTCACGCCCTTCCACAGTGATTGAGAGAATTAGTAGGTAGTTAAATATTGAACACATATTAGGCGTCTGATTGGAGAAATTCGCACAAACTTCGTTGATGAATCGAATGTAATGAGTCAATCGAGTTCATGCTGAGCTATAGCTATACTTGCACTCGACGGAAATTTGACGACATACGTCATTGGTCGGAAGATAATCAGTTTCAGATCGTTCAATGAAAAATGCAGTATTACTTTTGTAGTACCATCATGGAAGCTATTCTTATCATTGACTCAATGCATTCCCAGTGATTTCTTATTGTGTATCAGTCGATTTTCGAAGTGGAGTTCGTATATTGAGTAGAAGGAGAAATATTTTTCAAAAGTTATATTCATGATTGGGAATATATTTCTTCGAAAATATATCTGAAGAATTATATTTCGAGAAGGTGTATTAACATGTGTGAAGGTGTATTGAAATATGTTTCTCTCAAGACTACCCTCATCGATTCCATTGAACATAAAATTCAGGACATGAAGTTTGAAAATGTCATATAGTTTATGGGTATGGATTATAAGATTGCTAAGAAAATTTCTGGAAAATATATACCTCAACCTCGTACGGTTTTCAGTGGATCTCTTAATTGAATGATATATCGTTCCATCAATCGTGAAAGTAAATATCTCTGAATCAATTCCTATTGATCCATGAACTGTCAGTGGATTTTTGTGCCATATCTTTGCACATGATGTTCACTTCTGTTCGAAAAAACTGTTAGAACATCCTGTATCTCTGTAATGGAAGATCGAAGATTCATCAAGTATGGGCATTGACTATTTGATGAATATAGTCAATGGAATGGGATATATGAAATCACCTCAGTGACCCCTATACAGTCTACAGTAGATAGTAGTACAATGAAACACCATGTATATAGTCCACTGTGTGAAAGGAGTCTTAGCCACAGTCATCTATTGTTGAATGCCATCAGATAAGCAAAGATAAGCAATCTTTACGTGCGTTTTTTCCGGGAATAGATAATATACAAGCTATCCAGGAAAATATGGGAAATCTCTCGGATTCAGATAGAAAATGAAAAAAGAAGTTCCTATTTCATTTTTCCTATTTGCCCTCTCAACGGAGACATTTATAGTATTTATATATAGTATATAGTATTTTGATAGCTAGAATAAAAAAAAGGTAGTCTATTTTATTTTCGATGAAGTGAAGAATTTCCGAGGAAACAATAATTAAATCATGGCCCTTTCCATTAAAAATGAATCATTGCCTTCTTTATTATTATTTTCTTCAAAAACGGTTCGGTTTATCGATAATGAACAATAGTATCTTTTTTAGTTCAAGGATCAGGCTATCCAAATTTATTTCTTCTCAAGTCTTTATCGTACCTGGTTATGAAAAATAGAGCATCAAAAATAAGTCTGAGCCCATCCCTGATCAACTAAGAATGCTGAATATGTTTTGAGGACCTCAGGAACGTCCTTTGGAGGCTCATGTCTATGTGAGGAAGGCCTGTAGGAACCTGTAGGAAAAAAAATGATGGTAACCTGCAATCTTATTCTTTCAAGTTCTATCTGAACTCGGGAGATTTGAATTCTCACGAACGAACTGTATAGTTATAAGATGAATCATCTGATGATGTGATATGAACACTGTGTATATTGTAACAACATAAATACACAATTTATAAGTTTCAGTCACAACGGTTGACCGATCCGATGAAATCTGCGCCAGTATTTCTCGATACTTCCATTTCCTGGGTACGGTTCATTCAATTTTTAATATCACTTCCGAACTTTCAGATTACATATAGAAGTTGGATAGTTGCTTTCCTGAAATTCACTTCTCTGTAGTCTGGGGTGTTTATAACTGCTCCTTTCATGAACTTCCATCCCCCATTCTACAGATGCCCACCGAAATAAAAATTGGACTATCAGTTCCAGTCCTTTTATTTCGCCATCATCAGAATAAATATCAATTTGAGAAAACGAATTATACATGGAGAACTTCTGAGAAGAATGGAAATTTGGACTTGCAATGTAGCAATCTATTTAAATACAGCTCTTATACTCTGCGAATATGGTTTGTCTTTCTGGAAATGGAATTTTCCATGCAATGATACCTGTCGGTAATGTCAAATTGAAATATCTTTCCATTCGAATGATTTATTTTGACGTTATTTTTCTTCAAACACTATTATGTTTATTGTCAGAGACTAGATTCTAGATCAGAATTCGTATAAATCGATCTTATCGATACTATACCGGGTTTCCCAACGAAAACTTTCCACCTGGATTCACTGGGAAATGACAAATTATTTTCGGAAACGCTGAAACATGTCGATTTTGATTTCTAGAGGGACGGGGGCGGCTACCCCCTTGCGAATCATCATAGGGAACGTGGGTCGAGTGATACATCATCTGAAAGCTCTCTTTATTCTCTATCCAAACGTGTATAATTTTTTCAAAAATCGGATGAATGGTAATTGAAATTATTTTTGTTGACAGGTTCAATGTAATTAGTCAATATCTTACCTGTTCTTTTTCAAATTCAATTTATTAACTATTTTAAGACTCAATGAATGGACAGATAGACAATGGCAACATCCTATTCGGTCAGGGAACCCAGTCACCCCACGAAAAACGAAAACAAATTAGTCAAAACCAACTAAGTAGCCAGGCTGGGACTATTAATTGCGAAGATCTTTCAACCAAGTATCAGGTTGATGTCGCTATTCGCGAATACAACAATACAAGCGGAAGATGCTCACCCCAATTGTGAGCGAAACGTCCAAAGGATAGGATAGGGCGACTAGGACCAATTGAGTGGCAAGCTAGATCACCGGACCTCAACCAATTGGATTATTTTTTATGGGGGCATCTCGAAAGCAAAGTTTTTGCCACTCCGCCAGAGTCACTAGAGGATCTACGTGGTCGAATTGTAAACGAGTGCGGCAGCATAACTCCAGAAGTATTGGAAAACGTTCATAATAGTTTCGAAAGTTGACTTCATCATTGTATGGAGGTAGGAGGGGCTCATTTCGAGCAATTATTAAATTGAATTTCGATAAGAACAGGTACGATATTGATTATTTAAATTAAACCTATTACCACACTATTCTCAAGTACCAGTCATTTGATTTTGAAAAAATAATAAACGTTTGGATAGAGAATGAAGAGAGCTTTCAGATGATGTATCAGTCGACCCAAGTTCCCTATGATTATTCGCAATAGGGTAGCCGCCCCTGTCAGGGGGATGAAGTTGCGTGACTAAATTCATCACTGACATGTGTCCCCCTAGAAATCAAAATCGACGTGTTTCAGCGTTTCCGAAAATAATTTGTCATTTTCCAGTAAATCCGTGTGGAAAGTTTTCGTTGGGACACCCTGTATATTCCGATGAATTTCTTTAGAATGTTCTATTGAAAAGTTCAATGCCATGGTTGATTTGAAGTTGCATATTTCCAATTTCTTGTTCATTCAGTTATCGTTTTTTTTTGTCATGTTTTGACAACACGAAAGGAAATCTTATAACGTCCGAGGAACACCAAGTCAGTTGGTGGTGGAATTTTGACAGTTTGGAGATCGTAAGCATCCGCAATGGTAATGAGAAGTTAGACATGTTTTATTTGTTATTCAATGTCATTCAAAGCATGTGTCGAAACATTGGGGCTGTGATCCTTCAGCTGATTAGGTCCCTAACCTATGTCTGCATACCCACGATTTTCGAGACACAGGGTGTCGAAATATATTTTTCGTGCAATCGATCGCGAAGAGGGCATTTCGCTTTCTCAACTGAGCACGCAAAATTGAATTTCGCGACCGTCAGTTCCGAATTCAACAATTCTAAAATACGACAGTAACATAGTTATTTGTATGTACTCAGACATTTCCATAGCAACGCTGTGACTTTGTTGATTAAATCGAAATGATGTTGATTTCAAAGCAATATCAAGTTAGGCATTTGTAATTATATAGTTCGATAATTTCGACGATTGCACAAAAAATAGTGTATATTCGAAATTTTTCAGCGACCTCGAGCGGCCTTGGCGATAACTTTTCTTTCGGCACGATGAAAAGATATTTCGCAACCAAGGTATACAAAAAACTATTTTTTGTATCGTCAATGATATTTCGGGATCCTCTTGAGATACATAACTCAGTTTCTGTACACATCTACTCATTAAACATTGGCTACTTTTCGAGTGATTATATGATTTTCCATTCCAATAATTTCTTCCACATTTTGAGCAATTGGTATTCAAATTTCAAATCACCAATGATTTCTGCACAAGAAAGGAGTCCTCTTGGTCGATACCCTTGATTTGGACTGCTTGAGAATACTGCATTTCATGATGAAAAGCATACTCACAATGTCACAGAAATGAGGTGCCATATCATGTTCAGCAAAACGTACTTGATTTTTCGAAAAAATATTTATTCATCACAAACTGAATATGAATTCACGAAGAGATATTCATGCAATGAAATGTGAATTCTTACTGCGATTTGCTGTGGAAATGGGAATCGAGAAACCTTGGTGGTTTTTCGTCATCTCGGAATCAAGGGGTGTTGAGTTTCATTGAAGTCAGCAGAATATTCCTTTTCATGGTGCAATGATTCTCGAAACCCTAGAATTTTCAGTGGCTATGAAAAATATTTGATCAGGGCTCAAAATGTAGCCAGTTTTTCGGATCAGATGCATACAAAAGACTGAAACTGTTTTTTCCATTAAAATCGCCAAGAGAATTGCTCCTTTGATTTTTGACAGATATATTTAAAAACGCTGTATAGATTGCTCCATTCCTTCATGATTTCGAACCTTAATACAAGTTATTGAATCAGAACATATGGGTTAAATGTTTGACAGGAATACTTTATTCGATGGAATACTTTATTCGATATCTCATGAGCCCTGATGATAATTTTTAGTAACCTATACGCTATCCCTGATCCGAATAATAAGGAACGAATCCGTTCTATACCGTGGAAATTCAACCCCAATTTCCGGTAGATGCCCACATCCCTTGTTCCTGGCGTTTCCTGTCCTAATTCTGATTAGGAGCTGCCTAATCGGAAGAAATAATATACGGTTCCGATAATGTAATGTAATTAATTGCCTCCAGTCCAATAAAGCAGAAATCACTATAAATCACAGATAGATAGTAAGTATATCATGACAAGCGGGTGACTATCTGCCATAGGACGTCGAAAATGAATTGCCTGTATATCTATAGATATCTCCTGGCTCGAGTATGATAGCCTATCGAATCGTCACATGATTCACTAGTGACTGGTGATTAGAGTGATCGGACTACTCCAGAGATAGTTCAAGGATAATAGATCTCATAAGGAGCGAATATTGATTGTTTGTTATCTGATGAAACTGCAGTACAACATTCTTTTGAGAGTATATAAGCATGATATTGAATAGAAATCTCGATTTTGCAGTAGTTGTCATGGCAATCCTCAGTGGCAATTCTCAGTAGTTGTCATGGCAATTCGAGACACAGGGTGTCTCGAAAATGATATCTCAGGAATCTTTTGAGATACATCAATCAGTTTTTGTACACATCTCATCATGGAACATTGGCTACTTTTTGAGCAACTATACAGGATTGGGATGAAGTATGGAACCAAGTAAATATCTTTCGAACGAGAAGAACAATATTTAGGAAGATCTGCAAGTGAGTGCAATAGAACAGAATGCATCTGATGTACATTTTGTCAATAATATACTTCTGGGTCAACTTCTTCAATTCAAATGGGACACCCTATATATTTTTATAGATTTTGAAAGAGCTTGTTATTTTGTATTCATACATACTGAGTTTGGTGTAAAAGAATTTGTGAAATCGAGAAATAACTCACTGTTATTTGTACAATAATAGGTGTACATTTCATTATTTCAGAATGATGAGAAACAAAATTACTTCAAATGTTCAAAATGCTCGTCGTTTACTTGCTGACAATATGCCATTCTATCAACAAGGCTTCAACACGTACCGATTAGTTGACATCCATCAATATTTTTTTGTCTCAATTCCTGTAAGTTTGTTGGTCGTCAAACGTAAACACGTGATTTCAGATACCCTCAAAGAAAAAAATCTAACTGGCTAAGATCCGGAGAACGAGCAGGCCACTCTAAGACTCCTCTACGACAAATCCACCGATTTGGAAAATTCGCACATTTTGTGGTAATTGCCCATTCTGTCGAAGTGCAGGAATAATTTCATTCAGTAGATCCAAATACTTGTCATCATTCAAGATTCCGTCGATAAAAAATTGGCCTATAAGCCCATCCAAACATTTAACTTCTGTGGATGCTGGTTATGTGCTTCATGAATCCAATGAGGATTCTCATTTGACCAATACCTTGAGTTATGGCGATTAACTGTTCCATTCGGACAAAAAGTTGCCTCATCGGAAAAAACTATGTAAGAAGTAAAATTCTCGTCGACAGATGTCCATTAGCCGTTTGCAAAATTCCAGCCGTTGGTCGAAATCATCGTGTGACAATTCTCGAACCAACTGTACCTTATACGGATGATACTTTCCACTTTTCAATATCTTTCCTACAGAACGTCGACTGATGCCATGGTTTAGTGCCAAATTTGTGGTGGAAGTTTGAGGATATTATTCTTAATCGATTGCAATATATTGTTTCAACAGTTTCGTTCGTTGCAGTCCGCGGTCTTCCAGGTTTTAGTAATTTTATACCATCCCAGTTGTATCAAAACGTTGTAATGTTTTAGTTACTGTTGAGCGTGATATAGGATTCCTTTTCGGATGCAAATTATTAAAAATATGACACACTTCTCCATGAGTTCTAACACGATTACCATAACCGATCATCATCAAAATTTCAATATATACGATCTTTTTCACTTAATTGAACCATTCTAGATTGTGAAATCCATTTCCGTCAATAAGAATTTGAACTTTGAGAACAAAAGACGTACTAATCAGAATTCGTTACTATGCTTACAAACAACATCAATTAGTTTATCTAAATAGGTTTTTGCTCTGATGCAAAAAACTCTAAGGAGGTTGGTTTGAGGGCTATATTCCTCGTTATTACAATTTTTTAACACTGAACTCAGTATGTATGAATTAAAAATATCAAGCTCTTTCAAATTCTGTGAAAATATATGGGGTGTCCCATTCAAATCGAAGAAGTTGATGGCATTTCCGGACTCGGTTCCATACTTTATCCCAACCCTGTATAATCTTCTATTTTATTTAATATATTCGACACATTGTATATTGATGAGATATCTGAGATAACTTGAGATGGTTTGGAGCATTCGAGATCATTGATGCCTCTATCAAGATCACTGTAGACCTAGCGGAATGAAAGTATAGTAATCTTTCATTATTCTACTGAGATATCGTCGCTCTACATCCAGACTCCCCCTCCTTGCATCTCACTGCTGAACCCATATTTTTTTGGACACCTATCACTCATGAACCTTCACCTGTCACCTTTGTTTTTTTTTTCTATTTATTGACAACACGAAAGGGAATCCTATAATGTTCGAGGAACATCGTGTTAGCCAGCGGTGGAATTTTGGGAGAGAGGGAAGGTGTTGGAATTTTTTGTTGAAAGTTTTCAGGTTGTGAGCATCAGGAAAGACTTCGCTAGGCAGAGAATTCCACAACTTTGCCGCTCTATTCATGAATGGTGCTTGGTATAGCGATGTTCGACAGGTCTCGAGCTTGACAGTTTAGGGGTGACCAGCCTGAGCTCGTCTGGTTTGTCTACTAGGAATCGCACGTGGTGGCATGCAGTTATCATAGGTGAATAGTTCTAATTCCTTCATCAGATTGAGCCCCCTCCCATGTGTTTTTCATAGTTCTTGTGATCTCCAAGAAGGCTCAGTCTCCAGAATATTAGTGCCTCACACTTCAGTATATAATGAGATACTATCTCTCTCCCTCCATTACACATTCTACAATATGGGTTCATCACCCATAACCCGATATCATTCCCACAAGACTATCAAGACGAAAACGAATCATTGTGATCAATCGAATTCAATAGCAACAACAATCATTTGTCAGAATGTTTGATCTCAAAATTCATGATTCACGAAAACGTGAATTGTCAATTCATTTCAATAGTAGGTATACCAAGATACCATCGGAAATAGCAAGGAGGATCATGATATAATATACCGTGAATCGTATTTCAACGTATTTCCACTCCGATATCCGCCTCGAATTTTCGGAATGCATATGCTAGAATTATTAAATTTCAGAACACGCCTTGATGTAACAATAATCTCTTGTAAATATGGTAATATTCGGAACGTGACGTGATTACAACTACTCCGTTGAGGTTGTTGAAAAGTTTTAATCTTGCATGCTAAGCCCATACTGTCTGCCTATATCTGAAGAGTAAGAGGGTTTTATGTAATTTTCCAACAAGGACAGTGTGTTCAAGATATTTGTCATGGATGACATGAGATGAGCGGATGGACTCATCTCGTTATGAATGTTAGCATCGACATTAAGAATCTTCTGAAAAGGAAGCAGATAAGCAGTTCAGGATAACGAAATCGCGTCTCTTATCTCAGCATTATAATTGGGAAATAGGAATGATGATGATAATGAGCCACGAAAAAGAAGAGGTTTTGTGTTTAGGCGCAGCCAAGTTATTTCGAAATCTCAAGTTGACATTATGAATTTCAGTTCTGAAAGTCAGTTCTTTGAATAGATGAGGAGGTTTCCCAGTTGTTATTATTTTATGAGAAATCGTACTGGAGTGTAGTGTACTCCATGTTCTAGCCTCCATGTTCAGCCAACCAAGATTCCTCAAATTTTGCGTAACATGTTCCGTCTTCTTGTGCCTGTAATCTCACACATAAATTCTGCGATTTTTAAGTCATTTTGTCAGATTCCATCAGCCCTGGTCCATAAACCACGTCTGCATACTTAGCATGTGATAACACTAATGCATCGCAAATTATCATCTTGATTTTCTTGCTGTTGACTTGCTTTTTTGAAGAAATAACTTTTTATCATCAACTGGAAATATATGTTCACAAAGAGATATTCATGCGTTTCAATATGAAGTCTGACTGCGGTTTGCAGTAAAAATGGGAATTAAGAAACCTCGGTGCTTGTTCGACATCTCGGAATCCGATGATGTTGAGTTTCGGTGGAGTCAGCAGAATCTTTCGTTTGGTGGTGATATAATTCATGTGTAGTGAAGCGTAATGCATTATCAAGGTACACTCCCAAATTCTTTGTTGTGTCTGCGATGGGTACGAGGACTCCGTCAACAAGTATTTTCAATAAATTCTTGCAACGATTTCTTGCTGCTGTCCTCCTAAACAGCATGATACAGTTATGAGAGTATTCAAATCATGATTCATTTAATCACGTGACAAGTTGTAGGAATTTTCTTCATTGGAGCGTATCGTAAGGACTTTGAGAATTGTGAAGTGTGGAGAACAAGAAGAACAGAACAACAATAAGAGGGCCCGAAGTTCCTGGACGAAAAAATTTGAGGCGAAGTGATAAGAGTTCCCACATTGGAAATCTAAACAGGTGAGTCGATATCCAGAAGATGAATGATGACTGAGATCCAGTCTCATACATTCCATATAATAATGGCATCTTCAGTGAGATTCCGATATTTCGACCGTTGTTATCTCAAGGGTCGAGAAATACCTGGCCCGACATCCTACGACCGAAATAATTGATAGGAACATCCAGCAGCCTGTTTAGTATTCCATTAGCAGGCTACTTGAAGTGACGTTATGACACGTGTTTGTCTGGATGGGGCGTAAGCTGTGCGAGGGCAAATAAGTTACATGTCATTGTAAACAAGGGTGTGTACGGGCCAAGATTATGCAGTCAAATGAGATTGTGGAATATGCATGAAAGCCGCTGTGGGACCGGCACACACCTGGATGTAGATCATTCTCGATGTTGAGATCCCGTGCCAGCTCTTCGTCTCTTTCTCTTGTCGCGGAAGTGGCGCCTCTCCTCTTGCTCGTCTATCGAGCAATCAGGCCAGAGAGCTTATTACGATCATGGGGAGTCCTTGATGGGATACATAAATTTCCGATGATAGTGCCTATAGAGTGCTGAGCAGACATGCATGTATCGACGTGAGGTGACATATATATCTACAGGGTTAGGAAACCTTAGGAATATCACTGGAACGCCAATTTCAATAGCTAGATTTTTACGTTTCTTCTCTGCATTGCACCAGTTTGATTCTTTGAATAGAACGCAATGTTTGTTTCGACTGCATTCGATGGCTGCTGCTCGATTTAGTGAAACGCTAAAGTCACCAATTTCACTTCCGAATATTTCCAGAGATCTGGCAATCCAGTAGTTCTTAAAAATATTATGGAAATCCCTGAATACCAACGAAACGACAGATGCATCGACAATGTTGTCAGATCTTCTCATTTTCAGTGTGCAGTACAAATATGTTTTTTATTTTCGATGATAGTGCCTATAGAGTGGTGAGCAGACATGCATGTATTGACGTGGGGTGACATATATACAGGGTTAGGAAACCTTAGGAATATCTTCACGTTTTCACGTTTCTTCTCTGCATTGCACAAGTTTGGTTTTTTTGAATATAATGCATTCGATTGGTACTGCTCGATTGAGTAAAACCCCACAATGATCAATTTTACTCCCGAATATTACCAGAGATCTAGCAATCCAGCAGTTTTGGAAAATATTATGAAAATCCCTGAATACCAACGAAACGGCAGATGCATCGACGATGTTGCCAGATCTTCTCATTTTCAGTGTGCAGCACAAATATGATTTTTCCGATGATAGTGCATATAGAGTGGTTAGCAGACATGCATGTTTTGACGTGAGGCGACATATATACAGGGTCAGGAAACAGTATAGAAACCTCTGAATATCTCTGGAACGACAAATTCAATAGATAGATTCTCACATTCCTTCTCTGCATTGCACAAATTCGATTCTTCAAATAGAACGCCATATTTGTTCCAACTGCATTCGATTGCTACTGCTCGATTTAGTAAAACTACACAATAACCAATTTCATTCCCGATTATTTCCTGAGATCTGGCAGCAGTTCTGGCAAATCCCTGGATACCAACGAAACAACAGGTGCATCGACGATGTTGCCAGATCTTCTCATTTTCTGTGTGCAGCACAGATATGTTTTTTTCCGAAATCATTAGGAATCGAAATTAGTCATTCCAAGGTTTCACTGAATGGAACTCCAACGCAGTCAAAATAAAAAGAGCGATCCATTTGAGAAAACAAATTTTTGTCACGCATAGTAAAATGAAGAGATTTGGCAACATGCTATTTCTGAATTCACTAGTTTCCATACTCTTTCCAAAGAGACTCGTTTGCCACATCTCTGGAAATATTTGGAATTGAATTTGCCATCCTGGTGTTCTACTACATGGACCACCAGAGCATTCATTGGCTGTAGTTCAATCTGGCAATTAGGGCTAAGCAACTGTTCGAACTGTCAATTAGACATAATTGTCAGTTTGACCTCGTAATTAAGGCTAATTGCCAGTACATCGCTCTCGTAGTATTGTCAGATCATGCTGGGTACTGAGTAAAAACGAAATGATCAGCTACGGAGAATCAAATTTCTCCGAATATCATCTTCGTGAGTAGCAAATTTCGCAACTTCGATCTGAATTGAAATATAAATATGAACAAACTTCGGCCAAACTCAAAATCAATGAACGTGATCTAAAAATTGTGAGCAACATAAAGTATCTAGGGATTATTGTAGATAACCTAATTTCCTTGAATAACCATGCTGACTGTATGATAAGCAAATGATACAACAATTGAATGACACCTATACAAGATATGCTCTGCAGATTGAGGAGGCCCACTGTTTCTTTTTCTCGAAGACGTTTCTATATGACTATGATATTCATATTCACCATAATTAATGAATTACATCCAATATATCTGAATGACCTATCAATCACAACTAATGGAGTACATAATACCAGATCGAATACCCATTTTCACATCTCAAGGACAAATTCACAAAATGATATGAACTATGAATAGTATAATCTGAATAATTTTGATGAACTGTCAAATAATGAAATAATATCTAACTATCTCCGTTTATTCAATCAATCTATATTCACGATATTTCGATAATTTTATTGGTAATCGTTGGAATGAAAATGTGAAATTGAATCCTATAAAGAATATTTTCTTATATTAAAGAATATTATCTTATTTTGTTGAAATAGATCACATGTAGGTGATCTTGCCTATTCGAGATATTGTTCTTTTTCTCCTTTCTTTCTCCAAAACATTGATTTTCATTGCATAACAGGAAAATATTGTATCCCTCAAATGGTCTATTTTCCATCATTCGAGCTAACTCATGGAAGAAATTATTTACCGATTCTCGACATTATACGGAGCTCTCGATGGAAAATGAAACAAAATGTTGAGGTACTTCTCTGTAGAATTGAATTTAATAGTGAGACCTTCTAATGAAACTTTTCAGTGACTCGAACAGTTGAGGAAAGTGGCCTCTTGAATAATTGATTGAAAATTTAATCACGAAATCGTGTTAATTATTAACTAGTTCTACGATCACTTAGGTTCCATGGTGAAGATCGGTGGCTTCGAAAAAAGAAGTGGGGAACTGAAAATATACTATTGCCTTTGATATTACGAATGTTTTCTTTGAAATTCGAAAGCTATGTCAAACCAAATGAAGTTATCGAGAGAGATCTTGTCACTGAAGAGGAGAAGGAGATCTAGATAGATACACATTGAATCCCTGAGAAGTCACAATCACCTCAACTTGCACCTGGAGCTTATCGGGATCGAAAATTGGTCCCGCAGATTCCTGACAAATCATACGACGTTATCGTATGGAAACTACTCACTGAGCAGTAGACATGAGAAGGAGTCAACTGATGGTTGTTTTATTCTTCGGAAAGGAAAAACCTGAATCATCATCCCAGCGTCCTTTCTCAATTTCTGAAGCCTTGCTTACACATACTGTCTGTAAGTTTTTCGAGAAGGTGGTACATTCATTTTCCAGCTTTTCGTGGGATTTTCTCTCCTTATTTCTGGAAAATAAAGTAGAAGTTATCAAGAATCATTTCAATATATTTATGGTAAGGGCAGATTTTGTGATCTATATTGCCCCAAAATGTCACTGCGCTTGAAATTAAACCTTCAGATACCAAATAATAATAATTTTGAGAATTTCTCTTCTAGGTATCCAATAAGGGATTGATTTCATTTTGGGGCAGATTATAAAATCTGTCCCTACTACAAATATATTGGAATAACTTTCTTACACACTTCATGTCATGTTTCGAATTAATGGAATATGTTACAATTCATTAGAAGTTTGAAGATGAGTCAAAGATAATTTGTCACAATTGGGTATGTTCCGAATAGTTTCGCACTGAGTTGGAATGTTGTGGGTGAATATTAATGATATTCCATCAATGAGTCCAGAAATAGACTGGAGCAAGATTGAATATAACAGTTTACCACTATCAACCATTACGTGTCCTAGTGTCACAGAGGAACTGAAAGTAGGTAATGAAGAAGAATATAGGATGAATTCTGTGAATAATTTCATTATTTCATAAAGCGCTTCCGACTATTGAGTCATCGTCAATGCTTCCTGCAAGAAAACACTCGAGATATACAGGGTGGCCAATGAAAACGAAACAAGGTATGCATTCCACTGAGAGATCAAGGAACTGACATTGAAATGAGTGATTCTTCATGTAATGTTGGATAGGACAGGATTTAAAGAAAAAACACATGAGGCACTTCTTAGATGAACATCGTTCTAACTACAAAATCAGAAATAGTGATGGAAGGAAAAAAAGCGTTACTTTCCATCACTGGCCGATTATTTTCATTGAAGTGTTCCCTCGAGAACTACTGCATTGAATTCCAAAAACAAGAAAACGTTGGTAACAGATTTCGATTACCTTCAAAATGATATATTACTTGACCCCTTATCCCATTTGAGATTCAAGGGTACTACAATCTGAAAGAATATCACAATGAAACCCTGTTATGGATGATTAATTTCATTCACACCAATATGTTGAGTCTCATTTCAAATTGTAATATATGTTCTTATCAGTTCCATGACTTATGAACTCATGATCAAATGGTGTCTCCTGTATATTTGTTTTTCCCACTTTTTTTTTCAAATTCTATCTCCTTTTCATTTCTCTTCATCTCTGTCGAACTGACATGTTGAATCCTTTTTTATACTGCTATATTTCATACATGACATGTAAACTTGTTTCGAATTGAATGTTTCTGTGTATTTTTGCTTTGATTTTTCACATTTTTTTGTGAGACTTATACTAAAAGCTTCGTCAATGAGAAAGTATTTTTCTTCGACAATGAAGTATATTTTCTCTGTCTCTCCGAGGGGTTTGATTTGGACAAGATGAAAACATGCGCAAAATATTTTCCCCTCGAAATAAACATCGACCGGTGCGATCGTTTTTTTTTTTTCTGAGAACGATTACTATGTCAAATCGGCCTTGTTTCGTTTCCATTGGGCCACCCAGTTATAACAATAATCAAAAAGGATTCTACAGTCATCTATTCGAATGTAACGTTGAATATTCATTTTTTAGAAGCACTGATGATGACTTATTAGTAGTCGAAGGCACTCAATGAAATGTAATTCAATAAGTAAAATGATGGAAATATACACCAAATACAACTAGTAATACACTTAACTAGTAAAACAATATACCAAGGAAGCAACCCTGCTTAAACCAATAGCTACCCAAGTGATACATTAGAGGAAAGTGGGTGAGAGGACTAGGTGATAAAGTGCCCTGTATAATGTTTCCAATCGTTCGATAAACAGTGTCTTCACAGTTCATTCTTATTATGATATATTCACATTCACATTCACATTCAACATTCATGCTGAGTGTTGAATAGGAAACAATGACATTGCGAGTCTGAATCTAAACGTTCGTCTCTGGTTGAGCGACAACTACAAACTTTGCGACTCATCGGGGAGATGAATTTCTGAGTTACGAGCAGCGTGATGGTAGTTTTTGGAATTGAGTTGGGTATCTCTCTGCACAGGGCTTATGTTATTAGCAGAAAATGAGGCAACGTAAACATCACTCAGAACTGAATTGTAGTGCGAACCTGTTTCTTGGAATATTCATGATGCGACTCACATATCAATTCTTCTGTAACCTCTTTCTGAAATTTCGAGAAGGAAAGCGAATACTTGACAATAAAAAAATCTGCCATCTATGCTTCTGCTCATACTTCATTCCTGTTTATTACTGTCGTATGAAAAAATGTTCACTGAGCAAGGGGCACGGACTATTTTCGCTCTACAATAATTATCATTTCTAACTGAATAAGCCAGCTAGAGAAATATGTCTAACATTCCTCTGTAATTATTTTCATTTATAATTACCGATTATGATCACGATATATATCATGAATTTCAACACAGAACTAGCCGACAAAAACAGTGGCTTCGATTCCACTTGCATAAACTGTAGATCGTCTTCTCTTTCACTTGCTTACTTGTGAGTGGCTTCGGCAAACTTTTCTTGACCTCACGTGAGAACTTTCTCAACGAAAATAGTTGAGTGCCACAGAATTCTTGCAATGTCTCTGTAATTTCAACTCGAATTCATCCAATACTCTTGTTGACTGTACTTGTCTTCGTTCTTTGTTGGTTCATGTGTGATTATTGCCAATCGATGGAAATTTTCTTATCGAGAAGTAATTCGTGAATCCCGATTCATAAATTGAGGAGTCTCGCTATTTTCGCCATCTTCCAGTTCCGTTCGGCTTGAGTATCGAACATCAACTGGAAAAATTGCAGTTTTCTCTTCGTTCTGATGTTTCCACTTGAACGAAGATAACTGTATCTTTGGTAGCAAATGTTGCTTTCGATTTATCGATTGACTACAGACAGAGAGAGCTGTCATTCCTGTTTGGCTCCATCTACAGCAGAACATTCGAAGGGATATCCTTATCGATCGGCAGTATCACGAATTTGGAGAGACCTCTGAGGCGAGTTGCGGGCTTTCATTCTAGATGGCACTGAGTACTCGTTTTCCATCTTCATCACTTATCATATATTAGTAGTCTGTACATCATTTCAACTTCTCAGGGCAATGACTATGCAAGAAGTTTGCCAATAGCTCTACGTTGTCAATAGAGTTACGATGGATTTAGTAACGATGCATTGATTTAGTGATTTCACAATTCTCACGGATATCGCATCATTTCAGCCATTAAGTATGCCTATATTGTTGATGTGAATATTGGAATCTCTGAAAAAAATATTCACCTCCAATAACTACTAGATTTTCTACTCGGAAATGAAGGTCGAAGATATGCAGAAATTCATTATTTGTTCTTCAAAATTCAACGACTTCTATATTTCGATTCCATATCCTGAGTGTATCGAGTGAATTATTTCATCCATTTAGGTACTTATATGATTATTGTCAATCTTCTTGCAGCATGATGATTTTTTCGGATATCGAATATATTGAGTGAACCTACAAGAATATTACTTGATCATTGTGAAAATTAATGGCATATGGGTCAATCATTATGGGTAAATGAGCCAAAATATACATATTGAATCCAATACCCTATGGAATACCTAAAAGTACCCACCTCATTAGATCTATATGAAATTTCGATCATTTTTTGTACCAGTATAACAATAATTCAAGAAAGAATTAGGAAATCAAACGTTAATTTGGAACAGTGGATTGAAATACTTATATTACCAAGACACTAGTCAATAGATGGCTCTGTTTACAAATACCTATTGAAGAACGGCGCCAAGATATTGAATATTGGGATGGAATCACCATAAACAAGCGAAATGATTGAATCGGATTAATACCCCGATCGAATGATGCGTTCACCAGAGTTGATTCAAAAAAATATTCACTTCACTGATTCGAAAGTGTTTATCAGTGCAAACAAAAGATTGTCCTGAAATGATCATGAATTTGGTCGATTCAAACATTCTCCACATTTTGATCAACGAAATAACCATATGATATAGTGTTCATCCAAAGACTATTTAGTTGACTGAATCCTCGGATTCGCTCTTGAAACAAGTTCAAATGTTACTCGTTTCAATATTATATTTCGTCGTGCATATATGACACTTTTATTCGGTTGATCGAAGTAAATATTGTTTGAATCAACGAATTCTTTTTTTCCATGTGAATTTTATATTCAGAACGTGGCAGTGGATATCGTTGAATGAACTATATATCGCCATGAACTGTCGGTCTGACAGTCTCAAACATTTCACGATATTCACTGCTCTGAATGGAACTGAATATAAATAATAATGATTTGATCGACATGAGACGAGCTTACACTTTTCTGACAGTTCAGAGTTCGGAAGGTTCAGAGGAAATTTGAGAGGCCTCAGAGCATTCGAAAAACCTAAACGTAGGGAACTCGAAGAGGTTTAATTGTTATCAATGTTAACCAATATTGATCACAATAGCAAGTACATATCCATCATATGTATTGATCGTACGTATCCATCATACACATCGTACATATTGTGATCATCCAGTACAACGGCAAATAATTTCCAAATGAAGTGAACGTACACTCCCTGTAAAATTTTCTCGAACAGATCAGCCGCTATCTTCCAAAAATACACTGTTGTCTCACCCGGTGTATCACTGGATTGAAAAAAACAATACAAAAAAATACGTGTTCCCATTTATGAAAAACTGACACACGCTGTCGGAGTTGAAATGAAGAGAGAAATTGTTGTGCCGCTTTGTTATATTACTTGATGCTTTTTTGCTATGCATAATCGGACAATAATCAGTTGTATACAGCCTATATACAGAATATATGTTCGTAATCGCATTATAAATGATTCTTTACTATATCTCTATATGTATATATCATATACATTCAGTTTTGGAACATACTGTATAACATCATTATTACAGATAAAAGTTGTTGCATTCAGTGGAGTTGTTGCATTCACCCTATAATGCCCTGTAAATCAGATCCTATGATGAATTCTCCTGCTTTTGCTCTATACTTTTTGCTATGGACAAACTCTAATATGTATATGAATCAATCAATCATCGTAAACTTGCTAGTGTTCTCCTAAAGGTTTCAGAAAACAGGTTCTCCTATCCAACCAAATAGTGACGCTGACTTGAAATTAGTATTGTTTTGATGTTGATTTTTGATGGAGTGTAATGTTTCCAATTTGTACCATGTCACCGTTTTTTTCTTCTCGTCTTCAAGAAATGATTATGATTCTTCAATTTATTGTGATTTATTGATGATCGAACCATTGTTTCCACATATCGACTGATAAGATCCACATTATATCGGAATTTCTCAATACGACAAAAGACTAATATATCATTCAGGTGTAAACCAATTTATGAGCTTTAATCTCCTCAATAATATTTTTCTAATTGCACCATGATCTTTTTATTGGTATTCAGTAGTTCGTTTTCATAAGACCAGAGAAATGAAAAATGTATTATATGATGCCGTTCTCATTTCTAACGACAGGTATCACTTGCTACTGATCATCGAGTGATGTGAGATGTGAGAATGAAAAAATGGCGACAGCAGATCCTGATGACGTTATATCAACTACAGAAAAATTGGAAAACTCTGCAGACATCTGTTCGAGAAATGAGGTAAAACATTCCTTTGATTGATGCGAACTGAGTGAAGACATTCAATCGGAAGTTAAACAAATATATTGTGTGTATGATGTCTGAGACCTTCGATGTTATCATGTTCTACTCAAGAACGTGATATAGTCATAGACAAAAGTATCGAAGAAATTGAAATTATCTTCAAGTGAACCCTTGTTTCACCTGTTTTCATCCTGTGAATCACGCAATGCAAAGAAACGCAAAGTAATTCCATCCAACACCCTATATCTGGAGATCGAATCATTTCATACCCATTCCAGTATATACCTCTCGACTTGATTCATGACCTAGATCACACTCAGATACCCTGTATCTCTCAATTTCGTCATCTGAGTTGAAGTAAAATATTGCTCCAGTCGGTAAAGATCCTACGAATTTATTGTATCGGAGAGGACCACATCGCAATGGTTAAAAAACGTCCAAACCAGTCTGAACCATAATCTAGATGCAGGATGGTGGTGAGTTCGAACCTAGTCACGGCTGTTGATTTTTCAGAGATTTCAATCCTGATTTCGATTCGGTAGTCCCCAAGGAGTGGTTTGCGCAGTTGTCGTTGACGAAAAAAAAATAAAAGTGATCTCCATGGTATATCTCCCATCTCTATTGTAGATTCCCGATGTTTCTGCCAAACCTACATCCATCGTAGATGATACATCTGACCTGAATTCAGAAATAGTCTTCAGACCGCCTCATAACCAAGAGCAGAGAAGAGTAATGTCTGCTATTATAGCTCCAACTACACCCAATGAACTACATTCCTTGTCAGATGCACAAAGCTTACAGACTCCCAAAAATGGATACGAAAAGGTGAGTTGGTACAACTAAAATCTGAAATACCCATTTTCAAGCTATAAGGGATCAATTTCTTGCGGTTTGGGCTGGAAATTAGTCATGGATGCAAAACAACATTGTTTGAAAGCATGATATGATCCCACTCCGGATCATTATTTTTGTATTATTGTATCACTATTAGAGAAGAGACATGAATAATGATTGAATTAGGTGAAGCCTCAATCAAGTAAATCCTGTCAATGAAGGCAAGAGGGTATCGAAGGAAAGAAAGTACCGATGCCTTTGTTGAAGAAGTAGTTATATGGCACCAGTTCTCAGATCATGGCTCTGGTTGATATATTAGTAGTTCAATCATCAAAAAACAAAGACACGCGCTTCTTTCTTACAAAACGTATACATTAAGTTCCGCTCGAACAACCGCTGGAACATCAAATTACTCTGGTTCCCGAACAGGTATAAGAACTTCGTCATTATCATTGTCATTATAAGAATATTTCTTGTGGACTTCCAATGCCTGATTATTGGCGTCATTCGGAATCATAATCTCAACACCTCCTGGTGAATTGACATCATCAATTCATTTACAGAAGAGCAACAACATGGTTTTACGTTTAACAGTGCCAAGTGGAAACCTAAACAAGGAAATGCATAGCACTTCTCCAACAACGCCTATAGAAAATGATGAAGGTGGGTTCTTGAATATGTTCGAATATAAATGATAGTGATCATGTATCTGCTACCCCTAACATAACCCTCTCACTCTACTGTTCAGATCTAATTGTCCAAATCATCAAAATTGTACTTTTATAGGAACCAATAGCACGTTGACTAGACGCAAGGTTGAGTCGATGAACTACCAAAACCCTATAGTATATCCGGTATCGAACGGAAGTCACATCAACAAAGCGTATTCTATCTGCGAATCGATTGATTATTCCCCAAAATCACCAGGTATGTATTCAAGATTAGCTACTCCACATCCACCAGATGACCCGACGCCTCCCATTAGGAAAAGAAGAGCTTTCTCGTGAGTATTGACTTATTCCATGTATCCGATATATGATCTTGATCTCGTTCGATTCTCGCGATCATGACGAAATGTAAATTCTTGACGACGAATTCTAATTCATGAATTTATGAGCCAGAACAGTAGTCGAACGATATCGTGAGAGTTGATAGTGAATTTGGATCATGGGTGAAATTAAAAAAGAATCTCATATTTATGCATCCACTATTCTTTTCATGCCATGTTGACTATTGACAAATCAAGCAAGAATATGGGCCGAGTCTTGAGAAGTTGTAAGATTATCCGAGTTCTATACTCAGATTTTTAGACAATGAATCAGGCAAGTTCAATAATCGTGAGTACTCATGGAAGTTCTTCTAGAGGCAATGCCGTAACTTCCAACAGGATAGTGCTGCTGCTAGAAATTGATGCTGAGAGTACTGCTCATAGGCAATTTCAGACCTTTTCATAGGTACACTCATTCAAAGCGGCCCAGTTCATTCAAGTAGTGCTAGGGGGTTATAAATTATTTGCAACATAGGAATCACATTTGAAAGACCATGTAGGTACCGAAAAATGTTGAATGTGACCATAGTTCATGAAATTTTCTCTATTTATGTGTGTGTCATACTTTTGGAGTTGGGGGCTACCCTTTCAAAAAGACAACTGCCACTATTGAACTGATCCTCCCTCCATTCTGAGATAACAGTTTTTTTTTCTAAAACAAACTTCGATCTATACAGCTGAAGCCAATTCGATGTTTCGAAATCGACTCACTGTTTGTGAAACTTCAGAAGTTTGTATTATCATATTCTAAGCGGGTGCGAAAATACCTACTACATCCTCAGTTAAGCTACGTTTTCTCATAGAACTCCTAGGAAATCCACATTTCCTTGCAAAAATGGATGATCATCATATATATCAGATAATTCTGTTAGATAGTTTCGGATGCAATTTCATGAGTCAACATTATTAATATCTAATCAATTGATTCTGAAGGCCAAGCTAAACTGAACAAAAGGTTCAACCAGTTACACAACAGCTGCCACTAATACCTTTGACCATTCCATTGTCAATTATGGAATTCAACAAAGTTGCTAATAAAAATACTCAATTCCTAGGGAAAAAAATATTTCCGGAGATTTCAGGTATTATATTAACCGCATTGGCCGATGAACATCCTTTATTATGATAAAGTGATACTCACCTCGACTAACCGACATTTGCACCAAAATTTTGAATCGAATTGGTTTTTGTTTCCACTCGGAAAATATCAATCTATCGGGATTCAACAAGAGAGCATTATTCCTCATAATCATAATATTCTTCTATTTTTACTTATCAACATCTCAATTTTTCCTCCGCCACATATATTTTTATATTCATTGAAAACATATATTTCTCCCGTAAATCACGGGAAATCAATTCTTCATGCCGTATTCATTTACGGACTATAATGTTTCATTTTCCTTTCCAGAGACCTTTTAGTAAAAAGTCTGAGTATTTTGAGTGCAGTACTCAATGTGACAGTTGGACTAGCAGTCTATATTGCTGATATTATTTCTGATACCCCTCGTATTTATGCAGAAGTGAGTAAATTTCGTTGGTTTTTCATGTCATCAGACTATGGATCGCTTGTTGGAAAATCATCGAATATTTCTATTCTTGTTTTTTGCAGATATTCAGCTTGATTCTAGTGATCGTCGCGGCAATGTACATCATCTACTTAACGATAGATATCTCCATATTCCTACACAAGAAACAGAAGTACGAAGCTATGCTAGAGAAAAATATACCCGACGATATAGAGTTGACTGAAACTCCAGAGGGATATTATCAATTCAACATAACCTTACCAGAAGTCACGAGGTTGGGCAAATCGATCAAGCATGACTATTGTTTCAGCAGGGATCGACATTCGTCGAACTTTTTCCTCAAAGTTGGAGCAACAGGTATAAGTTTCTTCCAGGCATAAATTAGCTATTATCACTACTTGTTCTTTTTCAGCTTTCTGCTTGGGACATTTAATCCACTCCGGACTCATCCTGGGTTATCAAATTGTATTTCTCGGTACAGATGAATATAAATTTTATGAATGTGCATCAGATCCTACGATAATATTGGACTTTATCTATCCATTGTACTCATTTGCGTTGCTCTTCTTCATCTACAAATATTCCAACGTAAGTATATGAGGTCTTTCACCATCATACTCAGAGCTCTCACTCCTTGATTTCACTCATACCTGTTTTCTGCCAATTCATAATATGTTAATGATGAGCCTCTTCAGAGCTAGGCGGGAATCTACTACCTGGTTCACTGTTATACTTTCGAGAGGTTCATTCTTTCCTACATGATTCAGGTACCCCTTCATTAGAATGATGATATATAAGTTCCGTCGATTTGTCCAACCCTATTTGATGGCATTATATAAGAGGTTGATTGATCTGCATCATAACAACAACGATGTACAGGCTGGTGCAGTCACTGATAGTGTTTTGTTTCGTCAAAAACGCTTATGACATTTTCCGCTATAATGCCATGATAGTTATGAAACTCTTCAGAAGATGACGACATTATCGCAGATTTCTGTACGCATTGTTGATGTTCTTAGATTGTAAGTGAGTAGTTTGATCATTGATTGTGAAGTAACCGAAATTACTAGTTCTGAATCAATGTTTTTATAACACTGATTATACAATTATCGATGAAACTGATTTTGTTATGATTTTGATGTTATTTTCAACATCTAACATATCAGTGATTTTCCGCTATATTGAATACAAGGCTGTTATCCAGTTGGCTGTACGTTAGAGTCTTGGTTGAAGAAATTGGATTGGCAAATACAAAAAGAAGCTGCACCATAGTTATCATAACATAGTATGTATATTGTCATTGCGGTAATGTTTGGTTTTTGAGCAAACCTAATTTTTAGTCTGCCAAGGTGCAGTAAGTCTGGGTGAAGGTAGCCATTTTCTCAATGTGTTCGAGTGTTATTACACGATAGATGTTGTTGGACATGTTCCCTATTGGCCTGAATTCCAATTCGACTGGAATCCAATCATTTCGATTAAAGCTGCAACCCCTGATACATAGTATAGTCGTACGTCTAACTTCGAATTATGTCAATCATCCATGTATTTTCAGGTGATAATCAACAAGAATGTGGTACTGGCTAGATTCGGCATGATGCATTGTTTATCATCGAGTATCTGCTTTTGGTTATGGACAATTTTCAGGGAAGTTCTAGAAGCTATTGAGACCAAGGATTATGATGGAGTTGAGAGCTCTCCTGCCTCAACGGATACACTGGATTCAGATTTTGACTCGGTTTCGATGAATATGGTGCCTAGAAGATTCACTGCGATCTGTGATCATAAAGATGCAAGTTTGAAAGCTATCTATAGGGATATATCTCCATATTTGTATCCATTCAGCGTGGAATTCAGTATCTTAGTGGGTGAGTTGAGGCAAAGTTGAATGACTCATTAGCAATTTTGAAAAATTTGTTGATTGAATTCCAGAAGACGACAAGACTAATCCATCACTTCTTAACTGGAACTAAACGTGTAGCACATGAATCCATATCAATAATGAGTTCTCCAAATTCATTATTGCAACAATAAACAAAAGCATTGCTATGACACCGACTAATATTAATACCTATCAATTCTAGATTTCGATTCATGGAATCATTTCTAATATGTTTGGATGAATTAATTGATGCGAGTAAGATCTATTTGGACCGTCGTAGATCGAATTTCGAATGTGAATGAAACATGTGTAACCGTAACACGTATCTTATAATAACTATAACCCATTGTTTTTTCTTATGCGATAATGAAGTCTGAACGAATGAACGTTAGCGCGATTGCAACAGAGATATGCGCATGCGTGGAATTGACACTTGTCTCATGCCAATATCGCTTCTCATTTCAGACTGGTGCTATCGAGTACGTTATCATTGGATGTTTGAATTCCGCGTGGATCAACGTCTCATTCTTGCGTTCATATCGAAATGGTATCAATTACTACCAAACAATCTGCCCTAAAAGTTGGGGAATATGAGTAGGAACCCGGTTTGATTCACTTACATGTATATTTTTCATTATAGTCGGAGTATTGTACCTGGTGTGGCAAAATATTGGGATATGCAAGGCCGAAGACGAAAATGAAGCAGTTACGACAATGGCGTGCAAGACCACGCTTTCTAACGACACTGAAACCATCGACAGTAACGTCGCGATACACGCCGATTGTCAGGCGTCCAACAAGGGTCTCTTCTGTGGCATCGTAGTGCTGGTATTGATAATTGTCACCTGTATCCTGTTCTTCATCGCTATATATCTCGATAACGGGTAAGTGACTACTAGGTTTCAAATTATAGAGGGCATCAGAAAGGTTTGGGGTTTTTGAGTACCATCAACTGATTCGGAATTCGAAACTTCAAGTAGCAGTAGTAGTTAGGTGGGAGAACTGCTACTAAGCAAGAATAGGCCACAATGTACCCTTCCTGCCAACACCTGCTCTCTACTTTTACACTCCATTCTCCCACTTCCAATTCTCATCGAACCTCCGTGACCTTCTAATGAAGGCTACTGTCTTCAGTTAACCAACTCTCGCCGCTGAAGCTCATCGTCAAAATTTCAATTCCCAATTTTCGGACTTCCTCAGATGTTTTCTCGTCTTTCTCACATTTTGGGCAGGTAGGACTGCCTTCAATCAGTGATATGTGAGCTAACTTACTATGCCTCGTTATTACTCCCATGAGGAGGCGAACTATCTGGTCTGTCAATCATGCAGCCTTCGACTCATTGGGTCGCCAAAAGGCTCTTCTGTCGCAGCCGTTGATATTTCCGTTATATGTTATCCCATATATTATATTCACACTAACTCAACTTCCAATTTTGGTCTGATAGCAGATGGCTTTCATTGCTACTAGACTGTTGAGTAGATGTACATCCCCAAGTCTGGACTCTCTCTCATATCCTGTCTCATTGATGCAGTCAGGATGGCTTAGACTTCAGCTTGACAAACTGTGGTATGTCTTCCATGAGTAATGCTCTCCCGTTCATTCTTTCCAGGTAGATTGCTGCGCTATGATCCTCTACATCAGTCGAGCCGGATCCGTCAGTGTTGAATTCTAGGCTTCCTAGTCAGAAGTCTGATAATTTTTCTAAACATTTTTCTCTGCTTGAAATTGTGATCATCCATTCACGCAGGTTCCTGAGTCTCATATTTTTAATCGGAAGAGGCTGAGATGGATGTCTCCTAGTCGACATTGTGTGTCAAGGTTCATGCTGTCCAAATTCTTGTTTCATTCGTAACTTTGGTTTCAGGTCAAGTTCAGAAGATGAATTTCAGCAGGTGAAGGTATCTGGAAATCTTCAAAAATGTTTCGAAGTTATTTTTTTATTTTGGGCTCATCGATGATGAAGTCTATGATGATAATGTCCACAATACATATTCTGACAGAGATAATCTCATATCACCACTATTGGTTATATGGTTCAATGTGGATTGAATAATTTTTCTCTCAAGTAAAGAAACAAATTGATTAGGAATATAACTCTGAAGATATCTTCCTATGGCAATATGGTATTCGCTCGAATATCTTTTGTCATTGGAAGAAATGAAGCAATATTCCTCGTTTTCTCACTGACTCCTTTGTGTTCACAGGAAGAAGGCTGACATGGGTATAACAGCCACATTATACATATCAATTTTCGTTCTATCTACCATGATCATTGCTTGTGCCTTTGGGTATAGACAGATCACGAAACTTGATCTGAATTCTGCTCATCACAATCTGCTTGATGACGTTCTTCTGTTCATCTGCATGCCAGCATTCTTCCTCAATGGCGTATTCAGTCTGATAGCATCAATCAAGTTCTCCAATACCATCGGAGCTATCAATATAAGTGTAGAAGTGAGTATAAAGGTGTTCTGAAACAAGGTCGCCCCGTTGCTAGAATAATATTTTACAAATCACAATACTAGATGTAGTAGCATTGATTTCTAAATATGAACAAAATGTCACTCACAAACTCTATGTGAATACTAAGATCAAGGTGTTTTGAAACAAGGTCGACTGCTAGAATAATATTAATAATAATGAAAGCGTTTATTGCTCAACAAATTTCCATTCACAGAGCAATTTCACAAATCACAATACGAGATTTAGTAGCATTGATTTCTAAATATGAACAAAATGTCACTCACAAACCCCTATGTGAATACTAAGATGAAGGTGAAACAAGGGCGCCCCGTTCCTAGAATGATAATAATAATGATAATAATAATAATAATAGCGTTCGTAGCCCAATAGTTTCCCATTTACAGAGCAATTTTACAAACCTCAATACGAAATTCAATAGCATTGATTTCTAACTATGAACAAAATTTCACTCACAAACCCTATCTGAATACTAAGGTAAAGATTACTACGATAAAGAGTATAAAAGAGGGTAGACGAGAAAAAAATTTAACGAAGATTCAGAGATGTGCACGAGATTTATTCTTGAGTTCACAAACACTGCACGAAAAGAAATCACAGGCCCTGGAAAGATTGTTTGCGTTACTGCACATGAAATTTATTGGCGCCTTTGACATTAAATTTGTTGGAGCTCTTTCGCATAAGAAAGTTATGGTGTGTCTAGTTTTTATAGTTAATTTCACCATTGAATGATTGATACAAGTATGAAGCAGAAGCCTGTTTTCTGCGTTTTTTCCATTGATATGAAGTCAAGTCTAAGCAGCAAATCCTGATTATCAGAGCCTCATCGAGGGTTGATTCCATTGATTTTGAAGCTTAGGGATTTTAAAAATTCCTTCCGAACCATATCAATACTAGAATAGTATTGAATGTATCTAGGATGCCATATTATGGACCTGTATTCCAGTTCAGATCTGACAAAAGTGAAATATAGAGAGGTTAATGCTGATATATAATTGAAATTCTCACAGTTTGTTATAATGGAGCCATATGATCGATATGCTGAGCTCACAATAACATTCATGTGTTAATTGAATGTTAGTTGCTGATCAAAATGAAGGCCTAAATCCTTAATGGTATAACCTCTTTCTAGCGAGACATTATCTATGCTGTATGTAAATTGCGAATATTTCATGTTCTCGGTATAATTGATTCTCTGTTTGAATGATAAATTCAGCATGAGAGTAATGTTATTGTTTTCAGTTTCCAATGAGAAGATAATTGTTCATATTATATTCACCTCATAACAGCACCAGTTATGATTCCATCATTTTCAAATCAAAATATTTCGAAAACGGTACACAGAATCGAGTTTCACCAAGAGTAGCTTTTTTGTGTGGATTTGGATTTTACATGAATTCGGAGTGAAAATAGTGATGTACGGAATACTGAGTATGAACCATGTAACTAGCCCCCTCTATGAGGATCAGACATAAAAACAAATTCATGCGAATGTTGCAAGAAGTTTCGACATAATAGTGATCATAATAGTGTATGAATTTTTTCTCAAGACCCTACATCTACCTTCTCACGAAACACTCCGTATATAATCAGAAATGAAAGATCTCAACCAATAGCGATATCATGAAGCCATAGCGCCTTTTATTGTCCGAAAAACAGCGAAAGTATACAAGGTGTATTAATATTTCTCCATCAACTTCAATTCTAACGACTATTATCTTCAAATGGAAACATATATTTCATCGAACTATTATTCTGTCTATATAGATTATGTGATTCAGCCAGAATGTGGAATAGTACTAATGATTCTTCAGCCTGAAGTCTACTAGTTCGATAGCTTCTGGAGTCTGAGAATTTTCTCATCTAGTTATGCACTATTGAAACTTTTGCTGGGCTATGAATCAAAATTTCTTTTCGAAATCTTCCTCTGTTATAACTTGAGGAGACTTGCAATTGAGTTTGTTTCTATGAACTGTACTTTCTGATACTACTTCAGCGATACCTTTTTTTCATATCTCTAATGGATATGTACAGATACTGCATAGAAATCTTCAAGGATGAATATGGATTCTGATAATATGAGAAATATACCAACATGGAATTATATTCGAAATCTATGGCTGACGACGATCTCTCCAAATCTGTTTTCACAAATCCTAACAACACCATATATTGGATGGAAAAAAGAGACTGATTAAGAATACTCAGTGTTCAATTCTTGTTCATATAGATATTTCAAGTTCTACTACAGACCGTCTTCCTTCTGGATGGCGTGAGAAGATCCAGCAATACCAGGAAGCTGAGGAAGCAAAAACCTGGAAGAGAACTGGTGACATTCCTCATCATCTCTAACATTGCCTTGTGGTTGATGCAGACCTTCGAAGTGAAAGCCCACGGGATCCAAGACAACAGATACGACTTGTACGGAAAGGAGCTGTGGACGATTATAGGACACCTGTGCCTGCCACTCATGATGTTTTACAGATTCCATTCATCCGTTTGCTTCGGGGATATCTGGAAGTATGCCTACGAACCATCAGGGCACTGAAGAGACTGGAATACCTCTATGATTTATTGTATAGAGTCGAATTGATAGTTGAGGAGTAGAAAGTGATGGATGATTATAAGTCATAATATTCATAAGTCTCTGTATTAATTTGTATATGTTGACATAAAACAATGATTCAATGATTCGAAATCTATGAGAAATAAAAAATGAAACTTTAACGAAGGAACCTGCTCTATTCCAATTCACTTCATGAGTATATTTTTTGTACAATGTACAGACGAAAATGATACTCGATTTTAATCTTCTATCCACGGTATCCACATCTAATATTACCTTTAGTTTGGAAACTTTCTATATCATCTTCACATGGTCATACCTCCAAATGAAAATCCGTGGGGGCCCAGTTTGATGTATCAGGACAATTAATTATATGTCGTCGATAACGCTTGTTTTCGGAAGTGAAATTGTAGGATTTCGAACGAGCTTGTACTAAATTTCATCGGAAACTTTTTACACTTTTTCCAATTTATTCTACGTCATTCATTTCGCCTGGTCCTGAGAAATTTCCTCTAACGTATCATGACTCACCTGATCATTCATTGATGTGTTGTACAGTACTGTATTTCTTCCATGAAGTCTTTCATCCACTTCTCCCGCAGTTTCCCTTGCGTCTATCAACTCTTTTGATGTTTTTTGCATGGGTCACTTGACTATTTTCCTATAGAATAATAGGATTTCATTCCTGAAAATATACCTAGTAGGCCTTGGATTCTGTTGGAATGTGGTGCTTTTTGGCAATCAAATTGATCAAGCTGTGATCGGAAATGTTGAATGCTCGTTATCGAGCAAAGGCAATGAGAATTTCGGGGTAAGCCATGTTTTTGAGAAAGAGAGACGATATGAAATACTCAGTTCCATCATGTCATACTCCATTGCATATTTTCACTGTTTCGAGGCTGAAGGACCTAGGTCGATAGCCTGAGGAACTGTATATATATATATATATATATATATATATATTAAAATGATTTGTATATTCTATTGAATGAAGAATATTCATTATCATCATTAACGGTTTTTGTGTGATTTCCAAGATGAAAGTCTACCGTTGCTGGAAGAACAATTCCTGAAAATTTCCTCTGATGCCAAAATTGTTTTTGTTATCAAAGCTCATGTTGAATACAGTCAAGTGCTCGATTCATACCACACTGCTGGAAACTTACATAAGATTTTCATTGGATTCCAGACCTTGATGCAAGCGTTATCACAAGAACAGATTTCCTTTGGAAACCTAATGGAATCAATTACCCTAGATAACATACGTTTCAAACCTAAAATAAGGTACTCATTGAATAATATTGGAAAGAATATATATAACAGGTGGTTGGGAGACTATTTCCATACAAGGTAGTGTACATACATAACAAATGAACGAAACTCATGGGAAAATATTATTCAAAACTCTCGAATCACCCTGTATTCCGCGGGTTTGAAGTTTGTGCCTTATACGCATTGAATTTAATATCAAACATTCCTTATCAGATAGGTGGCCTCCATCTATCTTCAAAATGTTTCCGTCCATATTTTGAACACTTTTATAATTAGACAGAGTTTGATATCATTGACCTGACAGATTTGAACGAAATATTGTTTCCTAGTTCTCTCGAAACAACCTATCGATTCGGACAATCTAGAAGCAGAAATGTTCTCAACTATATTGCTCTTGGCATCATTACTGATGATCATATATTATTTACTATATAGAAAATCGGATTATTGGAAAGGACGTAGTGTGCCTGGACCTGATCCTTATCCTTTCGTTGGTGCTTTTGGGGATATGGTTTTAGGAAGACGAGGAGTCAATCAAATATATAGTGACATTTATAGGTAAATGACATTCCTATATTATCAAACTGCATGTTCTATATGGACTTCACTGAAATTCACTCGAATCTTAGAATAGCTGATGATGATGATTTCGAACAAGAGAATAGTGAGAGATGATGTTCTCACTGTAATAGAGAAATCATCACTAATTTTGTTCGTACGTAAACCTCTGAAAATACAAGTTCATCTATAGATTCATGGCATTCTCAGTCAACTTGAAATCGATTCACTTTTGGAGTTCTTTGGTTGGATTGGTTAAAGTGTGTTAAACGCACTCTGGTTGCAAAAATATTTTTTCTGTGATATAAATTGTACGAAATTTTTCAAAAACTAACAAAAACTAATGAGATCTCAGAACAATGCGATCATACGAAGAATGGTCCGTAGCGTGTGAGAATGTATAGGGTTTACACTTTTGAATTCCCAAGCTGGTTCGGGGTCCGAAGTGATCGAAGGGTACGAAATATCAATAACTTCTTCAATTTCGATCTAATACCCCTGCCAAGTTCGAATCTCTCTGATGTACATTTCTTTGTTGATAATATACTCCTGGTTCAACCGGAAATGTCATCAAGTTCTTTCATTTGAATGGGACACCCTATATATTCTTAAAGATTTTGGAAGAGCTTGTTATTTTGAATTAATACATACTAAGTTCATTTTTCAGCTTTTCGTGGGATTTTCTCTCCTCGTTTCTAAAAAATAAAGTAGAAGTTATTGAAGAATCTCACGAAAAGCTGAAAAATGAATGTTCCACCTCCTCGAAGAACTTACAGACAGTATTTATACTAAGTTCAGTTTGAAAAAGTTTGTGAAACGTGAAATATAGCACTTCAATCAATCTCCTTTGAGTTTTCTGCATGAGAGCAAAGAACTATTTAGATTAACTTATTAATGTTGTTCAATTCAATATTAATGTTAACTCATTAATCGAGTGAAAAAGAGCGTGATTGTAAAATTTATTTCGGTCAATTAGAATTCAACACTTAGACAACAATAGAGTATTCTCTCATTTATTATTATGCATACAAACAACATCAATTAGTTCATCAAAATAGTTTTTTGCTCTGATGCAAAAAACTCAGAGGAGGTTGAATAATGTGCTATATTCCTCGTTTTCACATTTTTTTACACTGAACTCAGTATGTATGAAGTCAAAATCACAAGCTCTTTCGAAATCTTTGAGAATATATAGAGTGTCCCATTTGAATTGGAGAAATTGATGGCATTCCTGGTTGAACCAGAAGTATATTATCAACAAGAAAATATACATCAGATGCATTTCGTTCCATTGCACCAACCTGCAAATTTTCATAAATTTCGTTCTTCTCGTTTAGAAGATATTTACTTGGTTCCATGCCAACCCTGTACATATAAGAGGGTGTTGTTCTTTTCTGAGATGTAGGAGTAGGCATTTTTTTCCAGATCATCACATCAAGCTACCGATGATCTCTTTCCGATTTCCGACTCCTAGCGGAGAGATCATGATGTGAATAAAGACTGGTATCCCAACTCCCTATACCCAGCTACTAAAAAAAGTTGTAGACTCTCGCTTTGTTTGAATTTTGATACCTTACTGAGGCTTCCTGAGATGGCTTCCTAGATGGCGTCAACTCCGCTGATTTCGCTCGCCATCTCTACTCAAGCGGTGCGGCCCTAGTAAGGTTGTTTGACAGGTCTACATTTTGGAAAGAAACAATTGAAGAGTTGGTTCACCATCCTATATCCACTTTGGGAGATAAGATGCTAGTGATTTTTTTCTTTACTGCAACTTTGAAGTCGAACCCGATGGAAAATGCCACAACTCAACGTTGAGCGACAATTTCTAATGACACATGTCTAGTTCGAACAAATCATTCAGTGGAGTAGAATGGTGATTCGGATGTTACTATGATATTGAAGAATAGAGATTGAAAAGTGATTCCAATTCGATTATTCGTCAACTTGAACGTATTTCATACCACTATCTAACTACGACGTCTCGACAGTACCACTGACAAATTAACCATCCGCTAGGTTACGATTTTTTTTCTCTAATCATTGCACAAATTCTGGGCTCCATAGAGAAGTGAAGTGGAAAGAGTGGAGGAGATTACCTGTGTAGAAGATATTATGTTTCCCTACTGATAATACCGTTTTCTTCTTTTACAGGAAATATGAAGGATATCCATTCGTTGGTGTCTACAGATTCACGAAACCTGTTCTTTTAGTGAGAGATCCGGATCTGATCAAATGCATATTGTTGACAGAATTCAACAGTTTTCAAAAGAACGACATATATGTGGACCGAAATGATGAACCGATATTTTCAAGGAATCCCTTTGTCATAGAAGGACATGAATGGAAAGCAAGAAGAGCAGACATGACAAAATGTATGAGTCCTCTGAAGGTAAAGATTAAGAGAAAAGAAAATAGAAATGAGTTTTCAATATTGAGGGACCATTTGTACACTAACAAAAATATCCCCGAATCTGCATCAGCTGTATGTTGATAATGAGTGTTATCATGATGTCAAGTTTAATAGTGAATAGTTTCTAATGACATTCCATATCAGTCCTTCGTATTGAATGGTGGATGAATATCCGTATTGGTTGCAGTAGCTCTAGATCATTGTTCGCGGTTATTTTCAGATTACCATGAGGTAATCTTATATGAATCGAAATGTGTTTTATAAATCTCAAGGTGTCACTCAGGACGAGGCCAAGATTCTTTGCAGATTTCATGGCCATCTATGATGATTTTCATTTCATTTGAGATTTGAGTTCTTCTTTGGACCACAACATAGGACTGTAGTTTCATCTGCATTCATTTTGAGTGGATGTTGATATGATCCTTCAATAATGCACGCGAAATTCCGATTGATAAGAGCTAAGGAGTCTTTTATGCTAGCTGTACTGAACGAATGATAAATTTGCGTATCGTCTGCATAGAAATGTATTGAAGTGTCTTGGATTGTTTGGACGAAATTTGAAGTGTATAGAGTATACAATAATGTCCCTAGATCATTTGGGAACTTATGGATCCTATGAGTGTCGGCCGAGTTGAAATACAAGGAATGAATTTTTTCTTTCTCGACTCATCGAGAGATGAATCTCAAAATAGTTTGGGGTCCATCAATGCCACTTTGTCTCAAAATGACGTCATTTCATCTACGATCGTAATCTTCATTTTTTGTCAAAAGAGTGCTGTGTAATTTCCATTTAACATTCCATCACCCTTCGATTTCGAATGTTGATATCTAGAAACAATGGAGAAATATGAGATTCAACAAATATAATCTCCTTAAGAGAACAGATCTACCCGTCAGATCAACAAACCTCACCTGTCTTTTTCTCTCCTAATTTCTGTGAGAGATCATCAAGCGGACCAATACTAATGAGTACCCAAAAGCTTTCTCACTCCCTTGAAATTCTTTATAACTGTCTGATATATCTAATCTCTAGTGATTTCCAGGTTAGAGATATGTATATAACAATGGAGCAAACAAGTAGGAACATGGTCGACTACATAAGACTGAAAGAATCCGGTTGCATGAATATTGTGAAGATTTTCGGGAAACTCTTGATTGACCACATCGCAGTCTGCGGTCTGGGTATCCAGGGTAATTGTTTCGAAGAGAGTAGATCTGCATTTGAGGAGCTGATAGACGAAATATTGCTCATCAGGGGTGTGAACATTTTTCTGGTTGCACTTTGGATGAATATACCAGAATTTTCTAAAATGATCTCTCTGAGGTGAGCAAGTCTGAAAAGTTAGACAATCTGATAGACATCAAGATAATATTTCTTGGCATTGATAGTAGTGAAATTGCTTTCATGAATGGATATTCATTAATATTTTCACCATCCTCCCATGTAGACTATTTCTATTCATATTTTCAGTTTTGTTATGCGAACGAGAAGAGTTGAAATTATCTGCTTCAAGGTTCATTTTAGTATGTGCTTCAAGCAGATGAATCCTACAGGCATTCCCACTGAGAAGTGTTTCGATATAGTGGTTGGTATGAATGAAAACGGAGTGAACGCTAGTGCTACAAATCTGAGTCCATCACGAAGGATCTAGTCTCTATAATATGCCCCAACATGTATATCATAAGTCACATTCCAAGGATCAGGTTATGACAAATCTGTTAGATTCTGTTCCATCGTTATTGTTACTTAAAATAGTCAAGACAGCCTGGAATATCTTTTGATTTTCTTCGCTGGTCAATTGAAGTTTGCTACAAGTATTATTGAATTGGTAGTGTATTCATGGTTCTTCAAAAATGTCTTCAGATGAAGTAATGAATATTTGAAGATACAAAATGTCTTTCCTTACGTGTGTTTTGCTCTGTGCAATTTTCTTATGCCTAATCTATCCATTTCCTACCGAAGCTAACCGTATCATGTCCAATGAAGATGCTATACTACATTTTTTTCTTGGATCGAGGTATCTACAGTAAGAAGTCGAAACTTCGAATTGTAGTGAATTCTTCGGTAAGTCTTTTAGTAATCTCCACGGAAGTGCTACTTGATGAAGCTTGGGAATATCGACTATGTAGAAAATATCATTATTATTCCATTGTTATTCATACCGGCCGTTTTCTATCTTTCTGACTCAATCTCAGTATTGAAAATAGGGTCACGAGCATATTATATGTAATTATTCCAGGGCTAACCTCACAATAACTAAAGCACATGTTTTTTTCAGAGTTTACAGCAAGAAATTAGAAAACAATTTCCTGTCAATAATTGAATCGAGTCTGAAATATCGGAAAGATAAAAACATCTACGTTAATGATTATTTCCAAGCTGCCACGCAAATCAAGATCATGAATGAATTATCTAAAGATCATGATATTGCTGCAATCATATCAGTTTTGATTACTGATGGATATCAATCTACTCTAAATGTGAGTATTCTGATAGAATGGACAATCATACAATCATAATCATTCATCCTCAAACATTTTCAATAGTATTTGAACACGTAAGATTTCTCAATTCAACCAAAACTGATGAACTTAGACTTGACACTCTATGATGAGAGTGTCGAAAGAATGTGAATGAATATTTTCATCTATATTCTCCGGAACTACTACAAAAAACGGGTTTCCTTAGGTCACTCGATGAATGAATGGAAATAGTTTCATTTGGAACACCATATATAGATTTATCGTCTCCAATATTTCCCTCTTCTCAGACTGAGAATATATGGATCGATAGGTCTAGCTGGCATAGTTTTCGACATGAAAATACTCACATTTAGCTCAATTTGAAAGCTGTTATTGTTGCTGATGTTTTTGATATTGTCATAAATGATGAATCGAAGCCCACTGTTATTAACGGTAGCTGTCAAAAACTATGACAGGTAGCCCATATCACCCAATATTTTTGGTACCGAAAGAATAGCATCTTGAAGAGAATGAGAAATATGGAGAGTTATTTATCGAAAAATATTTTCATTTGTTTATCACATCCAATGAAAATGATCATTTTTGATTTTTCTGTATTTTCAAAAGGAATTACATTGGATCTCACAAGTTTCTCCTTCAACTGTTTCATTAGCTCTTATTGTAAAGTATCCAAAAAGTCAAAGGTACCTTGAATAAAATTCATTTCAGAGAATGTACAATTTCAATTATTGCACACTCGACGTTATCTGATAGATATTATCTGATGATAAAATTGTTCCTCTCATCCCTCATCCTTCAACTTGGTGCATAAATGAATATCATGTATCCTTCAACTTCTTTCAGGTGATGGCATTCTTGATATTCGAATTAGCTTTGAATGGAAATGTCCAAGATAAATTGAGAAAGGAAGTGGCTGAATGTTTCGAAGGAAATGGAGGAAGATTTGATTATGAAGAAACTATGAAATTACCATATCTGGATGCCTGTATACAAGGTGAATAGGTACCAAAATGATATTGTTGTTCAGTTAACAATACTTGAAGGGGGCTTCTAGTGAATTCAATTCCATTTCGGGATTTTCATTCATCAATAATATTGATATCAACTGGAAGTGGTCGAAATATTCTAGGATACTGAAGGTGGATTTATGCACAATGCTTCATCTTTACTTTTCTCTTCCTCTAACTTCTATTTAATTTAACTTTCCATCAAGGACTTTTTCACCTTCATGCACTACACTTCAATGAATCAAAACTCTACTTCCTCAAGTGATACTACAATGAGAGTTTCATTCCTCTCTAAATAAGTGGCAAGGTTGAAAAAAAAATACAACAGTAGATAAAATAGAAGAGGAAATCATCAATCACAGATTCGCGCATGCGCACATCGTATTTTACTCCAACTTTTCGTTAAAAGGTGGAAGTTGGAAGTTGGAAGATAAAAGTCGAAAATGTTTTCGAGAGCAAGAGTGGGTAGAACATGAGATCTGACATGTTTAGCGCCATCTAATGGCGAAGGATCAAAGGTAGGTTTCTCAGAAACTACTGAAATTATGGTTTCTGGTGCCATCTTCAATCCAGATAAATCGCCGTTAGATGGCGCTGAACATGTGACACCTCATGTTCTACCCACTCTTGCTCTCAAAAGTTTTATATGTTGTGACGAAGTCTTTTCAATTTGTCAGCAGTCCAAGGCTATCAAAACAGATTAGACTCGCTTTAGCTCGGCAAATTGGAATTCTCTTCGACCGATATATCTGAGTTCAAAATTCTTTCATGGTTCTCCAGTTACAACAAGAAAAAATCTGTTCAATTTTCCAAGCCATCTTTCAGAGATAGAAAAAAAAAATTAAAATACTTCTCCATATAAACTCTTCATATGATTTAACGTGGTGATCTTGATTTCTTCTTCCAAAGTTTGTGAAACCATCATCAACTTTATATGTTCAAATGAATTCTTTATCATGATTCCAAAGATTCTGGATGCTCTTTTCATCCTGGTTACACCCATGTATCATATACAATCGTTTGGATATGTTTCGACCTGATTTTTTCAAACCTCTAAAGCAAAAATATGTCACTGAGGCAACACAGTAATTTCTGATCTCTTGACATCAATTATTGATCGACTAGTGGAGGAATATGGTAGAGTGAAGGAAGTTCGTGCCTTTCTATTCACACAATGTCCCGAGCGCGATCCCCAAAATTGATACTGTTTGGGGATCAATCAACAACTTCCTCTCCGCAATAATTGATTTCTATGATGAAGAGAGACTATGAGCAAGTCTCATGGAGCATTCAATAATATTTGAGTAAGTATTATCAGTTGTTTTCTGACTCTGAAGATAACGGTCGAGAATATGAAAGAAATATTTCAGAAATTTTCTCGCTACAACTGAAAAACTATGAATAAATTTTCGACTATTGGAATGGCCTTCTCAATGCGCAACTTTTTCTCATTCTGCCAACATTATCCAACTTTTCCGAGATCCTCATGCTGCGAATTCTCATCTTGTACACAGTGTATAATTAGTCGAGTCAAGTGGATGCATAAGAGAGAAAAGCACAGTAGTGGGCACACAAAAACTAATCTTTGTACCCCTAAAATAGAAATGCATTCATAGATTACAGAATCTATGTATACAGGGTGTCCCATAAACATACCGACAAACTCTAAGGGATGGTAGAGGACATCAAAATGAACATTTTTGCTCGATAAACATAAGTCCGGAAACTCTTCGGTTTCGAGATACAGGGTGTTTAATTTTATTGCTTTAGCACCCTTTATTTATCGGTATGTTTTGGAAACTCTTTCCAAGATATTGAAAATAACGAATATTCTCCAATTAAATACAAAACAAAAAATGATTTAAAGTCATCAATAATAATTAATGATTAGTGAAAAAAGTTATTGGAAGTTTTATTAATTTTTCAATATTCCAATAAACGCATTGGTGAAATGTAAGGTATAATTTTGAAGCATTCATTTTCTTTCATAGATGTAAGAGATATGGTTTTTATTTTATTTTTTTCTTCAAAACGAAGCTAGATACGGAAAAATTTCAAGGGACAAGAAAATTGCATTTTTAGTTGTTCATTTACAAAAATTATCATGATTACAAAAAATCTACTGGGCGATATTTTTTTTGTGCAAAAACTATCCGACATAGCCCGTGGGCACGCCCCTGAAATTATTGGACAGATTCTAATAGCTTCAAAAGATACCTTATAAATGTATCAATGATCTGTAGAAATTTCATTGAATTCGATCAGATCGTTCTCACGATATTAATAAAAAATCGATTTAAAAAAAAAATTAAACACCCTGTATCTCGAAAACGAAGAGTTTCCGGACTTATGTTTATCGAGCAAAAATGTTTATTTTGATGTCCTCTACCATCCCTTAGAGTTTGTCGGTTTGTTTATGGGACACCCTGTATACAACGATTTTCTTTATGTTTGAATGCATCGCTGCTTGAAATGAAATGATAGAATACTGATCTCGGAGAGCGGTGACTGGAACCTCAGAAAAATCGCAGTTTCTTTCATGCTATACAAAACTTATTTATTTTTTATTCCCAAAAGTATACAATAATGTCGTATCGATTCATCTTTTCAGTTCAGGTAATATTTTTCTTGTTTAGAAAGCATGAGGAAGCATCCCGTGATACCAGTGCTGTCTAAGGAATGTACCAAACAATTCACCTACACCCCTACCAATCCAGAATACAGAAACATGTCAGTGACTATCGATCCGGGAACTTCGATAGCTATACCAGCATACGCAATTCATAATGATCCAAAATTTTTCGACGAGCCAGACAAATTCATGCCAGAAAGATTCTTAAGCAAGGAGATCAATAAATATTCTTATTTAGGATTTGGTATCGGTCACAGGAGATGTGTAGGTAAGACTTTGCCTTACATGGTATACAGGAAAAAATACAGATTTTGCTTCGTTATGGAACTAGATGAGTTTCAATGTATAGATTTCAATTGATAAATGTCTCCTTCAATTGAATTTCGTCTCGAATTCGCCTACTTTGTTTCAAGTCATTCGTCCTGGAATGTACAATGATATACAGTTTGTTTTTTGTTTCTTCAGAAGCTCGATGATAATCTGTTTTTTTTTCCTCAGGAGCTCGATTTGCTATGACCGAAATGAAGATTGGCATAGCACATTTTATAAAAAACTTTGAGGTCAGGCCCAACCCTAGGACAACAGCTCCCTTGAAATATGATCCCTGGTACTTTGTTCTGACTGTTCGTGATGGTATATGGATTGATGTTCACAGCGTTCAAGATAAAATATGATGACCTATGGTTTCAGATATGCGTATTCTATGTGAATATTCAATGAATTAAACTTCAATTTTCATGAAACTATTTCCTCATTTATCTATTTTCAGAGATTTATGATGAGTAATGCCACAAATTCTATCAAAATAAGATGTTATGATTAGAAGATAAAATGGGATATAGATAGGAATAAAAGAATGGAAGATACACGAAGAAGAATAAAAGCTTATTTGAAAATTTGGAGGTGCTTCCTTACATAATTTGACAACCTGCTGACTCAGGAGTAGGTACCTCCTATAATGATCTCATTTATAGGAATGAAATAAACAGATTCTCACGAAGTAATGGATGTTTATATGGAATGATACTTTTTGATATCCCTGAATGGAAATTTCAAATACAGTTTCCACCAGAAGTGATATCAAATTTCGCTTTTCGACAACCTATATATTTTTTTGCAAAGTCTCCTTCTGGTTCAAATTCCCTAACAAACTCTGTGAAGAAAATTCAAATCGATCAACTGCGTCAGAATTGAAAACTTTCATATAGGCTCAACATGGCACTTTTTGGATGATATCGCAGATATTCCATCGAATTGAGCTGAGATGATTTCATTGTGACGGGGGTCCAGAAATTGTTATTTGAAAAACGAAAGTTCCGGCGAATCCAGAGGTGAAATTTCCATCCGCGGATGTCAGAAAGTATAATTATTCATATTCATTCAGTCGTGAGAATTTCGTTAAGGCATTCCTTCAAGTTAGAAAATAACAAGGTCATCGGGTCACCTGATATACGAAATACGAAATTTTCCATTCGAATTTGAAAAGTTTTTCCCATCACCTTATCGTTCACAACATGTGACTCACAGGATATTTCATGTAAAGAAATGAAAATGAAGATTCCTCGGAACCTATGAATTGCCAGTGTCTTCAGAATGTGTTATTTGTTCTTTGATTCATGGTGAGATTTCTGAAACGCTCTGTTGCTGTCGATAATCACGGCTTACACTTCCATACTTTGATTGAAACTGCAGTCCAGGAAACCTCAATCGGTTTTTCACGCATGTTTTCAGGAAAACACCTAATACCATCGAGTTTAGCGTTACCAGATGCCCATCACGTTATCAACGTACTCAGGGTTCCCATCCTGCCATGCTGATCAGGACATGGACAAGGTTCCTATCTGAAAATATCCGTTGTCTGACGAGGTCTGACCAATCAGATGATCCGGTCGGTCCCTGCTGACATCAATGGACTAGTATGACGCAATGATAATGATAGTTCCACCAGCAATAATGAAAATCCGGTTGGTCGTCATAGGCAGAAAATCGATAATGTGCAATTGGAATAGTGCTGGAGAAAGAATAGATCTATGTGATTCTCCTGCTTTGGTAAGAGAAGTGTGTGATCCACTGGCATCCTAGGAAAACCATAGGTAGATAGCTCACTCAGTAGAGCTCGCTGCTATACTTGATCAATCATTTCAAAACTAAGTGCAGTAGCTCTAGATTGTCCATAATCCTCTGAGGAAAAGTTCAAAGTATAAAGAGATTTTGACACTTTCGGGACTGAAGTATGTTTCTCAGTCCTTCCAGGCAGGGACTCGAGTATTTTATTCAATCCTCACATACTCATCAACTGTATTCTCTTTCCAAATGTGCAGATATTTGCTAATATCCATCTCATTTCTGATTTGGAGCATACTCCAACATTTGAAAGAATTACCAACATCGAATGAGAGTGGAAAAACTGGTTTATCGTTTTCGAATTCCATCTGCTAGTTTATCTGTCAGATGAAAAATCTTTCCAGATGAAGTTCTAGCTCGTAACACAGTTGTTGTTCAATAGTTTTTCATGCCTCAATTGATTAACTACCAGGTGATGAATGTTGGCAATCGAATACTACCTATGCTCTCAAGCAACTGAAGCTGAATGTGGTTATAGACCAACTAAGTCTAGCATATTTTGTTATGTTTCATAGCATGATGAAGTATGTCTTGATAATCTGAGAAACACATGCCGCAGCCACAAAATATTCACTGTGCAAAAGAAGTCATTCGAATAACATCCAGTAAATATGATTTATCATATGTTGAGGATTGTTTAGGAAATCAAGCATCCTGCCTTCACTATGTTGTCACAATTTGGGGTGCCTTCTTCATATTCGAAACATAATACGTCAAAGAATTCAGCACAATTATGTCCACTCTTATTATGAAAGAGAAAAGAAGCGATCTCTGCCCTCCATTATTCAGACTCATGAAAACAGAGAATTCCTTCAAAGTTATGACCATAAAATTGTATAATGCTTTGCCACAACAATCCAAAGATGACAATATGTTTTGTGCATCATTCAAAATATTCAACACAGTTTTAACTCCGTAGATGATTATCTTTATCATATGAATCTTCATTCGCAGCGGAACGGAAATGCCACAATGATTTCACAACAAGAATGTGCAAAGTTGAACTCTCAATAAAATGCTGAAGTAAAACAAATCTTCGATAATAAACATTCGACCCTTTCTTCACCTTGAAAACAGACTGGACAGTTCCGTCATAGCCAGTAGGAACTGCAAGTGTTTCCCCTCTCGATAATAATGATATGTTTTTGTTTTTCGAACTGGATAGTAATAAGGGGATTTCATATCATCATTACATCATCTATGGAAGTATGTCTAGAAATGTTCACTGCTTGTACAGGGTGTTTCAAGGATTCTGTTCGGACAGTTCACATCTCACGTTCCAGACGTCCCACAGAGGACGGTTCTGAATATCATTCTTTGATTCTTGCATTCTTCATGAATGAGATATGGGGTGATTCGATTCTGATTCATATTATGATATGTCAATATTGGTAGTAGGTATAAGTAGCTGTTGTATATGATATGATTACGCTGCTTACCTCGAAAGTTTTCTCTTCAAGCTCCAATTCCTTTTCAGGAATGTTAGAATTCGTGGTATTTTCTCCATGGTCAGCTAGTATGATCTTGATTTGTTCAATCTTTTGTGATGCACAGTATCGCATTCCATCGTGATGTTGTAGAGTGTTTCTGATTTCTCCCTGCAAAATCTTCAAGTGCAGTCTTCTTCAAAGCCTTGCTATCTCATATTATGTTCTTTGATATCTCATTATTGCCTTGAGCTGAAGTTCATCAGTGTCTTTGAACTTGCTCGGTTGAAATTTTTGAAAAATATCATCATCCTGAAAGTATTAGTGTTACTCTCATTTTTTCTACCGCTTTTTGATGTTTTCTCGGAAATATTATGAGTTTCCGAGGCCGCATAATGAATTTGACCCTCCTTTGTGTGCCAGTGTGTCTGCATGTTCATCACTTCGTGGTTTCTGAACAGGTTATTATTTCGTTTCTATCAACATTTCCATATCATGTTATAGTTGATATCAGGAAACGAACGTTCTGGAATGAAATATATTCTGCATATCGACCTATTTTCGATGGACCATCGAAAATAGGTCACCACTATAACCTGTACCACCCAGTAAGTTTTCGAAAGATAATTTGAATGGTAGTTATAGGACCGCTGTTGGATTTCAAATATCTCAGGAGAACCATATTTGAAATCGAGAAGGAGTAATAACCGATCAGTGTCCCTGAAGCAATCTCATCAAGAGAAATTCTGACAATAACTCTGAGAAAATTCCATGTTCCTACTCGACCGTAACTGATGAATATATATTCCAGAATGAATGTATTGGTCGTCCGATATTTCACATTATTTCATACTCATGATATTTTTCGAACCAAATTTCCAATAACTTTCTCAACAAATACCTCGAAACTGAAAAATTCATTTGCTTCGAATGGGTCATTTTTTGAATTTCTCCTGCTCCTTTCAAAAAGCTGAACGAAATTTAAGTACATTTTGATTGGATGTTTCCAAAATATAGGAAATGGTAAGTTCTATTCAGTTTCTAGAGTTTAGACGAGAATCATACATATCGATGATTAACTCTCGGGAACGAGAATAGAAAGTGACATGATTCCCAGAAGATTCCATATCAAGATTTTTGAAACAAAGCAGACACACATAAATGTGGGTGGATTGGAACCATCAAGATTTCTTCTATCTACAGGTATCGGATGTATATTTATACCTGATATACTCTGTATACATGTCAATTCCATCTGATTTGAGAGGAAATCAATGAGTTCACTGAATATCATTCGGAACATTTGAATTATCCTCTATTTCGTGGTTTTGGAGTTGTGTAATTTGCAGTTGAAGGTGGAAGACACATGCATCGATTATTGAATATTATCAATAATCAGTTGGTTGACCTTCATCGCTTTTCACAATGATTCCGTTACTATTCAGAACAGTCTGATAATTCGAAAACGTTTCATATCCGCGATCTGGTTCCGAAGAAATATTGTTCCTAGTATTGATTCGGGCAGAGATGTTTTCGACAACAATACTCGTGGCATCATTACTGATGATCATATATTATTTGCTATATAGAAAATTAAATTATTGGAGAGGACGTAGTGTGCCTGGACCTGATCCTTATCCATTGGTTGGTGCTTTTGGGGATATGGTTTTAGGAAGACGAGGAGTCAATCAAATATATAGTGACATTTATAGGTAAATGATATTCCTTTATTATTATACTGCATGTCTTATACGAATGAGTGAATTTGTTCGCAACTCAGAATCACTGACCAATTAATTCAAAAGTGCTGAATTTTGATAATTCGCAACAAGTAAAGAAAAATGATTTTTTTCACTATGATACATCGTGCATCATAAACCTCGATTGGGGCATACACGCATTCAACAGGGTCGCTTTTATGCATAGAAAATCATGAAAATTATCACACTACATATTAATATCGGTGTTACTTACCCGATTCGATGATGATATTTGCAATTCTGCCATGTTCGCCATTTTCATAACAATGTAGGTGACTTTTTTTCTTCAAATCGAACTCACAACCTCAAAACATCGTATCTTCATTCTTTTTTGTTCACATGATTTGCAACACAGCGTTTTTTGTGGAGCTGGCTGGAAAACGTCCATTACTTTATAGTCCATCAAGATACCTTTCAACGTTTCCAGCTCCATAGAAACGACGCGTCGTTCTTTTGTCTAACAGTGATGATCTTGAAAACATGTCGAAAATACATTTCGTGTGAATAATATTTGCTCAAGAGATATGAAACCATTTCCATACATATACCCTCTGTACCTACGAAAACACAGCCAGTTTTCTTTATAATTTTATAGCAGTCTCAGTTAATGTGAGATGAATTTCAGATAATTCATTATTCATTTTGTTCAAAACACTGATTTTCCGTACACCAGGTGTCAGTTAGTTCTAAGAATTATGTAGAGTGTGATGGATTGAAGATTACGTATTGCACGTAGTTGTTAATTATTTGTTCATTGTTATTAGAGATAGAGATATTTGGCCTATTTGTTTTGACTTCGATATACAACCTATCATGTCATTGGATACCTCTCATAGTTTTTTTGAGTCTGAACCGGATCGAGTAATCTCATATCAATAGAAATCATGTTTAGTTCCCTTGTTTCATGTAGAACAATTGATATAATCATGTAATATTCTCCTAATATTCATTATATCTGTAATTCCCAAAGAACTCCCAGGTGGAAGTAGAGTTATCCAAGGTTCAATTTTCAAAATGTTTTGTTTGATATTCCTTCGTTTTTCAGAATTTCCACAAGGTCATTCAACTTAATCAAGAATCAATATGCTCACTGTGTTTTCAAAATAACATTGTAGACTTCACCCCGTTCTCCTTCACTTAGATTCTCCAACTTGAATAGGTGATCTCGCCTGCTCCTCCTTGAATACAATTTTCTCAGTTGTTTAGTATTATTGTGTTGGTATCTGCATCATCCAATGCTTCCAAAAACAATACCCAGTGAAATGTTCTTGTAGAAAAAAATTCGTTGCGATTTCGTATCATGTAGATAGAGTTATGAAGTGTTAATCCAAGCAGCAATCACCAATTTTACGAAACTGTTATTAAGGAACAGAACGTAGGTCGGAAACTAGTAAAGATTTTTTTCATATAAATAAGAGATATCCTTTCGGAATAATCCTGTGACTGCTTCATGAGAAAAATCATGATTGTTCGTACAAAAATTTCGATAATGAATCTATATGACAGATCGAATGTTACAGAAGGAATGAGTTATACCTTCGATTATAATGACTAGCCATTTCGAAAGTTTCAACGAAATGAACACAAAACGTCAGATTTTTCAGCCAACTTTGCTGGTTGGGCTATCTAACAGAGTGTTTTCATTGCATCAATTTTAGGCTTCACTGATCAATCATTCTGATCCACTAGAGTGGAGAAGATATGAAATTTCTGGTATCAAACTGATGATTGCTTTTCTCACTTCTACAGAAAATATGATGGAGATCCATTCGTTGGTGTCTACAGATTCACGAAACCTGTTCTTTTAGTGAGAGATCCGGATCTGATCAAATGCATATTATTGACAGAATTCAACAGTTTTCAAAAAAACGATATATTCGTGGATCGAAATGAAGATCCGATATTTTCTAGGAACCCCTTTGTTACAGAAGGGGAGGAATGGAAAGCTAGGAGAGCAGACATGACAAGTTGTATGAGTCCACTGAAGGTAACGGATGGAAATGAAAAAATATGAATAACTTCTAAATATTGGGGGATTATTACTATATTCACAAACTTATCCATGAATCTGCATCAGTTGTGTCTTGATAAGAAGAGTGTCATCATGATGAATCAAGTTCGATAGTAAATGCTTCTCAATGATTGTTCTTCATATTGGAGGGGTTTCAATTGAGAACTCGTGAATCGTAAGAAATCCTGTGTGTCTGTGAGCCTTGAGTGTTCAACTAATGATAATCAAGGATGTTGGTTAGATTGTGACAAAGTTGCTTGTAATACCATAAACTTCAACTTAGAAAGTTACAGGGGCATACCTATCTCCTGGGGGTCAGCCGGTTTATTCATTACCGATATCACTACACCACTGTGACTTCAGAATTATTCGAATTTCCATTGCCTGTATTGAAGATTTTCTTATAATTATCTTATATTATTATCACATCTCAATTAATTTCTGCGACTTTTGTTTTTCGTTTGTTTCTGCGCCTGATATGCAGATCAGAGATATGTATAAGACGATGGAACATAATAGTAGGAGTATGGTCGACTACATAGTACTGAAAAAATCTCGGTGTAATAATATCATGGAGATCTTTGGGAAGTTCTTGGCTGATAATATTGCAGCCTGCGGTCTCGGAATTCAGGGTAACTGTTACGAAGAAGACAAATCTGCAGTTGAGGAATTGATAGATGGAGCATTGCTTCTCAAGGGTATTGATATCTTTCTGATAGCACTCTGGATGAATATACCGGAATTTTCGAAGATTATCTCTTTCAGGTATGTCCAAAATTTATCTCAGATTTTATGATTTGATCCCACTACAATTCCGACTCTCCAATGAGAACGTGAACAGATTGAATTCATCTCAGTTTTCCGAAATTAAGGTCTGAATCATACACAAAATCATCGAGATTATATTTATCAGCATAGAAAATAGTGAAACTGTTTTGGTAACGGTGAGGGTGAGGATAGTAGACTACTCATACCTTTTCATATTCTTAGTTTGGTTATATGATTCACAAGAATGTAAAGAATCTGCTCTATAGTTTCATCTTAGTATATACTTCGAGTTGATGAATTTTTCGACATATTATCTGCCTCTGATTCGTTTCCTTCCAAATACTGAAAACCATTTCAATTACTGCTCACGCGAATTCAATTGTTTCAGTACCACTGATCTGATTCATGGACTAACTTCAATTTATTCACATTATGTTCTTCAGGGTTTACAGAAAAGAGGTAGAAGACAGTTTTCTATCAATGATTGGATCGAGTCTGAAATACCGGAAAGATAAAAACATCTACGTTAATGATTATTTCGAAGGTGCTACACAAATCAAGAGTGCTAATGAATTATCTGGATATTATGATATTGCTGCAATCATTTCCAGTTTAATTACTGATGGATATCGATCTGCCGCCAATGTGAGTCATATTGCCAATCTCGAATATTCTCAACAGTATGTGAACATGCATGTAATATTGTTCAACTCAAACTGATGACTCAGACTCTGCACTCGTCAACTCAATCAAAATAACACTGCACTTGGGTGTATGAAGGATTAGTCATTTTATCATTTTTCAATACGAGCTGTATGGGAAAAATGTGAACAAAAATGTAGGGTTCCATATAGATTTGCTGAAAATTTTATGAAACGATTGCTTCCTCAAGTCGAGTGACGAACGAATAGAAGTAACTAGCTAATAACACCCAATTCTTGCACTGAACACCAGCACTTGATTTGAGAGAATACATCTCTCATTATCAAGCAATCAGTTCACAGATACGTTCTCGTTTCTCATTCAAAATATCAAAATTGCTTGTATCTCGATAACCGAAAGACTCCCCGATCTTATATAGAGCTCCTCAACATTCCACAAAGACTTGCGTAACATTTTGTGGGAGTATATTTCTTTCGATTCCTTTCAGGTGATGGCTTTCTTGATATTCGAATTAGCTTCAAATACAAATATCCAAGATAAATTGAGAAAGGAAGTATCTGAATGTTTCGATGGAAATGGAGGGAGATTTGATTATGAAGAAACTATGAACTTACCATATTTGGATGCTTGTTTACAAGGTAAATACCATATACAGATATAGGAGTTCAGTTGAGGTAACTTGATTCAATATTAACTATTCTTATGAAGCTATATTCCATATAGTCCTGTTACTTTGCATGCAACGAGCTGTAACTTCAAGATGAACTCCAAATTTGTCTGTGAAACACAATAAATAGTCCATGGAATTGGTTCATTTGCCTTCGCATCGAATGGAGTAATCATTTTTTTTTATTTTGTACGTGATCCATATATAATCAGAATTGACTCGGTAAGTGGAATAGGTTGACGAACTTCTTCAATGCATTCACGAAACAAAACATTCCTAATTTTTCATCATTGAGGTGCATTGGTTTTGAAAAGGCAGTGCTTCGATACTCAGTAGCGTATCTCTTGTCAGTTTTCACTTAGGAAACATTTTTCAAATTCATTCGGATTGCTCTGGTACTTTGCAGGCACTTCCTCTGGTGCCACACTAATACACAATTTCAGTCTCTGTATTCTCAGGTAAATTACCCTGTATGATCAGACTGCTATTTCTTCTCAAGCTAGAGGATGAGATTAGCTAGAAGAAAACAAGGAATAGATTTGCAGATTTAACCCTAGTACAGCTGAATGGAAACTCCTCAACAAATCACCAGAATTATAGAGGAAAATCATAGTTTCACTAACGAAAGTTCTAGAAGGCGGCCAGGTGGTCGAGATGGTCAAGCGACATCGAAGTAATCATGAGGTCTTGGGTTCGATTCCTGGCAGTTGGATTTGGGATTATTTATGCGCTGTACAATGTTTATCATGAAGTTCTACATAGAACCATCCCAAATGCCACAGTGGTTTGGATTCCACTCATATACTGTAGATCCCCGTATCCTCCACTCGCACAAGACCTGCTGTAACAATTTTTCATGATGACCATAACAATATTCTGATTATTGTAACGATAAAACATTGTTAGGATAACAAGATCATATGGTTGTGACTATACTAACCGCAGATAGTTTTTGAGAGTATAGAAACCTCTTCATGTTCAAATGTATCACAGATCATAAAAAATCAGAGAGCCGTCGTTAGTCCTTATTTTTTGTGTAGGTTGTGTCTTTCGTGGTATAGCTCTAAGGGGTGAGCTGACATAGACCAATTGGAGATCATTATGGTGTGACATGATTTGTCTCATTCGTATTGAGCCTGACTCAATTTATCCTCCCCGTAGATTGGTATGGATCGCAAAGGAGATATTTCCCCTATATATTATATTATTGAAACAGAATCATCCTTTCAGCTGAGGCAATCTTTTTCTTGTTTAGAGACCATGAGGAAGCATCCCATAATAACAGTGCTATCTAAAGAATGTACCAAACAGTTCACCTACACCCCTACCAATCCGGAGTACAGAAATATGTCAGTGACCATCGATCCGGGCACTTCGGTGGCCATACCAGCTTATGCGATTCACCATGATCCCAAATTTTTCGAAGAACCACACAAATTCATGCCAGAAAGATTCTTGCATAAGGATATCAACAAATATACTTATTTCGGATTCGGTATGGGTCGCAGGAAATGCGTAGGTAAGATTTTGACCTTTAAAATACAGAGAAGAATGGATATATTATTGTGGAACGTGATGAATATACACTCTCAAGTTGATCTGTCAATTCCGATTGAATTTTGCCACAAAAAAGATAGGAGATGAACAATTTCTTTCTCCTCACATCATTGATGACGTGAATATGAGATCATTCGTCATGGAAGATAACTTGATATTCTGTTTTTTTTTCTTCTCAGGGGCACGATTTGCTATGACCGAAATGAAGATTGGCATAGCACATTTTATAAAAAACTTTGAGGTCAGGCCCAACCCTAGGACAACAGCTCCCTTGAAATATGATCCCTGGTACTTCGTTCTGACTGTTCGTGATGGTATATGGATCGAGATACAAGACATTCAAGATAAAATATAAGATACCCTTTCAAATTCATAGTTTCTCATCTGAATAATCCATGTAAACATTCAATAAATCGATTTGTGCGTAATGCATTATTTTTATGAATCAATTTTCTAATTCTGATATTCATTTATCTATATAGAATATGAACACACATGAACGATATGACAAAACATATTAGAAAAATCAAATATATCCTGGATATTCATTGAATGAAAGGAAAAATCTGATAACTAATAGATATTTATTGTATGTAATACACATCTTTTACGGAGGCGGATTTTCATATTTCAGTTGGAAGAAAATCTAGGTCAAATGTATCACAATAATTGGGAAACAATTCTGGCAAATTGAAATTGGGTTCCTCCAACAAATCGTCACAGTCAATTGCATTGTTACCAACCTCATGGAAGATCTGGACAGAGCAGTATTGTGTTTTCACGTACAAGCTCACCAATTTGGAAGTTTATGAGAAGCTCTTCAGTTCTAAACTGAACTACACAATTTCTCAAAAACCGTCGTTGCGTACTCTAAATACGATTAGTATTGTTCTGATAGTAAGTATGGCCTTCAAACAACCGATGCGTATTCAATCTTCGAACGCAGTTTCTCAAGAGTATCTATTTCTTTGAAATCATGACTATGGAAAACCATATGCTTGTAGTCAGATTTCAAGGTTGAGTGTAATTATCGAACGATATAGACCGATCAAATATAAGACGAAGATCTTTGAATATGTCAGCCAGCTGTTTACAATCATCTATGTGATTTTCGAAACATATAACATAAATATATCAATAACTTTATGTTTCCAATTCCTTCTTTTTCATGACTATATGAAGTTTTTGAAAGGATCTTGCAAATTCAACAAAGAATCTTAGTTGTTTGTAGTTATGGATGTTATTTCTTTATATTCCTGAAATTTCGTGAACATTGAAAATGGCAAAAACTGAAAGTTACAAAAAAATTTCAGAATTTCAAACATATGTGAAAAATTGGAATAGAAATAACTTCCCACTATACCTTACAAAATACGAACAATAAATCCTCTCCTCATCGATTATTCATTGAAATGTAACTTTCGACAGGTAGAGTATAAGTTAGAGTGCCCCCGTATTTTTTCAAGCAAAACTCAACGCACGAGTTGATTTTGACTCAACTCACCAATGGCAATCTGAAAATTGAAGAAAAATGGGGGTTCCATTTGTCAAAAAAATTGACGTCATTACACGAAGGTGGTTCACATTATATATCAGATAATGATTTGAATGAATAGTAAATTGAACTCAAAAATTGACCTGTTTCGAGAATTTCTGATTCAATTGTTTATTTAGCCAAAAATAAATTCAGAGGGATAATGTCCTGTTTCTTAATGCCATCATATTCCT